>JAOXJK010000023.1:108201113-108217478 GCA_025774025.1 Xenus cinereus
CTGTATAGCCCAAACCAGATGTGGGATATAAAAAGATGCAGTATTTCGTAAGTGTTTGCATCCACCTGCTGGCACTATATTTTGGTAAGAATATATTGATTCCATTAAATTTCTCAAGAAGGAAATGAGGAACGAGAAGAGCGATCATTTGATATGAAGAATTTATGCTTTACTTTGTTTAATTCAGAGTAAATGTAAAACCGCAAGTTATCTTATATACTACTTTAATATTTCCCATTTAAATTTAGCTGAAATACAACAAAGAAGGTAGCAGAGAAGACTTTTTGTTGCTTTGTAAATTTTAGTAGATATTGAAAACATTAGACAAGTTATCTGAGTGATGTGGTCCATCACATACCAGTAAATATAATCTCAGCAACTATCCTTCATGACAATGACTTAGTAGCAGCAGAAAGTCGAGAAGTCATAAATTATGTTTCAAGCTCATTCATTTATTTGCAGCAGCAAATTCTAGTCTTTCAAAATTCATACTATCTCAAATAGTATTTTCTTCCACTAAAAACCAAGGAAATTTTCTAGGGCTATTCTGACCCAAACTTGTCAACTCATTTATCTGCATTCTGAAATGCTGTCATTAGATATATACCACACTACAAACATGTATTCTTACCTCCTGATGAGCCTAAATAACAAGAACCACTGACAAAATGAAGATCAATAACCTTGACCATTAGTCTATATAGCTCTTCCTCAGAAAGCAATTCATTTGCACTTATCTTAAGATTAGATGAATCATCTTCTAGTGACCTTGGTGATTATAAACGCAACCCGAGATGGCCACCATAGCCTAGGATGACTAATGTGAAGATATACAAGTCATAGTCGCTCTGTCAAAAGCCACTCTGTAAGGTAGCACCAACTGCTCAAGATGACAGACAAGTGCCAAGAATCAACAGAAACACCCAGGAATTGTTTAAGTGACGTGAGGTTAGATTGTTGTGGCATACAAGTGAAATATTTTAAATGCTTTTAAAGTAAACTATAAACTGGATGCATAAAGGTGAGCCTACTACACCTCAGAACCAAAACTTTAAATGAGATACTTCTCAATCTTTTTATGTTGTCTCTAAATACAGACAGCCCCAATGCTTACTGTACCAAACTTTTTATTATTTCAAACAAATTTCTGTACAAAAACATCATAGCAGGCAAAGAAATTCAGTGACTTCGGCAAACAGCACATGACAACTCACAGAATGCTTTAAGGTTTACATTTTTATTATACAAGTGACAAACAGCTTTCCTCTGGGCTATTTAAAGATAAGACTTAATTGTTTGACAAATAAGCGCAGGTAAGCATGTATTAACTTCAGTTACCAAAGCTCAACAGAGTGACGTGTCATCCACCTAGATTTACCTAACTGGAAGTGAATACGAACAAAGCAGGATTTCCCCTAATATACATTTGTAGATGTCCCCCCATCAAAAATGGAGTTTGTAAACAGTGGATTTACTACTGTGAAAAAGCAGTGTGATCACTGCTTTCAGAAAAAAGAAAAAAACGAGCGTGATTTCTAATTCTGCTCCTGACAACAACATAGCGATCTGCTGCTACAACTGCGGACATGTGGCACGAAGGTGGAGTCGCGGTGCTGTCCAGTATCACCACACGGGTAACGTTGGCACCTATGGCTTCTCACCAGGCTTGAGAAACCTCGTAGTGATTAAGTTCTGCTCAGAAATAAACTCTAAGGCAATTCCTACTCCAGAGAACTTGTGATATTAATACTGTTTAAGGACTGAGTTCAATGACTGAATTTGTCACAGCGCAGCCGAGTTTTAGCAGACCAAATGCATCTTCAAAGTCTTACGGTAATGTTTTTAGAAGTGATATGCATGAAAATTCCAGTGAGAGCGCACAAACCCTGTTTACGTACAAAGAAATAAGCAAATACAAATTTGAATCTGTGCACAGGCACTGGCGTTTTCACACATACATGCAAGCAAAGTACACAAAATCGAACACATTTTCAGAACGTGACCTCTGCAAGAATATGTACAGCGACTGCAGACCACCCAGAAGACACACTTAACAGAGTATGAGCTTTGCTTCTTTTGGCAAAGTATTTCTATTCTGTTTACTGGAAAAATTACTAGAAAATAAGAACAAACAACTCAGCAAGGAACTGAACTCCTTGAAGCATCAATCACATCTCAAAAACCAATGAAGAGCAGTCAGCTGATATATATTTCTGTGTTGACTGAATCATCTAATGCATAATACTATCAAGGAATTTGATGGAGTACCTAAGAACAGCTCAGCTCTTGAAACTTATTTATATTATCCCTAGTCTGATGAGGCCAATTTGACACAAGGGAAGTTTGCTGCTAAAGAAGAGTACTCTGCTTTATACCAGTTTATATCAGCAAAAAAATTACTTACCAGGTAGAGCTGTCTGAGAGATAATGTTCATCATGGTATATTTACACTGACAAACCCCTTCTAGTTAAGTCAAGGCATTATCATTTTCCCTTTCCTTTCTAAATCTAGCAAAATTATACGGAATTTTCAAAATCTAGCAATGGTCTTAAAACACATTTTCTGTTTACTTATACTGAATCTGAAAAAGGATATTAATTTCCTCAGTGGTTGAATGGTACAGTTTATACTTAATAAAAGAGGTGAAATAACCTCTTTGAAAGATGTTTTTGGATGTCAGCCAGCACATAATACTTAAAATTAGGTGAATCTCCACTTACTACAGGAAAGACAACATATTTTATGGGAGTGATGAACATTCAGGTATTCTCCTATTCATACAAGTTTGCGGAGGTTCTAAAACTAACTAAAAAACAGTGCACATGGCCTTAAAACATATCCAGTGAATTATATTAACTTTCTCTGTCTTTAAAGTTCCTTTTCTAGGTTATCTTTGACATTTCAGTTTTTTTGATTACCATGTTGTCTTCACTACTAGTTACTTCTCTGATAGAGAAGGTGTTTAAGGATTAAAATGCACAGATAAACTGTCGTAGCTGAAGTATCTAAGTAGAAAAGTATTTTAGAAGTCAAAAGATAAAAGGCTAGAATAAAAACTTAGGCTGCACTATATAAAGTCAGTCAGGTTATGAACTGATTCATATATTTTAGCACTGTGAAGAAAATGGTTATGTAAATACACACAAGTATTAACATCAAACTGTATTAAATTATGTAAACATACACATCTTCTGTGATCAATACAAACATCTAGTTGTCTCAGGATACTACTGCAGCATAGCTCGAATTTGTTTTGAAGTAGATTCATCATTCAGGTGTTTTGTAGTGAACCTAGAAATTACAAGTTAAAACAGTATTTTATAAAATGAACAGGGATTAGAAAAATTCAAATATGTCAGTGCCTGTTTTTGAAATCAGTGAGGTTGAATTACACAAAGGAGGTACTTAAATGTTCCTCTAGTCACTGATCACTGGAATTTACCTTATACTCTGGTGCTCTTTATCTTCTAAATACCTCTTGCAATAAATTATTCCCTGTTAATAGGTGGAGAATTGTGACTAAATCCTGGCTAAATACTGATTGCCATCTGTCTATGGCATTGTAATAATTTTGGGCCAAAATTATCTCCTTTTTTTTCCAGTTAAAAGCCTCAAAATAAGTAAAAAATATGGAAAGACATAAGAAATGGAGTAAATATTAAAAGGACTTAGGAATCTAGATTGAATTTTGGCATAATCTATAAATCTAGTTTTAAGTAGCTTTCTTAAATGTCCTGTATCTTTACATCTTACAAGATACCATCAGACAGAGGGGTTTCTATTTCTTTGGATTTTGTAACCAGCAGTTTGTTTGAAGCGGAGTTCCACTTTTGGGAATATCTTGGGAGGACTGAAGAGCTTTAGTGCGTTTTTTTCCATTTAAGCCTAAACATTCTCCACTGCTTATGTTCGTTGGGAGATCAATCACAAGCCCAGAGCACACCTGATATCTGTAGGATTTAACTCTGTCAATTCAAAAGACATGATAAGCATGGTTATGGCTGCAGTTCTCACTCTATCCAGTTACAGAATCCAATACACCTCTGAAAAACTTGGTACTAAGACTCCTTTCTCAGCTTCAGAGAAGTGTCAGACACTCCTGCCTTGGTTTGCCAGACACCACCTTAAACACTTAGCTACAGGATTGTGATTTAGGTTACTGTGTTCTTGGAGTGGTATCACTTAGCAAAATAAAATAAAATAAAAACAAGTCTTATTAAATCACAGGGAAAGAGAGAAAGTAAGCATGAAAGGTTTGAGAGAAAGAAACTTTTTACTTCGAAAATGTTCTAGTTGCTGGGGTATTTTATATAACAAATCATAGCCTAGAGAAATTGTTTATCTTTGATGTATTGTTTACTGTTTATATGGCTCAGTTTTAGGTGATAAAACAAACCTTAAGTATGTCTGAAGAAGGATATTATCACTTCCAATGTAAATAGTCATTGCTTATCAAAATGAAATGGAATCGCAAGAAATGAGTATTACTTAAGAAAACCCCAGGTGATAAAGGCAAACCTGAAAGAACAATTTTCTTAATAAATCAAGCTTCTACAGTGAAAAGTCTTAAATATAAAGAGATTGGGAGAAATAAAGGAGGAAGTTTTTAAGGTTGAATGAAACAATTATTCCACACATACCTGAGAGCATTCAGAAGTCCTTCCACAGTGTCAGGTGGTTGTTCCTTTAAAACTTTTATGCATCCCTTCATCTGGGAACAGAAGCATGCCACTATTGAACAATAACATATGAATTGCACTAGCTGAAAACAACGAAAAATTGCACCAAAGACAGGCAGTGTTTTTTTCCTACTGAGTGTTAATGCTGCTTTACATGACACAATAAAAGCATTATAACTTATTAAAAATTATCTTAAGTTAAAAACCTAACTTTTGAGAAAAGAGTATCTACTTTTCAATAAGCATTTGTAGGTAGTAAATTATATATCAAATGTATATATTTCAACTTGCACATGATTTCTCCAATTTCAACAGAAATACCAGGAACAGCTGATAAAAGCTACAAAAAGATTTTGGAAGACAGTTCCACATCATTGTTGTTAGCAACTATCAGAAGAGATGTTTCAACTTAGACTTTTATTTTTATTTTCAGTATCCAGTTTTTAGTTGTAAACCTAACAGGTGATAACTTATGGTTTGTTTCATACCTAGTGGTTACAAACTTAATCTGAGATAAGTAGTCCATGATGCTGATTTTAAACACCACACTGAACAAATATCTTCATGCAGACTGTGAAAAACAGGCAGAAACTCTGTCCAAATTTACAAAAGAGGAAATGAAGCAGAGAAACAACAACTCATTTGACCCCCTATATAGACTCCCTATCTAGTCAACAGAGAGAAATAAGAAATTCTCTAACCGATTCAGAATATACTTTCAGATGTAGTGAATTGTACTCCAGAAGTGCCTATTTCTTCCCATTGCTACAAAGACATCTAACAGCTATCCAGAAATTAGTCTAGAGGAATTTAAAATAACAGATAAAGAAATGGCAGAGTCAAAATTTGAACCTTCTCAAGTTAAATTACAGTACTAAATCTACACGCCAGTATTTTCTTTGTAGCTAAGGAGCAACTCTGCCTTATTACGAAAGTGGATGATTAAATACCTAACTGAAGTCAGGGTCCATGTATTTGCCATTAAAAATTATTTGGAAAATAATTTTGCACCCTCCTGCACAATAACCAGCCTAACAATCAGTGATCGCTGCTCAGTTAGCTCACTTTTACCTGGAAGACAAAACTAACTATAGCAAACAGTTGATCAGATGAAATTCTCAGGGTAGCAGCATGTATTTTTAAGTGACACAGTTACTTCTGAACTAGAGAAACTCAAGACTATATTCACATCACTCAGTGCAAGTTTACATACTTCACCAGATCAAACTCAAAGGAGATAAAAATTCAAATAATTCTATTCCTTTTTTGTTAGAATTAGAATCCCTAAAACAGTCATAGAGGAGCTGTTAGGATGTCTAAGCCAGGAGACTTTAATTAACAGCTTGAAATAAAGTCTCCAGCCTTGAAAGAGTAAGGAAAGTGTAATTTGTTCCACTGTCCCTGAAATTCTTTTGAAATGGCTCCCAAGAAGTGACTAGCTTGGAGAAAATAATTGTTTTTCACAGTAAAAAAAACTCATCATCTGAAATATTATAAGCTTTTTTTGTTATTAGTGAAGAATCATTAACTAATTAAGCAATTTAAAATTTGAGACCACATATTCCTTTTTAAAAACTGAGTCATCCATCTCCTGTCTCCCATTTACATCCAGCTAACTATCCTGTAAGATTACAGGGCTTTATGATAAAGGTGAGAAATGAAGTACAAGCACTGCAGAGTTGGTCCTATCAAAATTTTACTTGTGTAGTGTCTGTAGGCAAGAGACTGAATTAGAAGTCAGGAAGTCTGCATTCAATTCCCAGGCTCTATCTGCTGCATGACCTTGAGCAAATCAATTCACCTCTTTGTGACATATCTTTCCCTCTGTAAAACAGAGTCAAAGAGGAGCCGTGGTAAAATACTGATACGTGCAGATGAAAAATGCTAACGAAGACTTAGTGCCATAGGGCACGATAATATATATATATACCATTTTATCTTTTGAAGTAGGCTTTCTTGTAAAGGGAAAGATTTAGCATCTTTTTTCCAGGAATTACAGTTTATTTCTGCTGAAAGACGTGGTGCATGAGATTTAGGCTTGTAAAAACACGTAGCCCAAATAGTAGTACTGTTTTATGTGTTTGTTTGCAGTATCTCAGATGTAAAAATAATGTTGATTTCCCTGTGACTAGTGATGCCAAAGCTAAAACTGAAGGCTCAAAGGCTCATTATCAACATTACAACAATAAGATTTCAGTTCTGCTACTTTAGATCTTAGACAAAGCAGAGACAATGTGGAATATTTGCTTATTTACAACAGAACTACTACTAAAGATGAGCACTTCAGCATAAATAAATTACATGATTAATAAAAAATTATAACTACAGAACTTATTCCAGGGTAGGTGTAATACAAAATTAGTTTAGTGTAACCATAAAGTTGGCAGGAAAGCAGAGCTAACAAAGACAAATGTCTGGAAGAAAATACAAAGAAAAAACATCGATCCTTTTCTTAATTTCAAAGAAGCTGATATATTAAAGTACACAGGTGAAGACAAATTCTAAATTTTGCCATTCAAAAGTAATTAAAATTATTTATACAAAGTCATATGCTTGGGCTGAAAAAAAATCTGCAGACTGTATTCTCAAGCCTACAAAGTACTAAAGAAAAGTCACTCTTACATCAATCTTTGATGTCTTTGAGAAAGCTCCCACAGGATGAACGTGATCGTACAGAATGATAACTCCCACCATTACTCGCATGCAGAACATAAGGGTCTCTTCACTGGTGAATCGACTCCTGTACTCTCTGGAAAACGGAACAAAAGAAACAGTCTTGACTTTTTACTGGACAATTTTGCAAGGTAGACTATAAGCACATGAAATCTGAACGTTGTATTTTAAGGTTGAAGATGAATCTTAGTCAGATTTTAAAGATCTTTGAATTGCATAAGTCCTTGTTAATTTAGCAGGAAGGATAGCAAGCAAATAGATATGAAAACCCCTTCTAACAACCCTTCACAGTTCAAATCCTCACTTCAGCAAAATGCCTAAAATGATGGCTTCACAGAAGACTTCCATAGTTCATGAAATATGATGGAGATTTATTGTACTTCTGTTTAATCTCAGGAACCTCAGAATATTGAGACCTCAAAGGAAAGCTACTCTTTTTGCTTAAATTCCTACTTTGAAACAGTTAACATTCAGGTGGAAACCAATTTCAGCAGCTAGTAAGTTCAGGGCTTCACCTAGGTAGGTTACAGTCATTGGTCTCTCTCTCCCCCAAGTACATAGGCAACTTCAACACTCCAGGTTCGTGTAAAATGTGGACTGAACTCATTCTAAAGAGTTTTTGAATTTTCAATTGCAAAATAATAATATGGATGGCATAGTTAAGACAGTATCTGTCATCTCTAATCTCTGAAGACATCATCAAGAAATGAAAAATTAACTACAGTAAAGAAAAACAGAAATCCTGAAAACAGAAATTATCACATTTTTCTAGTAAATATTATGAGTAGATAATACCTGGATTTTCTACTGTCATTCACAGGTTTTTCAATATAAAACTTGATTTTTTCACTTTAACATATAATTAAAAATACTAAAATCTGTACTATATTACCTCTCAGTTTACAATGACTTCAACTTTTATTCTTCTGTTTAAATAACACAGCATCATAACATGAACAGATGTAAAGGCTACAGTCACTTTGATGCAAAAATGCTTGATTATCCCACAGTAGAACTATCAGATAATCTTCTGGTAGATGACTCACAACTTTCTATTTCTCTACTTTTGCCAAAAAATGAGCTGACACATAAGGTTGGTTTTCAATGACTACTTCTAAGATGTCCCTGGATTGTGAGAGGAGTTCCACCACCTACATATACTTCTCCAGAATTTTCATAAACAGAATAACTTCAGGAATTCTACCCTTTCCACAGCACCATGAACAAACAATTCAAAGACAGGAAGACTACCTTGGCTCTGTCTTGCATTTTCCACTCAAAAGATATCTAACCAAAAAAAAAAACCTGACTAAACGCATAGCTAAACAATAACAACCCCACTGACTGTACCTATGCTAGCAGCTATGAAAACAACTATACAGTTTCCATACAGCTGAAGTTTCTCACACCCAGAGTGAGACCCAGAGATTGTTACATCCAAAAAGATCTACTCAAATGATCGTCAAAATAATCCCTGTGTATCATTTGAGAAAACACTGCTTGGGAAAGCCAAAATCTTGCCCCCTAGTGTGCTAATAACAGCAGCACAGGCAATCAAGAGACAGCAGTTGGCCTATGGCCCCAGTTTGACAAGACAGAGACACTGAAGCCTGTAAGAGCGTAAGATTACATTTGTATTTTAACATTTTGTTGAAATACAGGCTGACCCTGTATGTAAGTTCTCCCTAACAAAACTCAATGCTGATTTATGAAGAATATCATAAGGTGTTTAAAACAGGGGGCAAGGCTTTCTCATACCAGCTCATGCTTCGCATGCAAATGTGATAACTTAAGGCAAACATACAGCAATTCCTTTGGAAAAATATGTGTTTGTCACAGGTGGCTACTTAAAATGCAATACAAAATCTCTCATACAAGAAAAACAAGATTTAAAGTAAAACTTACGGTGTTTCCAACATGACTTTACATACACTAGCCATAGTACTTAGACAGTCCGTTGTATTTTCAATCGGTAACGTTTTGTTCTAGAAGGGGTAAAAACAGACAATGTTCAGTAAACCACCTTGTAAAATTAAAATCAAGAATGTCTGTGTCAGACCTTTTTTCCCCCATTACCTACTTCTGACACAAAATGTGTAGTTGCGTTACTGAGTGTTTTCAGCATTGGTGTGGCTTCTGCGTAAAACAGGGACATCCTATTTGCCATTTCATTGTTTACTTCATTCTCAATGTCTAGCTGATAAAACACGAGAAAAAATAGTCAATAAAACTCTTTAAAAAAATCTTGCCAGCAGCAATATAAAAGATACAGTCCACACTCGTGTCAGCAAGCAGATTGTAGCACCACTCTAATCACTTCATCCGGACTGCTGATTAACTCTTGGTGTGAAAGAGAGAACATGACAGCGAGCAAATCACAAGAGAAAACATTGCCACTAATGGTATAAATGCACAGTGATAAATACCTCAGTGTGAACAGCAGATCAGATTTTATTTACTTACATGCATGTTGTTTATTCTGTTGCGACTTATTGTTCGCCTATAATAACTGAAGTCATTCTGAATTGCTGGGTTTCTCATCTGAGAGGAAGACAAACAGGAAATAATCACTTTCAGTTCAAAATACATGGAAAAAAATCAGGACGTGTTAAAAGATTTTATCAACCTTAAGTTCATCAAAACGAAGAGTAAAATGTAAGATTTCTGCAAACTCTTTTGCTAGAGCCTGTTCCCGTTCCAGGTGCTGAGTCGGAGTATAAGGTGGGCACGTCAAGGACTCCAATAAGCTCTGCAGGGCCTTCTCTGAATAAAAATCAGAAACACAAATTCTATTCAGTCCACATTATGACCAAGTTTAAAGTAAGTATCTAAATAAACTTTGCTTGAAGGGAAGGAACCCTCTGAACATGCAGAGCCCTAACAGAAATGCTTTTTTTGTACTATTCTAAGCAGAGAAACGTTAGTCAGAGACCTGCCTCTTCAGGCTCTCTGCCATTTTCTCTCCATTTTGTATCACTGACCTCTTTCGCCTTTTTATCACCCTTTATCTGGGTTCCTTATCGAAAATTCTAGAGAAAGCATTTTTCTTGCATTCACATATTCAAGTCTTTCTCTTTCATCTTCTCTAATTAGCCATCAGCTCAGTACAGAGACTTTCTGGCATCTCTGTTACTAAAACTGTACTCTTGGGCACTGATAGCAATGTAATTCAGCTCCCGCAGCTATAATTACTAGCATAACTTAACAAGTGAAAGACTTAGTAAGCAGGATGGGGTAGAAGAATTCCCTTGCATTGGAAGCCCTCCCATTTTATGCATACATTTTTGCACATTGGTTCTCTTCTGGAGTCCTAATTCAAGGAGCAATTACATAATTTTGGGGGTTTTTAGGGATGACAAAGCCAGTGTAAAACATGCCTAACTTTGGATTTCCACCCTGTGGGACAGTTTACTGATACTCTTCTCCCCCCGCTATCCCGTTTTTTTAAAAGTCTCAAAATAATATTGGTTTACATTCCTTCTAAAATTTGGAATGATCCAAATCACAAAAAATAAATTGCATTCATACCATAGGGACCAGTGAAGTGCGGAAGAGTGACACGCACCAGTGAAAAACTTTATACAGTTTTATCATGTTTTTTGCTTGTACTCTATTTAGATAATGCTGGTTTATTTTAAGTGATAAACTACAGACTTTAATAACTTTGAATTTAAATTAAGATTAAAAGTAGACCTTGATAAATGTAACTGCAGTTAAATGCTTGTTGATACCAAACAGAAAGAATAATAACCCTTAAACAGTCTATAGAAACATAAACTTCCTATTTCTATATATATAAAGTAGCCTAATAAGCAGACGTACTAAAACAGGGCTCACCTAATCTGAGTGAAAACTCATAAAAGCGCTTCAGCCTTACAACCAGAGGACATACTGAATTCCACGCTTTTTCTTGCAACTGGATATCATTGGGGTTTTGTATTGCCTGAAATGAAAATATTTCTGTAAAATAACTGTGATCCAGGAACAATAAGCAAAGGATGCTTCAGAAGTTTTCTAGTTCACCATTTTAGAAAGTAAGTATTGTAAAACATAGAACAATTAGGAGACATTACATTGCACAGAATAGGAAATTAGTGAGTCTGAAAAATACCATTTTTTCCACCTTCCTTTTCCCCCCTGTAACATAGTTATTTAAAATTATTCATTCAAATGCACTGCTGACATACAGGAATACATTTTAACACATTATTTGGGGAAATAATAATATGGCAGAAATATCAAGGAAGACCTTTCGTATGATTACAGGTTACAGAAATAACCTTTTTCTAAAGATCCTGATGCTTTTGAAATCTTCAACATATTCAGATTCTTGAGCAACGAATAGCTCACACTAACAGTAACTGCAAAGCTGATGCAGGGCAAGGTTTGGTCAGTTGAGCCAAATTGTAAGTTACAGTTCAGAACTGTACTCCAGGACCAATATCATAGAGTAAGATGCCTGCAAAGATGATGTAAGGTTATAATTTACTTTGTTTCATTATTTCACTTACACTGAAGAACAACTATTTTCAACTCTTTTTTTTATAGTGTATTTCAAACATCTGAGTATTATTTCTTCCATATCCTCAACTTTGACTTCTACCGGAAGATATATGAAATGAGGTGTATGAAATGCTGTTTCTCAAAGTGAAAAATAATTACTAATAGTAAACTTAAAAGAAGTTCCAACAGCCACCATTTAACGATTTGACATTAGAGCTTTATATTCAACATTACACCTAATCTGTAACATATTTTCTAAATACAATTTTAATGAAGATTTTCATATAGTTTCATAGAATGTGCTTGGATACAGAACAGAAGCAATGAACACACTGAGTTTTGCTCGATTTTGCTTCCAAAGAACTGTCATTAACTTTAACACACATACATCTCTAATTTCTTGTCCAGCTCCTTTGTAAGCCTGAAGGTCTGCGAGCATACTTTCCGAGTCCTGTAAAACTGCACTGATCTGATTCCATACCTCCCTCTCTCCATCTGTGGGCTGTGCATCTAAGAAACAGAAAAGCAAAAGGCACAAAGTCAAAAGGTAGTTGCAATACAAATGGCAAGGTTACTCAGTTCTACTTAATGCATTATATCCAGATTGACTCTAACTCCATTCTGATGTGTTTTTGTTTCTAAATGCACCATTATGCAGGATTTTCAAGTGAAGCAGTATCATAAAGCAATGTTATTAGAAAATAGGATAATGCATCAGTCCTTTAGTAAAAACATCCCTCTCTTTCACGAGCTCCACAGCTCGATTACAAAGAATTGTTCACTTTTCTTGCAGCTTGGGGATAAAATCAGGCCTTTCAGTGGATGGAGCAGTGGGATATCATGCCACTTTGACTTTCCTCCAGGCTTTCCTAACCAGGGTAATTTATTTCTCCTTTTGTAAAAAACAGATACAGTACTGTTAAACATTTTTCTTGTGTTTGTCAGAGACCATTCCTGCTACTAAAATAAATCCAGCTCTGTCAACGATCAGTTCTCAGGGTGGGAGTCACCTGTAGACCTTTATTGCTCAGAGAAATGCCATTTGGAAGTAGATCAATTTTCCCATTCTAATCCCATCCGATGGGATTTTCAAAGCAGTGTGACACCAGGGAGCGTGTTATGTTATCCCTACAGTATCAACACATTAGACACGGCAGAGATCTTCTGCCTTCTTTTGCTTTAAAACATAAGGATGAGTAGCACTGACTAAAGACCGGGTGACCTATATATAGAATTGTAGTCAGTATTTGTAGAAGCAACCACATTTGTGCTGATTTTGGCTGGGGTAGAGTTAATTTTTTTTTTTAGCTAGATGGGGCTATGGTTTGGATTTGTGCCTAAAACAGTGTTGATAACACAGGGATGCTTTAGTTATTGCTGAGCAGGGCTTACACAGTGCATCACCCCATCAGCAAGTGGGCTGGGGAGCATAAGAAGTTGGGAGGGGACGCGGCCAGGACAGCTGGCTCCAACTGACCAAAGGGATATTCCATGCTGTCTGACATCACTCTCAGCTTACAAAGCTGGGGAAAGAAAAAGGAAGGGGGAACATTCAGAGTGATGGCATTTGTCTTCCCAAGTAACCGTTACACGTGATGGAGCCCTGCTTTCCTGGAGATGGATGAACCCCTGCCTGCTAAAGGGAAGCAGCAAATGAATTCCTTGTTTTGCTTTGCTTGTGTGCATGGCTTTTGCTCTACCTATTGAACTGCCTTTATCTCAATCCAGAAGTTTTGTCCCTTTTACCTTCCTGATTCTCTCTCCCATCCTGCTAGAGGAGAGAGAGTGGCTGCGTGGTGCTTAGTTGCTGGCTGGGGTTAAACCATGACACATTGTCCCAACAGATTTCTAGAAATTTCTAGATTTTTTTTTTCTTAAATTTGTATTAGCTTGTAAAGATAGAATTTTCTATGGAAGAAAAAAAAAAATTCTTTGAAGGCGAATATTAGGACATAAGGAGTACTTGTTGGAATTAAAAGCAATGAGATATCTTCAGTTCAAAACTCATTGACTAGGAAAAGCTATTGCATAAATAGACAAGAAATATTAAAAATACCTTTCTATTTAGTCTTCTCACTCTCATTAAGGAATGAGACACAGTTTTCCACCCATACATCAGTACAGGATTCATATACCCACCCTGCATTAGAAGCAAATGAGCTGGTTTAACTTGAAGAGAATGGAAAGATCAGGTGTTTTCAAAGCTTCAGGTTAGGAAAATTTGTTTAAATGTGCCACCTATGGACCTTGCATCAACCAAACATGAATGGCTGAGACTTATGTGTCCATAGCTCTGAAGCAATTAATACTTAAAATCTTTTCTATATTCACAAGTCACCATGAGTCCCATGAGACTGGGCACATGGAACAATAATGATTTGACATTCCTTTTATTCTGGATGTTATTCCTAATCTGGTTTAAAAGATGGAATGAGTAAAAGTAAAAATAAACTGAGCTTACTCAGCTGGGTTTTATATCCACTGTAATACTTCATAATAACTAAAAAAATTCCACCATCCTCCAAAAAGTGAGGGGAAGTAGCACCAAAGGGAAAAACTACCCCAAACAGGAAAATCCCAGCTGGTACCCGGATGTTGAACTAAACTGTTGGTCACATTAAGTTTACAGTGTCACTAACTGGTTCTTTCCCCAAGCTGCAAGAAATCTCAGGTACAGACTGTAACAGGTCTGTCACCTTGTGATAAAGAGGGGAACAAAACAGCAAATGCTTCTGAGTTTAATGAAGGAAGCGGTAATCGTGCTAAACAGTTACATACCATAGAACAACAGAGTAGGAAAGTAGGAGTCACCTATAAATCAATATCTATACTTTAACAGCTAAACAAAAGTTAATCGAAATAACATTTTCAGTGAATATTAAGACACAAAAGAGAGTAAGCAATTTATTAGTACAGTTCACGACTGTAAAATTTGCATGTTCGGGTCACCTGAAGCATGGGTTGGTTAACAAGGTACTTCTATGTTACTTTTTACAATTTATTTGCTTTAAAAAACATTGGCCCCTAACAGAAATGTAAACACTATAGAGCACGCAGCACTTTGGGACTTAAAAATGGCTGTTAGTAACACCCTTCAATGTTAGTCTTTTTCAAATTTTCCCAATTCATCTTTTGGAAGTTGGGGGAAGGTTGAATATTTGAAACCAATTGAGCTTTCTGTAGTATCCTAGCACCTGGGTAAGTAGGAGGAAGGCAGATGGATGGAAGAGGGAAAAAAAAGGAAGAGGAAAAGGGCTGCAAAGGCCACAGGGCAACAGGCTTAGCTTGCATTTGCAGAAGCAGTTTATATTTATGCTGAAAGTATTTAGCTTAAAAATAAAGGTAGGGAGGATGATTCAGGCTTTTTTTTTTAAAAAAAAAACAACATGCATTTTACTTATGAAATATATGTTATGCAAACAGATGTTCTGATAAGACCATGCCCATGTTTCAAAAGGGATTTTACATGAAAAGCTTGCCAGAAACGGTCAGCTAAAATATCTGTAATTGATGACTTAGAAAAACTTTTCATCTTGCTGTCAACAACAACAATAACAGCAACAACAACAATTAAAAGGGTTACAGACTTTTTCACAATGGATTTTGGCTTTTTAAATTGGTTTTCTATTCTGACAATACCAAAGCTTGTTTCTCCGTTCTGAGTAAAAAAAATGCCATTCCTGAATCACAGTGTGGAATCACTGCTTGGCAGTGCTCACATCTTATCCCTGTTCGCCAGAGAACCAGCACGTGCTTAAGTAATTTGAGCCCATTTATAAATAAAACCGTATCCACTGACTAATCCATATTGAATGCAAGCCCCCTCAATAATAAGTTACCATAATCACCAGACCTACTGCATTTGAAGTCTGAATTTTTACAGTACCCATACCTTCAGAGTACGCTGTGTTTAATAAGGCGAAATAGGAAACCCTTTCACCTCTTTTCTGCCTAAGAGTTTCCAGTGTGAACCTTAAACCTGACAACTAAATGAATCCTCTATCAAATTAATTCAAGATTCAGACCAGGCTTGACTCTTGCATATACGGATTCTACCAGCAAATATTCATTTAGAAAGCAAAAATTTTAGTTCTGGAAAGAAATGCAGTTCCATTGGCTCCATCAGAAATAACCAGGATATGATAATTCATCCATTCCATCAACAAATGCTCTCTTTCAATGGTCTATTCCATGTTTGGAATGGTGCTTCAGATTTCATTAAAAAAAGAGGGAAAGCTGGACCAACTACAATCCAACTACGGATACATTAAATATTTCAGATGCACAGATGCATGGTGCAGTGGGAGGATAGAATCCTCATTTTTTTTTTTTTCTTAGAAAAATACCCATCGTTTGTTTCACAAAAACTGTAACAGCACAATGTATCTACCTTATTCTTTGCTAAGTATGCATTAGAAAATGCATAGAATCTGCTATCTAGGCAAGACAGTACTCACAGGGCAAGATTAAATATAAAAAGAATGGATATGAAGCCTTGACCAATACAAA
>JAOXJK010000023.1:108217578-108245021 GCA_025774025.1 Xenus cinereus
TTGTGAAGTATAACAATATCTCAATAATTAATTTTAATTAAGAGATAACAGGCAGTACTAAAATAAGTCTTTCCAAGCCATATGGCCTTTCTGTATCTGAAATGCAGATCAAAAGCACAGAACTTTATTCCAACCTCAGCCAAAGGGATTGCAGGTTAACAGGATTCCCACTGAAGCTGGTTAGTCGTTGCGTTTCAGTGAACGTGGAGTCATATTTGCAAAAAGATATCATAACTGCCTGGCCTTGACAGCTCAGCAAAAGAATAGCAAGTAAAACGGTATGTCTTACCAGCTCTGCTTCTAGCTTTCCTTGCCCTGTTCGCTGCTGAACCTGGCCAATAGTTCCACCAGCCACTGACAGCAAGTTAGAGAGCACTATCTATATTTAAGTGTATTGTGCTAAAGCCCTATTTCAGGTTTCTCACCACGACAATGACTTTTCCTATTCCAATCTGGGATAAAATTAGATGAAAAGCTAGTTTAGGTCCTTAAAAAGACAAGAGGCATTACAACTACAGTGAATAATGCATTGCAGAGGGTGTCAAAATCTGCTATACTCCATACATTAAGAAGAACAGTATTGGGCAGAAACAGCACCTTACCCAGCCTACACTGGATTTTTGAATTTCATCCTTTTTAAACTAGCTAGAACAAAGTGAAGCTCCCTAAATTGTTAATACTCGCTACAGGCGCGGTGCTGTGCCAGGGATATCAGCTCCGTGGCAGACACGGAGTGGACAGACTCTAATTGAGCTGTAGCTTCTCACTTAGGGGACTCCCTTCAGCGTGGGAGACGTGAGTTTCATCTCCCCCAGGCTGGACATAGCACATCTCCAGCCTTGCCGCCTGTGGAGCGAGGGTATTAATTAATATCCTACTAAGCAAAAACTGGGAAGTGGCTCCGCTGCCAGATATGTTCTAATAATAGACACTTCTAATCATACATGAACAATCATCACTGAAAATTTCATCAATATTTCTGGAGATATGGGGGGACATCCTAGAAAATAAGCGTCCTTGATTCTTGCCGGGGATGGGATTAAATTAGGATCCGGTAACGAGCCTACCCAGCTAACATTTAGGAAAAAATGACACCTGCTCAGGTTCAGGTTAGAGAATCTGGTCTTATAAAAAGTATTTGTAGCAGAGGACAGGAGAGGACAGGGCTGAAGGCGTCACTTAAGGACATCTCCTCCCAATAACCTATAAGCTTTAGTTTTTTAGGTTCAAAACAAATTGTTGTTACCTCAACCTTCAAATTATTTCCAAGAATTCCTGTGGAATTATTTGTTTACTTTGCCTGGAATAGGCTCTCTATGGGCAGCAGTAATTTGACAATAGATTTTCTGCAAAAAAGAGCATCTGTAAACTGCTATGGAAAGAGCCTCAGATACCCAGAATTCATTTACCTGTGACTAACTTAAACAAGGTCAATATCTAAAGACAAAAGGGTTCGTGAACTGACAAAATCCATTTCAAGACAATTCGCCCCGTGGCTCATGAAATCCTGAAATCCACAAACGCTCAAGGCTTGCCATGCACTCACTCTTCCTAACATTATCTTTGAGTTGAAAACTACAAAGGAATTAAGACAAAGGGGTGTATTATAAAATCCAATAAGTAGCAGTTTGAATAAGAATAACCACACCAAGATACAAGTGTAAAACAGCAATGCAGTTCACTTTCCAGGAATGAAGAGATTCTTTTTCTTTATGTAAAGCTTTCAGTCAACCTTAAAAAAAAAAAAGAGTATTTTGGCTGAATGCATATAGTTTGCATTTCACCTCAAAGAAAAAGCTTTCTTCACCAGCACAGGAGAACACTATTCTCCATACCATGCACTGAAGTTACCACAGTTCCCATTTGTCCCTCTTTGCTTTCAAGACTGGACTGAGTGGATCTTCAAATTGCTTCTTGCACAGGTGCAGAGTAACTGCCTAACTCCAAAATGGCTCCCGGAGAGCAGATAGAACTGCTTTTGCTGTACAACATTAACTGAAATTAATGCTGGATTCAAGCTCTTTCAAGAATGACCATGGAGCTATGAAACCTGGTTTCCAGTTTGGAATCAAGAATAATGCCAGTATAAAGGTGTCATAAAGACTTGCAACGGATGATATAGACAGCTGCAGAAAAGACGGGCAAAGAGATGATTTTAAACAATTTTTTTCTTTTTTAGACTAAAATTTTCTGGGGAAAAAATAATAGAAGTTATTTAAAGGAAAAAATGGAAGATTAAATTTTGAAACGTGCTAATTTATTTTTCTTTCATGATTCTTTCCCCTTTTCAAATACAGCACAAGACAGAATTTGAATTAGGTGAGAAAACATGCTTTTTAAGTGTTTCTGGTTTTAGCCGTCCATTTTTCAAGACCTCAAGAATTGCACAGAAGACATGTATTGCAGGGACTATGACTAATTTCAAAAAGAACAAGTTGGTGAAAAGCATGTAAAAGAAAAGTGATGCAACTGATGAAAAGTGATACAACTGATGAAAAGTAACTTAATAACTAAATATATTTTAAAATAAACAAAAAGCCCCCTCATAACAGCATTTTTCAAAAGATGCAATACAAGATATCTTCTTCAAAATTTTTATCAAAAAGGAGAACAATAATTCACAAGAAAATAACCATGGTGTCATCCACATCACCTTGATGCGAATGGAAGAGTATTTAGTAGGTGGGGGAGAGAGATAAGTGGTAGTTTGGTGGGGTTTTTTTGAACAGCTAGTTCTTAGCGAGTTCATTTTCCCACACAGCTATCTGTATCGGGTTTGCACAGCAAGATTTTGGTAGTGGGGGAGCTACAGGGGTGGTTTCTGTGAGAAGCTGACAGAAGCTCTCCCCATGTCCGATAAAGCCAATGCCAGCCGGCTCCAAGACAGACCCACCACTGGCCAAGGTCGAGCCCACCAGCAACAGTGGTGGCACATCTGTGATAACATAGTTACGAAGGGGAAAAAAAAAAAACTGCTGCACAGGAGCAGCTGGGAGAGATGAGTGAGACTATGTGAGAGCAACAACTCTGCAGCCACCAAGGTCAGTGAAGGAGGAGGAGATTCTCCAGGTGCCGGAGCAGATTCCCCTGCAGACCATGGTGAAGACCATGATGAGGCAGGCTGTCCCCCTGCAGCCCATGGAGGTTAACAATGGAGCAGATATCCACCTGCAGCCAATGGAGGACCCCATGCCAGAGCCTGTGGATGCCTGAAGGATGCTGTGACCCTGTGGGAAGCCCACGCTGAAGCAGGCTCCTGGCAAGACCTGTAGCCCCATGGAGAGATGAGCTTATGCTGCATCAGGTTTGCTGGCAGGACTTGTGACCATGTGGGGGACCCATGCTGGAGCGGTCTGTCCCTGAAGGATTGCAATCCATGGAAGGGAACCACACTGAAGCAGTTCCTGAAGAACTGCACCCCATGGAAGGACTCACATTGCAGAAGTTGGTGGAGGACTGTCTCCTGTGGGAGGAACCCCAGGCTGGAGCAGGGGGAGAATGCAAGGAGTGCTCCCACTGAGGAGGAAGCAGCATCAGAGACAACATGTGATGAACAGACCACAACTCCCATTCTTCATCCCCCTGTGCTGCTCAGGGGGAGGAGGGAGACAAAATCAGGACTGAAGCTGATCCTGGGAAGAAGAGACGGGTGGGGAGAAGGTGATTTAAGATTTGTTCCTATGTTTCATAATCCTACTCTGATTTGATTGGTAATAAATTGAATTCATTTTCCCCATGTCAAGTCTGTTTTTCCCGTGATAGTAACTGCTGAATGATCTCTCCCTGCCCTTATCCCAACCCATGAGCCTTTCATTATATTTTCTCTCCCCTGTCCAACTGAGGAGGGAAGTGATTTGGCGGGTACCTGGTGTCCAGCCATGGTCAACCCACCACAGTATCATTCACGCGGGGTGCAACCATGTGTTTGTACATTTCAAATCTAGCCTAAGAGTACGCGACTATGTCACAAAGCATCACCCATGGGATGACAGCACAGATTAAATCTACTGTCAAATGAATCTAACACCTTAAGGTTCTTTTCCCACTTCTTTGTTTAAGCACTTGTATTACTTTTGACCAACATCAGCCCATAAAGCCTCTGATTTTTGAGGCATGGAGACAGACTGTATATTCTACTCCAGCACAGGAGGAAAAAGGCTGTCTCTGTTATTTTAAGCAATATTTGTGTGGCACATTATACACATAGCAGGAAGAAATATGTCACACACCTTCCCTTCAGGTCCAACACATATCAAATGAAGAGCAGCACAAAAAAATACCAGGGCAACAGTATCCAAAAAATATGTACATATTTCAGAAGTAGCGCTGACAGATTTACTTTGAGAATTCAGCTTTTGGCTAATGAAAAGGGCACAAAAAAGTAGAAAGCAACGTCCTGATGCAAACAACGAAATACAGTAAGCGCATCAACTCGACATACCCCTCATCCTCTGAATGGCCAACTGTAGTGGCCATTCACGCAGGAACTCAAACTGAAAACTAAGCCCATAGAACATCTCGAGTCCAGCGAGCATGCAAACAGGCTCTTGCCTATCTCCACTAACCAAGAGTGTCCTTTTACTCCATACGACGTCTAATTAAAGGAGACCAAACCACACAATTACAGGCATCTTCAGTCACATCCCTTTGACACAATACAGATTTCATGCAATAAACCCCTCCAAGACTTTATTTCACAAGCAAAATATTTTAACCTGTCACTCAGGATTATCAATTTCATCACTGAAATTTGGAGATGATAGTTTTGTTCCTCTCTAGGTCGATGTGCCTGACTAGCGTGTGATGTGCTCGCACTAACCACCGGTCACCTCCCATGGGAGAGGGAGCTTCACCCTGCTCACTTCTTGGCAATGCACTTTTATAAAAAAAAAAAAACCAAACCAACCAACCTTCACTGCCAAAGCTTTAATAAAACAGATATTTTCCCCATTCACCACCCCTTCCGCTCCACCAAGGCTTCCCAATGCCACACCACTTGTTTCCTACCAAGGCTGCGGCCTGGGCTAGGAGAACTTTCTTACCATCCTGGACACGATGGGACTGATTAAACCTGGAAGCTCAGAGTAGCTGAAAACCTTCACAATAACTTGGCAAAGCCACAGAGCACTACCAAAGCCCTCGAAAGGTTGATAGGAAAAAAAAAATAAAATTATGTGCTGGTTTGGATAAAGGTTTGACAACCCGGGTTTACAATTAAATTCTCAAATTATACAGAAAGAAGAGAAAAAGGGACACAGGGGTTGCAGTACCTTCTCCTAAACCCAACTAATCAATTAACTTTTTTTCATCATTTAAAGCTGATTCTTCATAATGAGGTAAATAAGATCTAGATAAGAAGATTAAGATATGTGCAAAGTTATAGTCATACACTCTAGCTCTTCTCCAAGAAAGCATGTTTGAACAATTTCATGAGATTTAAGTATGCATTTAAATGACTTTTTGAACCAGTACTTCAGAGTGTGTACACACACATATCGTGCCAGTAATTTCTCTTTGAGAAAAAAAGAATTCAGGAATTAATGATTCAAGAGAACTATTTCAAGGTGATAAAATGTGTGTCTAATTACACAAAACTCTCTCTTAAACCATGGTTATAAACAAAGTTATTTTAAAAGCACTGGCTTCTCTCAAAACTTTTTAAAATTATTTTTTAGAATAAAGGTATTAAGAGACAAAACTACACACACTGTTAGCATTTTAAATAAAAAGCATTTCACGTAAGTAGTGGAGTAAGATTAAACCCGTATTTGATTTGATGACCATTTTTCAAGACAATGTCTAGAAGTACATGCAGAGAAATTGTAACCATCAAAAGTGAAACAGCTTGAATCAGATATAGATATGACAAGAAAATTAGAATGCAAAACACTGTTTTGCAAACTGATAACCATGCAATTAAGAGAGATGCAATCAAGCACATACACTTTGACCACTTCATTACTTTTTAGAAACTATAATTCCAGTTGAATCATCAGTGAACCAGGCAAAAATAGTGCCACCTCCACTGTTTATCTTTTTTCATATTTTTTTATTTTTTATTATTTCCAATATATATTTCCATTCAAGGAAGTAACATAGAGGGATTTTTTTAAGCCTGATTTGTTAGAAAGCTGAGGTGAAGTTCATCCATATGTAAATTTAACAACGGTTCATGAATGTTTTAAACTAATTCAAGGTAAGGTTTGACTTCCATATCTATCATTCTGCTCCCTTTTCTGCTGAGAATGAATTTAAATAATTTTTTTATGGTTTTATAACTATCAAAAAGCAATATTCAACTGAAGTGTAATTTGATTTGTTTGCAAATCCCTTTTGAATTGCTTCATGATGCGTAAGCGCATGCAGTTTATTAAGAAATAATAAGCAAAGAAGGCAAGCCAGGCAAGAAGCTTTGCTCACTTTCAAAGTCAAGGAAAAAATTTGGCCCCTGATCAAGCTCTGTGCAAGTGAGAACTTTTAAAAGATTTCCCATTTGGTTCCTGAAAAATAGAAAAGGAAGAGAAAAGGAGTCCTGAGTGAACAAATGATTTTAGAGACAAGGACTTGGACAGATTGGTTGTGCTGGAAAATATACACTGCAAGCAATCAGATTTTAAGTTTTTCCTCAGTTCGCTGTTAAGTCAGGGAAAAGATTCTCTCATTGTCTTGTAATTGTTTGAACTTACTTTCAAAATCCAGGAAAAAATGTGGATAGTTTTCAATTTCCCTGGTAAGGACCTTAAGAAGATTACCCATCCCAGCAAACCTAGTAAATGCAACAAAATCATAAACAGTTACATACGTAAACTTAGAATACTACAACTAAGAGCTTGACACAGTCTGCATCATATATTAAACATTATGGCAAGTTCTGGACCAAGAGAAACATTTTGGTGGTCAATTCTGTGACATTTATGCATGGGGACAGAGTAAGACCTTGGATGAATGCAGAAATAATTCTATTCAGCAAACTGGAAATTAAATATCAGTATAATATCACAAAGCACAGACAGATATTTATGAGTTTATTACTTAGCAAGAGAAACAAACTCAGAACAATATCTGTATTTGTAAATCCTCTATATTGCTGGACTCAAGATTACTGAATAACATTCCAGTGTAAAAAAAGAGGTTTTAATCCTTGACTTGGATTCTTTAGCATAAATCCATCTTATTTCATGAAAATAACTCAAGAAAAAAAATAATCTAATTGTTTCCAAGCAGTGAGGCTTTATAAAATATGACTAGAAAAATCTATCAGAAAGAACAGCTAAAAAGCTTGCTCCTTTTAATTTTAAAAATATATGTATGCAATTTTGAAAACAAAAAAAAAAAGAAAAGAAAAAAGAAAAAAAAGGAAAAAAAAAAAAAGGAAGTACAAACTCTGCCTTTTTATCTGTTATTCTTATCTTTTAACATCTTGGAAATCTTCTCAAGTCATGAAAAACTCCCCGAAGTGACCAATGCTCTAAAAATTAAGTGTCTGCAGAAGGCAAAAAGGAAGGAGACATGAAGAAAAGTTTGGGTTTTTTTTATCAGTACAGTCCTTGGAAGAGACATTATTCTAAAACTATGTAAAAGTATAGCTTTCTTGGGCAAACAAACTTTTCTTAGAAGACAGAAAAATTAAACCATGAAAAGCACATATAAGGATAAAGAGGTCTGCCTGGAGGGCTACAGAAATATGTAATTTTAGATTTAAAACTCAGATTGAAAACTGATTTTTGCCTCAAAGATAAATATTCTCAGTACTCTAAACCGTGCCTCTTGGGGCTCACATCTGATGCCCATTTATTTTTCAGTTTAACTCTTTTCCCACATAAGAAGTCAGACTACAAAAAAACTATTCTAAGCATGTACATGACTGATGCTCCTTATGAGGAGACAAAGGTTTTTTCAAATTTTCCCCCAAGCATTACAGAAGAAAAAGTATCATCAAGCCTAATTTCTATATGCATATAAGTGATATATTGTACAGCAGGAAAACCTAGGAAGGTAATGTAAGGCTTGGAGATTTCAAAGTCATTCCATAAAATGATAGAAATGTAATCAAGAATCCATTCAGAGCACGCAGCTTCATGTAAACCAGGTTTTTGTTAAACAAATGGCTTTGCTTTGCATTAAATACTTCTTCAAAATTTTCTCTCCAGAACAAATCCAGTGAGCAGACTGTCAAGCCCTTTACAATTAGCAACATCTTGCATATACAACATTGAAACATGAAGAAACATTCTCCATTATTCATAAAGTTACATACATTTATATGCAGGAAAAAAAATTTACAGTTTTACTTTCAGAACAAGATCTGCAGTATATTAACTGAGTTTGGCTTTCTGATTAGCCTACGAAGGGGAAAAACATGCAAACAAAGCAAAATACTTTTTATACAACATTAAAACGTGTATCTTCAATAATTTAACATTTTCATCACGCTGGTATAATACATTTTATCAGCATCACGTAAGAGGGACAAGATAACGTGCATACACTTATTTTCCTTTTCATAACCTTGAAAGAAACAATGTATATTATTATGAGGTACTATCACAATCTAAATTACTGACTCAGTATGGATTCTTTGCTTTCAACTCATTTTAAGCCATATCTTACCTCATTGCCTTCAATCTTCAGAGAATATCCAACCATTTCTTCTGCTGCCAAAGTTAGCACTGCAGCCCGAGACTTGATAGCATCCTTCGAACAGCAAGAAAGCTGCTCCCTTTGCCAAAAACCCGAGGATACGAGCCCACATTTGCATTGAGTAGTTTGAGGTCATGTGCCCAAGCTCTGGTTTCTGAGCCTTCTTACAGAAGTACCGCACACCAGGGCTCTGGAGATTTCTCAGTGCTTTTCCTGAACTTTTAGTGTATTTCTCAGCCTTTTTTTCATTTTATTCCCCTCTCCTTCAATCCCTGTGTAGAAACTGATTCAGCTATTTAAGGTCACAAGTACAACACAAGAACCCTGACACAAACTTTATGCCATTTTCATGGTATTTCAGCCTGCGTTTTTCCAGTGATCTCGAAAGCACTGATTTGACACCAGCTATTTCCAATGTACATCAACCCAAAAAAACAGCGATATTCACCATCAACATCTAGAAGCTATGGTTCAGGCAGCTGTTAAACACACTTCTTTATGATTTCAAATAATTTCTTTATGGTTCTCATAAAAAAAAAGACTACACCTAAAAAGAAGATCTATTCCAACTTTCACTTTAAACTATAACTCATCATTTAATCCTAAGTTTTTAACTCCATATTAAAAGGCTAACCTTCACTTTAATGGAAGTACTAATAAACATAATTTTTTGTCCCAAATTGAATTATTTTATTCTGTATAGCTTGCTGCTTTCCAGTACTTGAATCTTCCAAACTGTCTTTCCCTGAAAACTCTAATAACATATTCCAAACCTCAGGAACTACAAGTCACTTTCAGGATAACTTTTAATGAGATTTCAAACTAACTAACGAGATAAATTCTGAGCAGGTCAGCAGATATACTCCGGTTGCAACAGAAATGCAAATAAAAAGCTGACATACAGAAGCAAGTTAGAAAGGTTTAACTTAAGAGCATAAAATTCCATTTCATTAAACTGGAAAGCATTTTATTTCACTTACTATCAAAACAGTTTATATGTTGAAATGAGACTCAATGCATATATAAAAATATAGCTGTTGCAGCACTCCTAAATGATAGCACCTTCTCTTAAGGGAGATCCAAACCCTTAAAATTCCAACTTTTCACAGTATGCTTTAAAAATGATGACATGTTGACATGACAATGACGTTTGCATTTTCATGTTTTGTACTGTTTTCCAAACCATTAAAGCTTATGTAATAAGTACATAGAAAATACTTTTTAGGCTACTGTTGACAGTTTAAAGCTAATTACTCCATTTCTGATGCTCAACATTTAATTAGTGGCACACAGACACAAATAAACTGTAAAACCAGTAATGAACAAGAAGGTCCATTTAGCATTTAGCATTTTAAATATCATTATACAGTAGCATATTTAAAAATGCTTAGCCTTGAATAAAATAACACAGACTGGTTTTCTAACACATCACTTTGTTCCTAAAATTTAATTAATTTAGTTTTGCCATTCTAGAGGCATTATCTAGGACAGGAAGATAAATTCCTTCTCCCCCATTAAACCAATCAGTTTATTTTTGAATTGTAAAATATAAAATACTATCCCCCAGCCAAATCAAAATGCAACCCTTCAAATCTGCCATGGATTGTGCATACATATACTGAAAATATACTGAAATATGTATTTACTATATACTGAAATCTAGTTTTGAAAATCTAGTAAGTGTTCACAAACTGGGTATTATCAACTAAATATCGCATGTCCAAAGCAAAGTATCATGTTATTTAACTCTCCTTTAAAATCTTTGTTTACACACTGAAGTGTGGAGTTTTGTACTACAGCTTTAGCTATAGTACCATATAAATTGCTAGTGAAGTACTAATTTATTTCTCCTTCCGTGACAGGACTAATTTAATCTGTACCAACTCAAAACCATCACCATCACTGTAGCTACACTGAGGGTTTAACAGACAGACAAAGCATTTAAACTTTGTGTCAGTGAAAAAGGAGACATTTACCAGCTCAACCCTTTGCTGCTCATTAGTGTTCCTTTTCCAAATACTATTTCCTAAATGTGCCCACTTACAATAACAGAGTCCAATAGGCTTTTGTCAAAATGAGCTGAATCAGCAAATACCTACATTTAGATCATCCTAAAGGAAAGATTCTTTATCAGGGAGTGTAACAATAGGATGAGGGATAACGGTTTTAAACTGAAAGAGGGGAGATTTAGATTGGATATTATGAAGAAATTCTTTACTATGAGGGGGGCGAGACACTGGAACAGGTTGCCCAGAGAAGCTGTGGATGCCCCATCCCTGGGGGTGTTCAAGGTCAGGTTGGATGGGGCTTTGAGTAACCTGGTCTGGTGGGAGGTGTCCCTGCCCATGGCAGGAACAAGATAATCTTTAAGGTCCCTTCCAACCCAAACCATTCTATGATTCCACAATCCTAATGAAGTGATGCTGGGAGTGTTCTGATGAGCAGCTCCACTGGGAGTTTAAGGAATAAGAGAGACTCCCGAGTTCAAGAGTGACAATGAATGATGAGGAACTTCTAATGGTACATCTAATGGGAAGAGACAAGCATCCATTCTACAGTCTGAGGGAACTGTATTGTACTAAGCCTATTAGCATCACTAAAGCAATAGAACTGACCTTACTGAATGAATAATTAACTGTGGTTCCAAAAAACCACCAGCATCTGAACCCAAGATGATCTCTCAGATCAAAAGCACAATTCTAAATTGATGTGACATTCACCTATAAAGTTTGTTGAAGTTCTTGTAAGGAAATAGCAGAAGTACAAGACACAGAAAACGGTTTCATTTTATTAACAAATAAACCAAAAAAATGAATAAAGACTAAAAAATGCAGAAATTTCTTAACGATGATACTCTGCTTCTGAAAGAAGCCCCAGTTTTTGTTTGGGAGAGGAAGGAAGATATAACAGATCATTTTTAATTGCATTTGCCTACTCTATTACTAACGTTTTTGCCTTTTTCTTTTTCTTCTATGAACTAAACATTAAAGCTGCCTAATCTCTTACAGTATTTCTGTTAAGACTAGCTCTAAAAGTTGGAGTGCTTGGAGTCATCCATGGAGTGAAGGTACAGGCAGAAACTGGAGCACTTTCACAGGGGTTCCCCACACACATCCCCTACTTATCCCTCTCACCATCAGCATGGGAATCGAGTTCTGCAAGGGTCAGACAACAGAATGGACATTACCATAGGTAAGAAACTGGAAATGCTATTGCTGTGAGAAGCGCAGTGCTGGAGTCAGGAACAGTCAAGCATTCTGATTCCTGTTCACAGCAATGCCATCGTAGCAGTGAGGTGGGGTTATCCAGACCACAAACCAGCAACAGCAGCTCTGTCATTCTGTGCAGATGTTTGTCTGAACTATTCTTAAAGCTCTTCAAAATGCTCTTTAAGTTCAATGACAATAGTTCATGTTTTATTATACCTGACCAATCTCACCGCCCTTCTCTGCAACCTCTCCAAGGGGTCCAAATTCTAATGGGTCACTCAACTCTAGCTACAGTGCTCCAAATGCATCCAAGTATGGTGCCAAATACATATAAGGAATCATATCCTGCGGAAAACTGTGCTCTACATATCCCTCAAATATTATTTGCATAGTCTTGTTTTACCAATTGCTTTCCTTTCTGCATTTTGGTAATTCATTAATCCTGCTTATATACAGTACATTATATTTATCCCCATCAAATAAACCCACATTATGATTTTTTTTTATTCTTCTCTCCAATTTTCTTATAGTTAAGAATATTTTCATGGAGATGGTAGAATTATTACCTTCAGTTGTTTCACTGGTATATCTTTAAATTTTATAAACTATAGTTGCATTGATTAAGAGAAACATAACAACTGATGTTTAAGAGTCTCAGTTTTGCAAATAGATCTTAGTTCAGAAAAGTGGCATTATTCCTCTGTGGACTTCATTTTAGAAATAAGCATCAGACTGCATCATTATATTAAGGAAAAAAAAAAAGGAAAAACAGTCATATATTTGTGTTTGAGATGCTAATTGCAAAAAACCACCAAGGATATTTCACAGTGAAGTACCTATAGTATTCTCTATAAAGCATGGATAAGGGAAAAAACACACCCAAGTTCTTTTCAGAGGGCAAGCTATATTCATTTTCCAGAAAAAAAAATCAAATTATCCCCAAGGTTGTCCTCTAAATACTGCATTTATAAGATTTTCATAACAAGTAACATACTCAGAAAAGAAGCAACCTATACACACAAGTGAATTAAAAAACAGTGCCACACATTCCTTATGCAGGTGAAGCACAGACAGACTTAAAACACTCCAACAAAACTCAAACCCCAAAAGCAGATATAAAGAAATGAAAAGTGGAATAAGAGAAGAAAGTTGCTCAAGGTGAAAGCAACCCAAGATAAAAGAATCCTTTCTGCTTTGAACAATTATTTTATTACAATTCCTAGATAAGCAACACGTCAAGCCAAGAGCTTTTGCTGTTAACTGATATGCAGATTGCAGGACACAATTAAAACCTACAGAAAAGGTGAGGCAAGTCAAAGGGAGTTAATAAGTGGTTTGTAATGGCAAATACATTTTTTACTAATCATAAATCTTTAAAAGACCTGGCCAACAATACTAGTACCCGTAGCCCCAAGGATTAAAGATCTTGGCTCTTGGTTTCCCTAAAATCAAAAGTAAAAAGCAAAACCAAAATGTTACCTCAGATGAACTTATAATTTATTCAAGGGGGGAATTTTTCTACATGCCAACCCTCACACCTGAACATACTTTGAACAGAACTCCTATATATATATTTTCAAAGTGCAGAATGTCAGAAGAGCCATCATAAAAGGATGAAAACCAGGCAACCAAATTATGTGGATTCATAGGTCATAATAAACAAAAAAACCAAACCTCAACAAAAAAAATGTAGAATGGAAGCAAATTAAGTAATTAGAATAAAATTATATTTGAAATTAAGAAAACACTGTTGCACTTTGATCCTTCCACCTGAGTGTACAGTAACCTCATTTGCACAGGGCACAGATGTTCATACACAAAACAGGGACACAATTTCCCTGCACAGGATATATGGAGCCTCTATCAGTTGATCCTGTCAGGTAAGCAAAGCAGGATACTGGCGTTTACCAAACTGATAGATGGGAGAGAGATACCTTTAACAGAAACAGAACAGGTTTGGCTACTTTAAGTGTTTCTTCCTTCAAAACAAAACGACTTCATTTTTTTTTTCCAGATGGAGTTTGACTTAGCTCTTCCAAACTCTCGCGAGAGAAGAGCAGCCACATTGTCCTCTTCTGCTTAAAATTTCCTCATCCGTGTCTTCTCTCACCCAAAATCATAGTGAAAAATGAAATAAAACATCTTAGAACACACTCAATTTTGGAAATCTAGGGATTTTGGCATTTGAAAAGGCATCCGTTTTCAACATTTGTGAATATATTGAGTGAAAAGTCTATTCTAAAACATATATATTCTTCGATACAGAATCAGAAACAGGAGACTTAGGTGAAAAATCATGACCAGAAAAAATGTTTCTGCTCCTTTCTGCCTGTTAATGACTGCCAATTATTTAGCCGCCTGACTATGCCACACAGAGTGTTTTGTACTATGTTCACAGAAAATCCAATGCAAGTGTCTGAAAAAACAAGATGAAAACCATCATATTCCAGTTCTTTGTGCAACCCTGGTAAAGACTCTCAGAGTTATTTTATTTTCAAGTTATTTTTTATGCCAGTTGATAACAGCAGAAAGTCTTTGCACGTTAACTTTGTTCTTTATCTATTTTCCTTCTCTTTTTAATACATAAATGCCAAAACCAGTACATCTAATCTCAGTCAAGCCAGACATAAATCCTACAGCGACTGGATTTCTTATTGCACATTTGCTAGTGATCTGCTCTGAATGCATCACTACATAAGACATAATGCATTTTGCCGTCTAAATTTGTATTTCTGGAGGGTAATAAACTATATGAAGTGGATCTGAAGCAGTCTTTACAAGTAATCCTTTCTGGAAAAGGGGAGAGAAGTCAAACAGTATCTTAAAATACCAAGCAGACAATTAATACTGATCAGAGAAACATACTGCCATTACTGGAATTAAGATAGCTGTGGCTGAGTATTTGTATCAATAGCTCAAGATTTGAGGAACTAAAGATGAAATTTGGATCTTTGTGGAGACTAGTTGCTATTAGTTTAAAATACTTCCATTTGTATAATAGCGATCTTATTTAATATCTCATTACCCAAAATAAGAAAACTTGCTGACCAATTTGCATTACAATGCTGTTGATAGAAATAGCAAGAGTTCCACTAGGAGAAATAAAATATTCAAAAAATAAATAAGCTGGAGAATAAGATATACTTTTTTTTATTATTATTTAAAATTTCCGGAAAAGGTAAAAGAAAAACTTCCTATGTGTCTCCAGGTGAGCGTAAAGGAGGAAAGAGCAGGTATCATCCCCAGACAGCAAGGTGATAGACCACCTAATCCTAAATGGTAAAGGTTTTGCTGAACTACAGAGGCATCTGAGTAACAGAATTGGGCAAGAAGCCTGAGGAGGGTTAACTGACCCTCCCCGTACAAGCTCCTGGAGTGATAAATGTTCTTTCCAGAACACAGAGGAGTTTGCAGAGGAATGGCTATTTTAGACTCGTCTGATACTTATGGGGAGAAATAACTGAATATAAGGATGGAAATACAGGAGAAATGAATTAAAAACAGCAGAGGTTGCTAAACAAGGAGAAAACAGCAAACTAGAGATCATGGTTTCAAAAAAAAAAAAAAAAGCAATTTCAGTAACCTCAGGTATCTGGAAAAATTGGTCTCTTGGAAAGTTGATTTAAGGGGCAAGAGAGTGCAGGAGACAACAGTTATGAAAATACTTAACAGGTTAGTCCAATGGACAAAGTAGATAAAATGGAGACTTACAAATCAATATGCCTGTATAAGCATATAGAGCTGAAGGAAGCAAAGAAATATGTAATGGAGGGAGATTTGACAAATGGCTGGAGATGAGAAAAGAGAAAATGCTGCAACATTAGAAATCTGAAAAAGTAGTTGTCAGTGGTTTACTGGCAAAAGAGGATGGCATTTTTAAACAGTATCTGATATCTGTTGTATAGATCTGGTTTTGTTCAATACTTTTAATTAGTGACAGAGAAGAAAATAACCTTTTAAAATATGCACTAAGCTAGAAGGGAATTAAAATATTATGGAAAATGGGATCACAATTCAAAATCACTTTGATAAACTGGAGATACTAACCAGAAGAAATTCAGTAAACAGAAATGTAAAATAGTCCACTCAAGGGGAAAAACCAAATCAATCCCACAAATGCAGATGGACGGGTAAGCAGAAAGACTGAGAAAGAAAAATTAACCATTTTACTGGACTATAAATTAAACATAAAGCAGGTAAGAAAGTTGCTAAACTCTGGAATTTTTCAAAGATTGCTCTCACATTCAAATTTAATTTGGTTGAGAGGACTGACTACTGAGCAAGAAGTTACACGAAAGTATAAATTCCAATAAAACTCCTCCTTTTTTCTTAATTAGCTTTGTGTCATTTTTTAATCCTTTCTGATATTATTTTATTAACTCCTATTCTTTCACATTACACACTCAATTCATTAAGATGTACAGGGGCAGACTGGGACCATGGCATTTTTCTGGGATATAGCCTGGCTTGAAAATTGCATTTATTTAATAGGCAAGCACATTGGCCTTCTTAATGATGTAAATATAACAAGATTCTTAATTTTGCATTGTGCCTAATACTTTAAAGAAGCACATCTCCTTGTAAACATATTTTCATATAATGTGTTTTATTTACACAGAATGCCAAACAAGCTTTTGTGCCCCAACATGAGCTGCTAAAAGCCACTGCAACTTTTTCTGGTATGTTAACAAGTCTGATATTTGCCGAAGATGACAAATAAGGAAGGAAAACTGGGGATGGTGCTGAATTAAAACCATCCTTTTAATTAAAAATTAGATTTCTTGTAAGTGTAAATGAAAATTCAAATAACGTACTGACCCTGTCAGGCTCTGCAGTAATTAATTCAAATCACTACTGGAAGCTATTCCTAGTTTAGCAATGAAATTTGCACAGTAATTTTTTATTAAGACAATAAAATTGATGCGCAGTAGTGACTTTATGCGCCACTCCTGCTTTGCTCTAAAATCTAATTTTCGCTAATTGACAAACTCGGGTGGCGATGAATCACGGGCCCCTTTAGGACACAAGGGTTTCGCCTTCCCCTTCGCAAGATGCAGGAGCCTACGGAGGCCCCGTTACACGAAGGAAAAAAGAGAATTCTTCCACCCTGTGAGCAAAGTTAAAGGAAAACCTACAACTCCAACCTCGCCGAGCAGCCTGGTGTCGGGAGGGGCGTGGCCTGAATGGGCGTGGCCTCAGTGGGCGTGGCCCGACTGGGCAGCGCTGAGGCGCGCAGGGCAGGGGCGCCCCCTGCTGCCACTCGGCCGCCCCCAATTTTGACTGAAAGGCCGGGGAATATTCAGGCTCTGCATAAAAACCTGTTTAATTTGTCCAAAATGCCTCCTGCCCGCACGCCTCGGCCAAGGCGGCAGGGCCACAGCCGGACCCGATAACGAGTTCATACCTGCGCTCAGTCACCGGCGCCACCGCCCTGCGCACAGCAACCCAGCAGGGACTAGAACTCGGTATCCATGGATGAGTTTCCCCTCCACCCTTACTTTTCTAAATCAAGCCAAACTAATCTAGGTAATATTTTTATAATCACACTTCAGCATGAGCAACAATATTAAAAAAAAAATATATATATATCGCATTCCTTTCCCTCCCACTTAAACTTAGAATTTAAAAGTAACTGTGACTGTAAATTTGCATCCAAAATTATGAAAACCACCATTTCTACCGGAACATAAAGCAGTGTAGTGGTGGTGACTGGGCCTAGCAGCCAGCGAAGCCCCGGGGCGGTGAGCATTCCTGGCAGGGCATCCCCGTCCCGCATCTGACACGTGCTATGTCACCCCTGGCAGCACTCCTGCTTCCACCACGTGAACAGAAACACCCCTTTTCCAAGAGTTTTTGATTAGCATTATTTCTTTTCAAGTGAAGCAGCAGCTAAAAGAAGGAAGAAATCTTGTTTTCCTTTTGTAATTTCTGACTAAAACCCAGATACTAGGTATGACATACCCTAGCTTTAAAATGCCAATTATCTGCAATCAAAAACAGAGCGAGGCAGTTACATTCAGTATTTTCTTACTGCTTCTGTTGAGTACCCCTGTTTAAAAAGGCAAATCAAGCCTTTTAGAACTAGAAACTATAGAAAATGCGCTATATTTTGGTTTAGAGCAAACTTTAAGTTCTGATTTTTCATTAAAAAAAAAGGATCTCACAGCCTTACTGGTTTGACTTTTAGTTGCAACCAACTCCCCATTCACACTTCAATAGAAGTGACGTAAGTCAAACATAAAAGAAATAACGCCCTTATAAAAACATCATTCATTACTTTCTAACAAAAATTCAAATTATAAACAACTATTTAAATAGTTCACTTAAAAATATTTTACAAAATAGCCACGTAACTTGTCAAAAGCTTGAACTATGCAAAAATTATGCAGGCACACAAATGTACATAATGTATGTACATATACACGTCACAGAGAGCTGCAAAGTAGCATCTTCAGCAAAGAACTACAAAATAGTTACTTGTTACAGGAAAAAAAAAGGATAAATCAAGATTAAAACTGTAACACTAATAGCAATCAAGATGAAAATCATCATCTTAACTAAACTTTCTGTCTGCTGACTCAAAGCCATCTGCTCTAGGTGTCTGGAGGCACGGGCAGTTGTACAACAGCACAGTGTACAGGGTTAGGGGGAGGAAGAACACCCATGCGACTTCAGCACTAATGGGGTCTTAAAACGTGGGTTCCTCTTAGCTCATGATTTAGATGGTGTGACTTCTCTGGAGGATGGGATGGGGAAGAAAAAACCCCTCAAGTATTCCCAATTTCACAATGAACAAAAGGAAGATAGACATTTTCTGAAAAAAAAAAATGTGTAATATTCATCAAGAGTAAAGCATTTCATAATACAGTACTGAAACATAGCTGCAAATTGAATTATGTTTCCTTCCTTCTCCTCTGAGCCAATCATTCTTTTAGTTGCAGTTTATTCAACTGACTTACTAATAAAAACTGTGTAACTGAAAACTTCAGAAAAGCCTGAAAGATTAAGTAAAAAAAAAAATGCTCAATGACTGAAGATTATGGGGGTTGATGGGAAAAAAAAAGTTCAAAGACCACAGTTTAAAGACTGGAAAGGAATGGAAAGACCTAAATCAATATACCTTTCAACAGTGCAAAAAACCTTTCCCATAAAAAAGCCTTTAAACTGCAGAGGATTGTACTCTTTTATTATAGAATTTTTTTTTGATACACTGATATTAGAAGAAAAATATACATATATAGAGGGTACAAACTCTCTATATATGCATATATACAGTGGTTTCAGATAAAATGTTTGAATTTTTATATATTTAAATTTTATATCAAAGTTATTAATACTACCATCCAAACTACTTAGCAAAGAAAAGCCCTTATGAAAATAATATATTCAAGAAGTAATAATCATAAATGTCAGTGGTGGAATAGATATTTAGCATCTGTCTCACCTTTTTGATAATCCAAAGCAGAATTACTCAAAGTCTACAAAAGTCCAACAGGGCCCAGACCAGTCCTATATTCTCCTTCTTGTGCATGCCCTTCACAACATCACCCAAGAAAAGGCACTGACTACTTCCCATCAGGTCCTCTTCAATTCAGTTCTTGAAGAACTGGCTTGTTCTGGTTCAGAGTTTGCCCAGCCATCTATCTTCCAACCCTAAGTGCTAAAACCAAGCATTGCTTAAACCACCAAAATTATCACATGCTACCAATTACATTTCATTAACCTAAAGAACCAGTGCAAGAAGACCAAGATTGTTGTTTAATCTTTCCAATCAAATTAAATATGCAAATAAAAATATGTTTTCCTATAAGAAGTTTAAAATTCTGTAATAAAAGATTCCTACATTCTAGTATCATCCACAAGTTGAACTAGTAAACATAAACTTCCCGAAATAGAATTGATAACAAAAGGTTCTCTGAAAACATGCTACAATCAGCATATTCTACCCAGGAGGAAAACTCCAATATAAGTCAAGATAGCTGTCTGCTACCTCATTTGGTTTGGAAAAAAGGCTGCAGTTAAGGCTGTTATCCACTAAGTGGCATTATCACCTCAAACACCTAAATTGGCCAAAAAATAATCATAGTACAGTGCCTTTTTTTCTTCTACAGACAAATTGATAGAAAACATTTCCTTTGGATGATTCATTTTATTGTCAGAAATTTGGGCATCGTTCCAGACAGTCAAATGTACTGGTAAACTGGTATTACCAATTTACTTTTCACACCAAGACGTTTGTAAATATTTAGCAGAATGGTCAGGTTAGAAATAAAACTATCACGCCAGACACCTTAAACAAAGCAATCAAAATATCAGAGTTGTATGAGCTCAAATCAGACACATAAAGGTATAATAAAGTATTTTAAAAGTTGCTGGAGCTTCAGAAGTGCTGAACGTCAACAATTCTAGTATTTCCTGTTGTGAAGTATGAAAGTACCAAGGGCCACACCAGATATTTACTTTAGATAAAACACTTTAAAAGAAAGTAAATGCAATAGATTAGATAAACTGATGCTACCTGATACAAGAAGGTATTAAAAAAATTACAGTAATTGGACAAGTGTTACCTTTTAATGATTAGTAAAGGATTAGTTTTCAAAAGGTTAATTAAGGATTAATGACTGTAAATATAGTTTCCTGATGTTTACTGGAAAACAGCATTTAGGAACAGTATAAATACAAGAAAAAAGGATAGAACAGAACTCTCATTGTAAAATATTTCCCCCCTATTCCTGTTGTTTGCAAATGGTGTTTCATCACTGTCAATTTGTACATACATAAACAGCTATTGAAAATAAAGTGGGAAAAAATAAATCAGTATCACTGTATACAAAGAGTATAGGAAAATAAAATAAGCAACTACTTCTGTCTTTCTGCCTCTTCAAAGCATATATTTCAAGCTTGTGAAATGTCCTACACACGCACTCAAAATTCTAATCATACTTCAATGCTAGAAGGATCAAGACGTTCCTTTTTTTGTGTGTGATTTTTTTTTTCCCCTTTCTGGCCACAGAGGAATTACATTAGGACATAGTCCTTTTTCCCTACATCCGCCTACGACAAACATTTGGTGCAAGTCAGCGACTCCAAAACCAAATTGTTTACAATTAACTCAAAAAGCCATTAAAAAAAATCGTTTCTTTGTTCCAGTTGGAAAGAGAGACAGCCAGATGTGTGGCTTGTTGATCTTGCTCTTTTCTGACCTCTGAGTGTAGGAAGAACTGCAGCTGAGGAAGGAAGTCAGCAAGTTGTGTTAATGAAGGTGAACGTGGCAAAAAAAGATGTTTGCAGTCTTTTTTCATGAAAGAAAAATCTCTTTGAAAGAGCTCTTATTAAAAAATAGATATTACAGAGCCTTACTTTTCACTACTGGTGAAAAATTATAGCCTTTGTTTCAGGAGAAGTCAATAGTCTGCAGGTTTTGTTACTTCTGAAAAATTCTACCCTTTATTTCAAGAACTTCATGAAGTTTCACTGCTGTAAATTATCAAACACCTCATCACTAACACCTGCTGGGAGACCATCTTCCTTTGAGGATGCAAAATGTAGGAAAAGCACTTTGATTTCAGGCTCTGAGTCACAGTCCATCAGTACACACCAAAATCGGGTCTAAAGCTGAATTCCAGACTGAGAGTGTGCCCATTTCTTCGGAAAACACATCTGGCCAACAACGCAAGGCAACAAACTAGAGTTACGGCTGTACCTTTCTTCACACTTCTCCCTGAAACAAGTTTATGCATTTTATCTGTAAAACACCCGGTAATGAATTAACTAGCAATCTGGGTTGAAAACTTCATTACATGGTACAGGACGCACCTGCCTGTACAAGATGTTCTGTGAGCATAAAAAAGAACAATCTCTCAAAGACTGCAGAGAAACAGACGTGAAACATTATCATTATCATCATATCTATGATCATCTTGTTTCTGAACTTTGAATTATTTTCTAAAAAACATCTGAAATGCGTTCTGAAGTTCTACAACCACACTGCTCTTCATTTTTCCAAAAGCAGCTCCTAAGTTAGTAAAAGTTACCATACTTGAGGTGATACCCAAAGACACATTTGCGTGTGAAATACAGATTCACTCCAGAGATCCAGCTTTAGATATTAATTCTGGCATCTAAGCATGAATCCAGACTCCTTAGTGAAGCTTTCCCAAATGCATGCAATTTAATTGCCAGAATTAGTTTAAATGTTTGATGTTGCTCTCCCTGCATTGCTATCTTCATCTTAACAGCTCATGCTAGTTTTGGTAGAAAATGATGCCTAATTCTCATCGACTATTTTAAAAATATACTTATTATCCAAAGACCTGAGTAATAACATCATAGTTCATCTTTCAACTTATGTTCATTTTGATATTAGTTAATTAAGAAACTTTCCTATGTATTCTTAGAAAAGAGGAAACTGAAAATGAAAACTAGTTTACTCTCTTCACACCCCATGTTCTCCTGCCCCCTCAGGTCCTTTAAAAAATAACATTAATAGATCACTATACGCATGCATATCTACACACAAAACCATTTCTGCAAAAGGTTATACAAATACTTAAACTGATTAAGAAAATTCAAATTCTGGAGAACTAAAACAATATTTCATGTCATACTTTTCAAAGCAGATATACGGGATATTGGTCATTTAAAAAACAGCCTCAGAGATTCCATCTTTCTCTTTGCACTAAGAGAAATTTAAAACCTCATGTAAGACATTCAGCACAGCTCGAACAGCTCACAGCTACGAGCATAGAGAATTGCTTCTGCTGCATTAGTATTTAGAAATTATTATTGGCTTGGCATTGTCACAGGAAGATTTTATTTTCAGAACCTTTTATTTAAAAAAAAAATTGTTTAGATGCTCCTACAGTCCCTATTTTGTCATAGTCTTCTGAAAGAATGAATCTTTAAGGTAATTAAAGGCATATTTAAGGGCTTCATTTTGAAAAAATGATTTGTCTTAACATCTGTAAAAGCTCGCTATTAGTAAGCAGGTAGGACTTCAAAAATTTATCAGGTAAAAAAAAAAGATTAAAATATTTCCCTACCAGTTGTAGTTCTTACAAATGGAATTAATAGAAGCAGTGAACTACACTGTAGTAATATTAACTTTCTACAGACTAAGTTTAAAAGAATCCATGATTTAGCAAACCTCTATTTCCTCTTTTCACACTCCTTGTTTCTCATCACTTCCTTTTCCTTCTCAAGTTGTGTTTGTCTCCATTCCTACCATTTTTCCCTTCCCTTTCACTCAACTTGTGCTGTCTCTAAGGTCTCCCTCCAGGTCATCTCAGCCCTCCAATAGGGCAGATAAGCCCATCCAGAGCACTACATCTAAGATCTTCTCCAGCTCAAAAAGATCTTTCTTCACTTAAAAAGTAGAATGGGCCCTAAGTTTTACTTGCAATGTGATTTTTAAAAAAATTATTAAATTAAATGTCTTATATATAATTCCTATTTTAAATTTCATTCAACTGTAATGAAATAGAAGGTTTCTCCCTTCTTTTAAGGGAGAAAATAAAGTGCAACACTAAAATAGACAAAGCAGCTTCACTAGTTAAGTATACAGTCCTTTCAAGTATCCAATCATTAGTTTATAAGATAGAGAAGAATAATTTACTACACTGCAGATTGTAGCCTTTAATCTTAATAAGTCTTTCTTTCCACCCCTCACACCCACCTTCTCCCTTGGACCTGGGTTCACTCACCCGTCCAGTGAAACAAAACAGGACTATTGCTGGCTTTCAACTACGTCAGTTCCACATTCACCAGAATCCCTTGTGCCATTAAATTAATGCATCTCTACACCTTCCAAACTCCTCTGCAGGTGGCTTTACTTCTTTTGAACAACCATCCACATGATTAGCAAACACCTTTACTTTGTAGACTGCCACTGAGATCCCTGGGCTCACTTGGGTACTGCAAGCCTGCTGTGACAGAAAGCCAGTCTGGCTGCTGCTACGTTGGGCTTGTTTCTACCTGAAACCAAGTTTTTGTGGTCATTTGCCCACAACATTGCTTGTTGGATGCCTCTCACGGCAGCTGAATTAATGACAGCATTCATTGTTACTAACGTAGGGTTAGCTTAAAAAGTCATCTTCATACTTGATGGCTTCCATCTCTTCGAGAAACCACTGGATGAAAGCTACCATCTCACACGGCCTTACTTCCCACAATACAGTATGATATTATTCCCTTTCAGATTTTAAGTGTTACATGCTGCAGTCGCCCAGTAGAAATGTCACGTCTGCTTCATGTTTCCCAGTAGTCCGGAAAGGGCTGGCAAACGGGAGCGTGTTTGGGTCAGAACCACTGGAACTGTTGTCTGTGACTTGTAGCCTTGGAGCTCTGGTGCAATGCTGACCACAAGTTGGCCACATGTGAAGTGTGACACTGAGATTTCCCTTCTGTTCCCTATAATCTATGTGGTAAAAATGAGGAGCCAAATCGGCACAACCTCTGGTATTCCGCTATGAGGAAGAAGGGTAATCTTCAATGACAAATATTTGTGTAATTCCATCTACAGATCAAAACCTTCCAGCTCTTCTCTATCACTCTCTGCTTCCTTCTCAGATATTGAAGTCTGCAGCTATTCACAACCCCTTCATAGTCTTCCTCATGTATGAAACCTTTCCTCGGAGCAGAGAGAAGCGAGATGTTTAAAGCCAGTATCACAATTTGTTGCTGCAAGTACAGGCATCGGTTTCCTTGTGCTGACACCAGTGCTTGTTTGAGTCCATGATGAGCTGATGCAGAGGTCAAAGCTGACAGAAAATTAATCCTCCAAGAGCAGTCTTTGCAATCCCATAGATTTTCAGCAGCAAATTCCCTAAACCAGCACATCCCAGATGAATACAGGTGTTGATGCGAGAGACAGGGCAGACAGAACTGGACCACCACTTTGAATGGCAACAAGCTAATCAAATAACCACATACTCCATCATAAATTTAAATGCCATAAATAGATCATGCAGAGCTGCTGGTGTGGTTTCTCTCAAGAAATACAAAAATTTAGGACAACTGAACTGTTATTATTTAAAATCTCAAATAACATTGGACTCATCAACAAAGACATAAACACTCTACACAAAGCGAAGGCCATCATCTTGGACTCTTTAGCTTTCTCACCAATTATGTATAAAAGAAAGTGGGTACTTAATACAAACACTTGGTTATGTCTTACCTTGAAATACAGTGGTTCCAATTCACATTCAAATATCCAAAGAGGTGATGCTAAACATTCAACATCCGTCTGTCACGAAAAACATTCAAAATCATTCAAAAATGCTGCCAGCCTGAAATGATCAGGTACTTAAACTGAATTTTTATCCCACATAATTCTGCAGAACAGATTCAATTTAATTTGGATTTTATAATGAGCTGTTGCCAAGACTGGTACAGCCAAAGGAAAATAATGTTCACTGGTACTGGTATTCATTATATTAAGAATTAAAATAAACAGTAATTATGATCATGAAATAATGAAATTATGAAATAATGGAAACCCATATCCAAAACATTTAGCAATTTATAGTAATGGCTACGTTTATTTAAAACAATATTTACATTGAAAGAGGTCTGGCTAAATCAGTCCAATCTTTTGAAACTACCAAAATTAAGAATGTAATTTAAATGCCGAACAGTGATCATTTCATTCTGAAAGTGCGGGGGGGGGAGAAAGCTGAGAGAAAAACAAGGGGACCAGGTCCTTCATAAGGATTTTTAGTGACAGCCATTCTCAAGGTCTGGCTCTCATGTCACTTTTTCAACTCTCTAGATAAAAGAACTTATAGCAACATAAGTTTGCTCCCAGAACAAAGATGAAGTCAACTTAAGAAAAAGAAAACTGCCACAGAAAAGCTTGGAAGTGAAACTTCCTTTCCAACCATAACCTCAACAATGCTAATATAACTCCACAAACACTCTTCTTCCCAAATATTCTGGTTCACTATCCTCACGACTACGGAAAAACAGAGGTCAAGTCATCAGGTCATAAATCAGCTGAATTAAGTTTTGGCTTTGAAAAACACATGGTTGTATTTCTGCGGCTATATTTATAAAGATATGACTAAAAACTGGCTCTTATCTAATGATGGATTTTTATTCATTTAATTTCCAAATAATTAGAGTGCTTGATCACTGACTAAAGAGGAATTATCTTTTGAAACTCAGGGGTGGTGTGATGCAGACTTTTTTTTTTTTTGTCTAAAAATATGTTCCTTACTGCAAATTATAACAATTCATTATAAAAGCAGATGAAATTAAATCAGAATGTAACACTAATTTTTCAAGTAGAGCACCCACATAGGGAACTAATTAGGAATAGCTCCTCTGTGTAAACAAACCTTTGTACCAATTAGTAGCTGGTCAAGTCAGGGAACTCCCTTTCTCTAGGGGAAAAAAAGTCTATTTTCAGCACTGCTTTATTTTGCTGCTGGTTGCAAATTCTCTCCAGTTCTGTAGCAATTGAGGGTGTTTAAAACTTATATTTCAGAGACTTTGATGGGAAGCTGGTCAAGATTGGAGAGAAAAAAAAAAAAGGCAGCAGAAGGCCTAAAAAAATTACAGAATTAGGACTTCAAAAGGGATGAGAACAAATCCCATTCTATGCCTAGGCCAATTCTATCCCAAGGGTTTACATAAACCAGAACAATAACAGTGAACTGACTCAAAACAAACAGTGGAGTAAATGAAAAAAGTACATGGGAAAAAGAATTCTCAGTTGTTGTTCTATAATAAGAAAAGCAAACAAATAAAAACCTCAAGGCGAGAATATTATGCCCAGATAGCATTTTGAAAGCGTCAATTAGGTGCAACAATAAAACTACATAACAGGATGCCATTCGAGGGAGGCTGAGCATTTATCATTTATGATGTTTGAATCTGCTAGACAGCTGTTCCGTGCAAGACAGAAAGCACTGGAGTCGTCTCTTACCTTGTTGAAGATGATCCAGAGCCTTCCCGATACTTAGACAGAGGCTGCAACCTGTGGATTTTAAAATTTGTTTAGAAGATTTGTTATTAACAAAACTGCTTTAGTTACTAAGTAAAAATTACAAAAGTTACTTAAATGACTTCAAAACATACTCATTTCCCTCTAGTGCCATAGTAAGAGACAACTACTCACCCTCCACCCTGACTGGGCTGTAAAAAACAGCTCTAGATACCACTGTTTTCTACACCATTTACTGGTTGAAGGTTTATGAAAACATGACATGGCCCTGATGGAACCGGCCCAGCAGAGGGTGACAAAGATTATGAGAGGGCTGGAACACCTCTCCTATGAGGACAGGCTAAAAGAGTAGGGGTTGTTCAGCCTGGAGAAGAGAAGGCCCCTGGTAGATCTTATTGAGGCCTTCCAGCACCTAAAGGGGGCCTATAGTAGAGATGGAGAAGGTCTCTTTATCAGGGACTGTAGCGATAGGGCAAGGGATAACAGTTTTAAACTGAAAGAGGGGAGATTTAGATTAGATACTAAGAAGAAATTCTTTACTGTGGGGGTGGTGAGGCACTGGAACAGGTTACCCAGAGAAGCTGTGGATGCCCCATCCCTGGAGGTGTTCAAGGCCAGGCTGGATGGGGCTTTGAGCAACCTGGTCT
>JAOXJK010000023.1:108245279-108261234 GCA_025774025.1 Xenus cinereus
AAGGCCAGGCTGGATGGGGCTTTGAGCAACCTGGTCTGGTGGGAGGTGTCCCTGCCCATGGCAGGGGGGTTGGGACTCAATGATCTTTAAGGTCCCTTCCAACTTGAACCATTCTATGATTCTATCACCCCTTCCTCTTGACCCAACAACAACAAAAGTGACAAGTCTGAAGGACTCAGCAACGCAAGCACTAATTAAAGGAGCATCTGTGCAACGGTTTCGAAGAGGGTATTGCACTTATCAGACCACATTAACTCCCAAGCTACTAGAGGTTTAGGTATTTTCCAAGCTTCATGTAATTAATGACAACTGGAAAGAGTGGTTAAGCAACAATGCTGCAAAGTTCATGTTAAACACAAATTAAATCAGATTTATTACCAGGAATGAGAGAAAGTGAAGATCCACAGTGTGGATGAAAATGATGAGAAAGGATTACAGGTGGGAAGAGGAGACTGGAAAGAACAGAAACAATGCAGAGGACTGTGAAATTTAGATAATTTCACAAATTTGAAAGGGCAAGTCTAGCACAGACTATGCTGACATAACATCAGCTGGCTTTGGAGGAATGTCACAACACAAAAAAAGGCCCTAAATTAGTTTGAGAAAGGGGCAGAAAGCATTTGAAGGGAAAAAAATTTCTAAATTTCTACTTTTTTTCTGGAAGTATTAAATGGAAATATGACTATAAAGATCACAATTTGGGAGTGAACAACTACTACACTCCCTTTAAATGCACAGGAGGACATATCTCACCAAATTCTACAGAAGTATTTGAACCAAATTTTTTTCAAGAAAATTAGTTAATTATATAACAAGACCAACAAGTGTAATTATGGTAAAAAAATTCAAGAAACCTTTAAACCGACTGCAAGTGGGACAGAAAAAAATCCAGGCTAAAACTCTAAGAAATAAAAATAAAAGATTGCTATAAGAAAAAAAAAAGCACAAAAGTTGAGAAATAGGTGCAAGAATAGAAGATAAAATGTATTTTATAGACATTTTAGAATTTGTATATTGCAAAACAAGACAACTGGTTTGTTTTAAAAAACTGTATGTTCATCAGAGCACATAAGCCTAGTGAGGCTCATTAAAAAATCTTGAGATCTAACATAGACCAAAAGAAAGGTAAATGAGAACTTTCTGGAATTAGAATCATAATTTCGGTATCTTTATGTTAGACCAGTTTGTTCTGTTACATAAATTGGCTTACGTGGAGAAAATAAACACTGCTGGCAACAATAAGCTCTCACGTAACAGGTGCAAAACATACTCACAAAAAGCTTACAGACCATGGCTGGGAAGTAGACTATAACACAGTTACATGTGGAAGTCTAAACCGTTTTATACAGAAAAACTAAATTTTGGAAACAGAAAACCCAGCAACTATAACGGAGTATCTCCCAACCACCTGAATAATGAAATTACAAAAACTTTGCAACTTATATGGAAAAGCTATCCTAAGCACAACTTAAATAGTAGCTAGCACTGAATGAGATTTTTAACAAAATACACATTATGCTCTGGAAGTCTGCTTTTTAATCTTTTTTGAAATGTATCCTGGATATCCAAATTTCTTTCAGTCTAAACCAGAATCAAACTAAAACAATCTCAAGTGGGATGTAAAAATTCTGCCGGTCCAATTTGTAAAGCCTCAATGACAAAGGGGTATGAAACGGGCATGGAAAAAGGACTACAAACAGATGCCAGGCAGCAATTGTTGCCCAGCAAGCAGTAACTGCGTGGAACGGGCTGCAAGGCTAGTTCATTGAGGGAAGATATTTGGACTGAGAGGGATGCTGCTGAGTGGGAAAGCAAGTGCCACGGGAGAGAAAGAGGATGAATTACTCTGACTGGAAGAGCTTCAAATTTCCAGTTTTGGGTCTTTAAAACAGAATATTTCTTTAAAAGTGGAGAAAACCAGCCCAAGATTGGTATCAGAGTCTTCCGTAGGAAAGCTGGGGGGAATTAAGAAGGACAACACTTTAACATGTTTATAAAATAACTAAATACCTTACAAAACTCTGACCTCAACGCAGGGTGAATAAATATGTTTATAAGCAACCACTCTACTCCTTGGGAGAATTCCTGAGTCAGGAAGAAAGGAAAGTGACCATTTCTTAAACACCAGCATGATAAAACCAAACAGAAACAAATAAGACACTGTGGAAACCATAGCAAAAAACCTTAATGCTGCTTTAAGGGAAGGATGTCAACAAGGAGGGAAACCATCACATATTAATGCAGAAGACAAAATTCTCTTTTATTGTTTTGACAACAGTCAGTAAGTCAATTTATCCCTAGTTAAAATGCATTTATACAATGAAATGCAGAAGTCAGCTCAGTACCCTCAGCATAGCAGTCTGGGGGACCTGCTGGGAGTAAAGCTTATTATCCACTCAGGGATTTCAGCAGTTTTAGTCCACAACCAATTCGACTTAAGGCAAAACACAGCTGCTACTTTGAAAGTTTCCTGCTGTGTAAGAAATAATTAAGGCTGTATGATCAGTACTCAACAAAGCATTAAGAGCAAAGATGCTAAATTAATTCTGCTTGCACATAAAGAGTTAAGTGTAGTTGCATTACAGAATGGACGACATAATATTGTAGTTCAAAGGCGAAACAGGAGTTAAATAAGATGATGCGCGTGTCAGAGGCCAGACTGAATCCTAACTATGCAACTGCAATATTATTTCACGGTTTAGAAGTTCTTTACTCAAAAAGTAGAAAGTACATGTTCCAAAATGAAGTTACAGATCTGTGTTTTGATTTAAGATATAGGGGGGGAAAAAAAAAAAAGGAGCAGCACTAGAACACACTTACCAAAGCACAGGCTCATTAAAGCTTTTACTACCAAGATGGTACTATTTCACCATTATGCAGAAAGACGTGAGAGATGCCAATGGTAATACAGGTAATTCAGGGCAGTTCATCCTTAGAGCATCCTGACCCAAGCTTCGATTCTCTCCCTCCACAACCCTCAAACCACAAATCACTCTAGGAATTTCCAACGCAGGAATGGCACTTGGCCTGTCACCGTCCACGTGGGGACCGGGAGCTCATTTTCCTGATCACTGGATCCCTTCCAGGTGGAGGGATATGGGGCCAGGTCACCAGGCAGCTTACGTTGTCCCCACAGCTATTCCTCATCTCATACAGTAGAGAGGCTGTGAGACAGATGGAAGAGCTCCACAGACTAGTGTCAACCCATAAGTTGTCTGCTGGACCAGACTCCTTGAAGTGATTAGGATGCTAATAGCTTTAACACCACTTAAAAAAAAACCCATGAAAATAAAAAAAACCCCACACCTTACAGTTTTTGTTAAATATAAAGTTAGACTTCCAGCTTCTTGACAGGAGCCAATCAGACAATTAGAAGAATTCTGAAATATTTGCTTGACACAGGGATTTCCAGGCAAAACTTAAATATCATGCCAATTCAGGTTTGTGCTAGCAGGTTGCTACTGCTCCTTTAGTTAACAGAAGGCAAAGCTTAGGACAGGGATAAATTGTACACTACTGTCAGGGTATACATCCTCTGGTTGAGGGCACTCTAGATGCCATCTGCTTATATTTAATTTATTCATTTTGATTTAAAATGCCAGGCCATAATTCTTCATAAATACATGTTTTTTAAAAAAATAGCACTTTCAAAATGGCTAATTACACCTGTGTACTCGCTGGGGCTTTACTTATAAAAGCAATATGAAACTCAACTATTCTATGATTTTATGTTGGTCTGGATTATTTTTCCAGATGCAGCTCTTCTCATTTTCGGGTGTGATAGATTTTTTTTTTTTCCTTTTTCCCTATCGTTCTAAGCACACAAAGACTGTGCTACCATTGCTTTCACAAAGAAGTTGCTGAATCCCAGCTTCTGGGATTTTCAGCTTCCTGGAAAGCAGGATCTCCGGCCACATATATGTCAGAAAATAAAACAGACCAGGGCACGTAGCCATGCTCTGGGCTTGCAACCAACGAGCATGGTACAGCTTGTGGCCGTACAACTAAAATCCTATCCCTCCAAAACAGCCCGGCCAGATCCAAACAGCCTTTTGGAAATGGTCCACCGTCTCTCCTAACCCCAGAACTATGCCTGGGCATTATCTGGGAGAGCGTTAGTTGGCACAGGACAAAACTGTGTCACGAACAGCACTAAAAATGTAACAGTACAGTTGCATGCCATAACCATTCCTTATTTAGTTCCTACTATGAACACGCATCACGACTATAGTACCCAGTTGCTTCTGGAGAATATCATTTTTAGAAGTCAATTCCATAAGTAGCCAATGCATTTCTGAATTATCAGGTCACCTTTTCCAGGCATTATAGTTTCTGGCTTTAATATCACATCCTCACCTAGGTGGTTGTTGCTTTAAAATCATGAGAACCATGAACCAAATAACCATGTAAGAGTTAAGCATTTGTGTTTCTACAACTATTGTATGCAGCACATGTGAAAATCCACACTCTTTAGGTTTAGGAGTTTATTTAATGTGTTCAGACAGATTGAAGGTGAGCATCTGACTTCTCAATTTCAGCAAGCCTGGACTGCTGCCAGCAGAACATGGGTCCTGGCTGTCAGCTGGTATAAAGCGGGCAGAGCTCCGCTGACAGCATCCCAACGCACAGCAGCCGAGACTCTGCTTCTCCAAACTTCACCCACGTTGGGGTGGCGAGCAAGGAGGAAATTCACTTTACAAGATTTAGCATTTCAAGAACAAATCTGTGGGGTTTTTCAGTAATTCAAAACTTATATAGGTCTTCACAAATTTGTTTCTTTCTTCCAAGTTAGAAATCCCAACTTATTTACTTTAAAAAATTTCATGCAAACCTGAATCAAAAACATTTACCTTTAATATACAGAAAAAGAAACACAAGCAACAAGTCTTTGTAAACACAACAGAGGCAAACAAAATTTTTCCAAAGGAAAACAGAACTATCCTGGTGTAAATATTACTTGGATGTAAATATTATACTTCGCAAGAATCACTGTTTTTGAAAATTCTGTATAGATGAAATTGATTATGCAGTGTACTGAAAAATTATACAGACACTATAAAAACATCCACCCTTTTCACAACTGCTTACCTACAGATCATCTCACTACACACTTCTCCACTCCCCAGATCTGATTACCTTGAAGTAATCTTAAAAACATAACAGTATTGTGTATTGGGTTTGCATGGCAAGGTTTTGGTAGCAGGTGTGGCTTCTGTGAGAAGATGCCAGAAGCTTCCCTCATGTCTGATAGAGCCAATGCCAGCCGGCTCCAAGATGGACCTGCTGCTGGCCAGGGGAACCCTGCGGGGCAGCAGCCAGCGAGAGGAGTGAGAATACGTGAGAGCAACCACCCTGCAGAGACTAAGGTCAGTGAAGAAGGAGGTGGAGGAGAAGCTCCAAGTGCCAGAGCAGAGATTCCGCTGCAGCCTGTGGTGAAGACCATGGAGGTCCATGGTCAAGCAGATTTCCACCTGCAGCCCATGGAGGACCCCATGCCAGAGCAGGTGAATTCCTGAAGAAGGCTGTGACCCCAAGGGAAGTCCATGCTGGAGGAGGTTTGCTAGCAGGACTTGTGACCCCATGGGGGACCCACGCAGTAGCAGTTCGTTCCTGAAGGACTGCAATCCATGGAAGGGACCCACGCTGGAGCAGTTCGTGAAGAACTGCAGCCCGTAGGAAGAACCCACATTAGAGAAGTTGGTGGAGAACTGTCTCCTGTGGGAGGGACCTGGAGCAAAGGAAGACTGTGAGGAGTCCTCCCCTTGAGGAGGAAGGAGCAGCAGAGACAACCTGTGATGAACTGACCACAACCCCCATTCTCCGTCCCCCTGTGCCACTCAGGGGCAGGAAGGACAAAAAAATCAGGAGTGAAGTTGAGCCTGGGAAGAAGAAAGGGGTGGGGGAAAGGTGGTTTAAGATTTGTTCCTATTTTTCATTATCCCACTCTGATTTGATTGGCAATGAATTAAATTAATTTTCCCCAAGTCGAACCTGCTTTGCCCACGACAATAATTGCTGAATAATCTCTCCATCCTCACCTTGACACACAAGCCTTTCATTATAATTTCTCTCCCTGCCCAGCTGAGGGGAGTGACAGAGCAGCCTGGTGGGCACTTGGCATCCACCCAGGGTCAATCTACCACAGTATTGACAACACTGCATATTACTCTGTAAAACCTAGACAAACCATTTATAACTGTCGGAGTACCGGCTGCCAATCTGGTCCATTGAGTCCACCTAATAGTCCACCTAATAACCATCTGCTCCAACCTAATAGTTCCAGATGATGAACTCCCACACCCCAACTTACCAAGGAATACTTTAATCATAGTGCCTTGAACTACAGGTACAATTTCTGTCTTTCAAAAAGATGAAAAGATGACACATCGTCCCCAACAGTGACATCAACGCTCAACTAAAGACCATCACTCCAATTAACCAGAACACTCACTATTAGATCTTCCAAGAAAAACAACCAAAAACCTACAACACAACAAAAACCCTCCCACACAAGTGAAGTAACAAATTTATTAAATCCCAGTGATGATAACACTGCTGGCATGAGACAGACATCTGCTTCTCACAGAGCTTGGCCTACATCCTAGTTCTGATGTGGAAAAAAAATTAATAAATGAGCTAGAAAGAAAAAGAAAATGCGACTTTAGATCCAGAATTAGTATGGTCCTTTTGCTCTGTTTCCAGGATACCTACGGTGACACTAGAGAAGGATGATGCGAGGAAATGGCTGCTCATTACAGAGATCTTGATTTTCTACAGCTCCCTTTGGACTCCTTCACAAAATGCTTCATTTCATAAGACAGTAGATGTTTGGGTCAAAGTTCTCAACTGTTTTCACAGTTGCCAAAGAAAAAAGTCTGGTTTCCCACAGATAGATCCATTCTGCTGTGATTTCTAAAATGCCTTGTGCTGGACTAAGCACGACGAGAGACTGCTGATTTACACGCCCCCATGTCAAATCGTTTCACGGCATCAGTAAGCAAAGGGAAGGCACAAGGCTGACTGAAGCCAAGCTGGTCAATACTACGAATCATTGACTCCAAGATGACTTTGAACGCACATGGAGGACATCAGCAGGCAGCATGGCTGAAGCTGACAGTTCAAGATCATCCTCCACATTCCAATGCCTAATCACGAGCCCATCAAACACCACCTAGTAATCCACGGCAGAAGCTGGGTGGAACTTAATTAGAACTGCTAATTGCCTTTGCTCTATGGAGAAAACATGACCCTCACCAGTGGGAGGGCTATGCTTTCTGTCAGAATATGTTGAAGGAACTCAGGCAACTCTTGCTTTACTGTACACTGAAAGCCACTGTAAGACTGCAGAGGAAGTGGGCTCAAGGAATTCTCCAGACATGGAAAGGCACAAAAGTGTCCAGATTTGATTTCTGGGTGAGTCTTCAGAGAATCACCTGAATAGGATGTTTTCTGGAAAACTGGAGATGAAACTTTTTAACAGTGCAAAATTAAGCAATAAACTCAGGCATGCCAACCTGCAGTCACTGGCACAAGATGGGAGAATACCACACACAGTTGGGCTTTAACCACCAGCAGGAAAGTGTCAGCAGGTTTGGAGGACAGCCTAATCCCTGAGAACTGGGATTTTTATCTTCTTTCCAAACTCATTTATATCCAACTCCCCTTCAGAATCTCTCATCCATACAGGACAAGAAAAAAAAAGTTATTAGAAGAATGAAATATTTTACTTCAGTGTCAGCTGAAGGAAGTACTACCACATACTCTGCTAGCAATAGCACATGAAACACAGAAAGCAGAATGTCTCGTACCATGTAGGAGAGACAAAGCTACCTGAATACCCCCCCCAACCCTCGCCTTGTGATTCTCTCTAAAGCGAGTCATATGGCAGCGCTTTTCTCCTTTTATGGGCAAAAAAAAAGGAGAAAGGAAGTCAGCAGCCGAGCAGGACTGCATTGCCACATGAATCGAGAAGCTCAGAGCCCTCCTACTACTCACCCGGCCCTACCTCGGTGCATTAAGAATACATACCCTGAGAGAGGCACACCAGGAACCAACTGCCATTTACTTAATGCATATGTAATTACATGTCACCGAGCGTTTCACGCTGAACTCGTCACTGGAGAATGTATTCAAAACCAAAGGACAGAGGGCATGTAACATATTTGCATTTGCTTATCTACCATCTCCTTTCTTTGTGTGAATGTCCTGTCAGTAGCATGCAAACCTCTTCTTTGGGAAACAGCTGTAGCGATAGTGTGACTCAGAGCAGCAATTAAAATGATAGCACTTTCTGCCTCATGTACTTTCCATACGTGTCCCACACCGCCCTGGTGCCCACCACCCACACCCAGCTCCGTCCACCCTCCTTCGTTCAGCAGCTCCGTAAGACAGATTCAGAGAAAGTCACTAATGACCTGACATACCAAATTTGGCTTTTCTTGAGAGAACTGTGGAGATTTCAATAGCTCAACGCTAGGGGAAAGGTAAATGACACACAATTCCCTATGTATCAGGGAAAAAAGGAATAAAAGCCTTGCTGTTCTTTATCAATAGAAAGAAAGAAATCATTGTTTCTGCCTCACCAACTGATATTACAGTTAAATGCTTAAATAATGAGGAATCCTACCCATAAATAGCTAAAGAATTGAGAAATTCTATGGAAATCCATTTCCTCTCCATGTACAAATTCTTGATTCCATTACCTGTAAGAACTCCCACCTCCTGCCCAAGAACTCCATGTCCCCCCAGCGTACAGACAGGCACCCACAGGGTACCTGCACACATCTCCTCTGGAGCCAGGGAACATATCCATCAGCCTTACAGGTACCCGTCCTTGATCCAGAACCACCTTGCTTTCCCTCAGCTTTACCTACAGCCATTCTGAGTGGTATTCGGATATCGCAACTTGGTATTTGCCCGCTTTTTTTGGGAGTGATCCTGAAAACAACTGAATTCAATTACACGAGTTATGCTTGCTGGGTCACAGCCCACGCATCAAAGATAAAACACAGATAGGCATTTCCAGGGTCAGAGTCTCTGTCCTTAATTTTTTTTTTTTTTTTTTTTTTAGGAAGGAAGCAGTCTCCCTGGTTATCAGATCATTATCAGGTCAGATGAGATGGTCAAAACAGCAGAGTTCAGTAAGGAGCTTAAAATAATCCCATCATGCTCTTACAAAGAAAATGGAATTTGTTAAATATATGTATTAGTTATTGTTAAAGACTAAAGCTTCCAAGGAGCAAATGGTAAAGTGTTACCGGTGTGTCTTTCATTCTCTTTTGACAAAATTTTATTTCAGTATAAACATGGAATATTTCTTTAAAAAGTAGTATTTTAACCTGTAGGTGTCCCTTTGCCTTATGAATAAATTAGGAGACAGTGAATAACAGCAACCGCAAAAGTACAAACACTTTATTACGATTGTGGTGACTCAGCCTGCCAGGATTTGGCAGCCCACAGTGCTCCTCAGCAGCAGAACAAAAGGGGATTTTTTTTTGGTGGATTTACTTTTAGTTCAGTAAAGGACAACATGATACTGTCTGCGCTATAATGAATCAAAACCTCAGTAAAACAAAGGCGTAAGTAGTCAGACCCCAATCATTTTTTTTGTCTCACAGTATGAAAATGGACAAGCAGATTATCTATACTTCTAAGCCCTCTAAATGTGTGTGCTCTCTCCCTGTGTTTTGGGGAAAAAATAAAATAAAGTAGTAAGATTATCTAGTTGCAGAAATCTGCCTGCAGTTCTACAGGCAACATATTCCCAGAATACGTCAAGATCAGGAAATATTTTTTATTTTCCTCTTGAATACAAAAGACAATGACACAAAACATAAGTAGTTTTTTTAACACCTTCTCTAACTAAAAACATAAACTCTGTAGCCCAAGTATCGCACTCTAACAAAATCTCTCAAGTATTCAGAGCATGAAACACATTTTGAGAGAGACTCATTTTCCAGCATCCCCATCATGATCTCATTTGGAACGGCAAACCGTCCCCACGGTAATTGGAATTACAGAGCTCTGCTGCAGCACAGCCTTGTGAGAGGGCGAGGGAAGTGTTCCAGTCCTACAGTGCATTTATGCTTTAATAATAAAAACATAGGGAAAACGGTTACAGAATATCAGCTCCCGTCTCCTCTGCTGCCATCAATTATTAGGGAGACGATTACAGACTTATTTCCAGAAGCTTCTAGAGATGCCAATGTTCGTCAGGAAATCTTTATCTGACTGTCACCAACAGTCTACAGATGATCCTTGAAGCAAAACACCGTGCAATTCCAAAGCAATACAGTATAAGGAGTCAGACCGTGTATATGGGGGCGGAAGAAAGTGTAACTGAGACAAAATTAGACTGTTCCCAGAAATAAAACATAACAAATTTAACAATCTCGTCTTCTAAAATTTAAACAAGCTTGAACAACTCCAAGGAATAATATTATACCATTTTCCTCTCACCGATCCTTTCCTTCCCCATTTTCCACAGCATTAAACGAACCCCCTCCAAAAAATTAGGGCCAGCAAATCATCTGTACCAGATAAATACCACTGCACATCTCTCATGGAGGCCATTTAAACACAATTCTGGAATCAATTTACTGGAGATAGGATCATATGGATCAGTTACCAGAGAGAATTTTCCTTCTTCTCCAAAACCAATTCAGCTCCATAAGTGGCACCATCACTCAGCATTTCCGTACCAGCTAACAACCGACAGTAATGAATTTTTGCCCCACAGCTCCACACCGCCATTAATATGCATGAGAGAAACCAGAAGATGAACCTTCTCCCCTCCTTTCCCAGAAAGCCATTAACTCAAGCTAACCTCCCAGACTTAATCTGGGTCGGCTGCAAAATGAAAATTATAATGGTAGGGCTAAGTGCCGAATACACCCGCAATAAAGAAAATAGAACAGAAAGCAGGTTTTCTTCGAAATGGCTTTGAAAAGCAAGAAAACAAGCCCTTCCTCCCGCTTCTCAGTCTAACCACATTCAGCCTAGACAACAATAGTCTTGGGACACTACTGGGCTCAGTTCTGTTGCAGAGGCAATTTTAAGAGTACTTAAAACGTCTTAAAACATCCTCTCTCCCCAGTAGGTGCTACTCCAAGCAGGACATGGGTCTTCTGGCCATCCTGCATCTGCTACCTCAGTGCAGACACAGTGGATGTCATAAAGCATCTCAGCAAGGACCAGATGCCTATGCTGGACGACTGTATCAAACCAGGCTCAAATTGTGTTCTAACCCCAAAATAAAGACTTTCTTTTCTGAAAGAAACCTCAGTCTTGCCAAATTCTGGCCTTCATCCCCCCCCAAATCCATACTTTTCTTAGATCTACTAGTCCATGAGACTAGAAGCACAAAACGGGCTCACAAGAGAATTTTGAACATGGCTACAATAATTTTGGGTATATAATTGAAATTAAATATAACTGGGATAGTAAGCAGGAAGCCATCTAACCTAATAGGAAACAAAGTTGTGAAGGCTGTACCTTAAATATCACTTATGCTGGAAGCCCAAGAGATACCTATGGTATTAAAAAGGGTGGTAAAACCCTCAGGCCTCCCCAGGAGCAAGATACAAGGTCAGCCCTTTCACAACCTGACGAGGAAAGGAGTCATGCAATTTTGAAGCTTCAGATGAGAAGGCAGGAGCATGCCCCCAAGCACCATCCTGCAATTTAAGAGCATCAGGAAAGCAACCACAGAGGAAGTAAAAGTGGGCAGGAGGCTCTTCCCAGGCGAAGAGGCTGGCTCACAACCCCATCGCTGCATGCCAGGGTAGTGCCCTAACCCACAGACTCTCCTGGACTATCCCTGCTGAAACCATGAAATGGAAAAATATTTACTGGATGAAAGAATGAAGAACCCATGCAAAACATTTCCCTCACCTCAGCTGAATACCTTGATCACAGGACAGGAGTCACTCTCCCTCTGGCCTAATTAATTCTTTTTTTTTTTTCTTTTTTTTTTTTTCCCCCCAAAGTAACACAGTTGCAGGTGAAATGAATGACAGCTTCAAACTGAAAAGGGGACAGAGAATCAAGCTACACACTTGGTAAGGGATGAAACTAATGCACCATCGAACACAAGGAGAAGGGGGAGAGAGAAACATCATTGTAAACGCTTCTTCCTCGAGTTTGAGAAAACAGCTTACATGTACTTATTTCTTAGGAAAACAAGCTTTTCAAATCCCAGGGGAACATTCCCATCTCAGGATGCTAAAGGCAGTTTAGGCAGGAGAGAGATGCCACCCTCCAGAACAGTCACGGTGGTAACAGCTCTGGATGGATGCAGAAATGAAGGTCTGTGCATCTGATTTTCTTCACACTAAAAAAAATACAGGCAATGGCGTGCTTTCAGACAGGAGTTTTAAGAACATCGACCTTAGCTATGAAGCATTTAATTGTAAAATAGGCCACTGAAATAATTCATGAATTCAGGCTGTACTACAACCAGGAGAAGGATTTCTCCCCCAAAATCCTATAAATTATATATTGAAAAAGCTTCTAACAACTACTTAAATTTTAAGTTCAACCTAGGAGAGTACGAAACGGCTGTTATCTGAAGCATCAGTGTAAGTCTACACATCCCTTTAAAAACACCAAAGCACTTCCACAGTGTTATTAAATTGTGCAAACTCCAGTGCCCAGGTATGCCTCAGTCATCCAGCGCTCACCATAAATGGGACCAAACTCAAAATCCCAGTATGCCCCATGCCATATTCCAGACACGACAACTCCCACGCCCTGTCGATGCTCTTCAACAGGTCTGAGGGACATACGTTCACAAATCACATTTATTAACTTCAGACTTTATCCAAACCCGACTGGCACTTGCGATAGGCACACATGACACCGCAAGTGGCACTGCTGCTGGAACCTTCAAAATGAACTCTGCACATTTTACAAACCTCACAAATTCCTGACACAGATTTACTTAAAATTCAGCCTCAGAGTTAGGCACTGGCTTCACCTTTTGCACCGCCATTCATCCAAACCACGATGTTACAAGTCAAACTGTACATTGCCATTACAAAGAGCCACACACAAGTATTATCACAGACAAGAAGAAAAGAATAAAATGCAAAAAGAAGTCCCACAGAACACTGGTTATGTAGTCTATTGACAAGTTAATAAATTAGACAAGAGCATTTCAGCCATTAGCACGCAAAAGTAGCCATTCCTGAAGTAAGGTAAAACTGACTGATGTTTTAATGGAAACATGAAGATACCAACCATGGGATTATTTCTAAATATTTAAATTAATATATAAATAGTATATAAAAATCTTTCAAGCAGCTGTGTGTCAGTGCTGCAGAAGGTCATATCTGTCCTAAAAGGTCTGTCCTCTATTACTGTTATTTTTCCTGCAGAAGCAACTACTGCTTCTCAAACTACCAGTTTAAATCAAGAACTTGTATCAAGCAGTACATAAAGACAGAAAATAAGACACATTTTTCATTTGATTGGGAAGTGTGAATTCGAATCCTGTGAAAGTAGAAGAATGGCAAAAATTCAGTACTACACAAGAATTAGAACCTGAACCTCTCACATCATTCAGATCGCTCCCATCATCATTCACACATGAGTGCATAGCAGCTTCTATTACAATTTTAATTTAAACAACAAAATTCAAATTTATGACTGCGTTTTTTGCAACTCTCAAGCTGCCCCATATATTACATATTTTAATTCATGCCTCTCAAACTGTTTTCTCTGATTTAATGTTACTGTTTTGCATTCCTAGATAACATGAGTAGAAAGCACTGCTAGAAGAATGATTGATAATACTGAAACATATCCAAATACACAGTGAATTCAGTATGGCAGAAACACTGAGATGTTTTGGCTCCTTCAAATCAACATATATTATTAATATGCATATTCACCTGTCCACTGATGTTATAGGTCACATTGACATGCTCAGTTTGTCTCCAGGGATTTAATAGGAGACCTAATGATGTCTGGATTGCATACAGGTTTTGGATACAGCATAATACTTTTCTTTTTTTGTATACCGTGTGAACTGACTGGTCAACTTCATGTGCTACTGCATGCATTATGCACCTAGTGCTAAAGAACGCCCATGATTCTACAAAACTCTTTTACAGTTTCTCTAAAAACTCTAATTAAAAGGGTATTTGGAAATACATATAAATACGATCGATTAAAGAGGTCTTATTTACAGTATCTGTACACCTATAAATTATGATTTCTATTAAAGTATGGGAATTGTTATTCATATAAAAATTATCTAGTATTTTTGACACCCATTTTGAGCCCTCTTTTTGTACAACACAGAACATGTGGAAATCTGCAACATACTGCACATGCAAATCCTCAATGTCTTTGTGAGACTACCATATTGCTGAGGACAAGATATTTCAGCCTGACAAAACAGTGTCAAAAATGATGTCATGAAGACAAGCTAAGCGCAGTAACAATGAATTATCTTCCCAGCACTGTAAAATTCACTAATAGACTCACTATTATGGTGAAATGACATCTGCTGACAGTAACTATGCAGTAGTATCCAAGATGATCACCATTTTTCCTTTGTGAATTAGCCAAGTATTTTTTTATTTTAATTACTAGCATACATTGCCTTTTTAATCACTTGTGGTTTGTTTATTTTCTGTTTTCAATACAGAACAGAAGTTCACGGACAAAACTAAACATCGCTGCAAAAACAGCACAGGAGGGTAGTGAAAAAGTACAGAGCAGGATACAATAAAACATTGGGCAGTCATTAAGAAACCATATAAGTAGCCCAGAGAACCTTGCTTACACGTGCACATTTAAGTGAAACCTCGAAGATTGGATTGACTATGCTACACTGGTTCAAATTGAAGCTGAAGAATTTCATTCTTAGTTGCTACTTTATGCTTTTCATGAATTTAAGTCAAACCCTTCATGCTATTCCCATAGTTCATAATTTCATTTCATTAAAACATTTTTTTTAAAGTCTACCCTAGGAAGGCTAAATTGATGAGTAATGGGGCTTTATCACGAGTTTTCAGTTCTGGCCTGGTGAGACGGGGGCAGGGGCATTACAGGAGAACAGAAAGTAGAATCAAATGCGATAAATGACAAAGTGTATTCCTTACATGCTTATATGTTTACAAAGAACATTGCTGATGTCTAAGTCTTCCTTACACATTGTAAAAATATACATGTTAGCATAACAGAGAAATATACAAGTTAGCATAACGGAGAAAAGGGAAGTATCAGCTTGGTTCTTCCCCGTGTAATATGAATTGGGGTATTTTTGCAGAGCACTGCTGATCATGTGAAATTCTCTGCCCACAAGGCCACCTCATGTCACGACAGCATTTCATTCCAGATCTCCCCACCTAAGAGCCCACAGCCAAAGTCATTTTCTGCTTTTTCCTGACCTTGCGGATGGTGGGAACAGCAGAAGCAGAGCAAAACCATCCCTGTCCCCCTTAACTTACCCTTTCCCCATACACAGGAGCTGGTAAACAAAAACAGAGGGCAAAATTCGGCTGTATGGCAACCAGAGACTACCAGGAACAGGCTGGAAACCAACCCACATCACCACCCTCGGCAAGTTATTAGCAACACCACTGAAAGCATGTGAGGTTAAGAGCCTTGCTGTGTTGCCAGTGAATTATGGAGCATTCGATTTTACACGGTGGCGTCATGTATTAGCAAGACCTTAGCATAACAAACCCCAGATAAATAAAGCTAAATGGTCTTGGAATTAAATTAAGGGGAAAAAAAAATAATAAATAGGAAGAAGAGATGCAGGGGTGGTATCTGGTCACTGTAACACATCTCAAGGGACGGCGATTCAAACAAGGCGATGGACCCGGTGTTACAGACCGTGTTTTTCAGCTCACGCCGAGGTGCGTCCCCTCTGGAAACACCCCGCTTGAGCACCGGTGGTGATACTTCTCTCCTCAGATACCCCCGTGAGCCAGACTGTCCT
>JAOXJK010000023.1:108281691-108304909 GCA_025774025.1 Xenus cinereus
ACATGTAGATGTGGCACTTAGGGACATGGTTTAGTGGTAACTTGGCAGTGTTAGGTTAACAATTGGACTCTGATCTTAAAGGTCTTTTTGCAACCTAAATGATTCTATGATTCTATGAAGAAGAGGATGGAAAATGTTTTAAATCAGCAAATTAATACTTTTTGGAAAGGCTTCTTGCAGTGCTTATAAGGTTGATGTTTCTTTGTTGAGCTAATATTGCTGTAGCTGCAGTGTTATTTTGTATCTAAGCATTTTCTTTTCTTACATGTTCCAGAAATAGAAAAAACCCAATGGTATTATTTAAATAACCCAAAACCGGACAAATTTCAGAGATTTCTTGAAATTCCTCAGAGACTTTCTTGTTATCTTTGGCTTTATGTGAAGACACAGATCTACTTCTGATGAGTGGCAACTGAAAACTCAGACACAAATGCCCTGGGCCTGTCTTTCAAAGATATGCCTAAAAAAATTACTGTAGTTAGACATTTTCCCACAAGTAAAAAAGTTTTCCCTCACCTGTATTTATATAAAGACAGGCTGTGTATTAATTGTTCGACATGGTCCGCAGCAGGACTTGTATGTTGAACTAAGATTACTAATCAAAGATGTAATGATTTAAAGATCAAGATTTAAATTTTCCCACTGAAGCCAGTGGGAATGAATGCTGCCTTCCATATGCCTTTGGGAGCAACCTATTCACTGAGGAACGCAGAGAAGGTGTAGGACATGCTCTCCCAGGTAAAACTGATCTCAACATTCATGCAGGAATGTGGAGAAGAAAGCTACCTGAACTTTAGGGAGTAACCCACTAATAGGAGAGCCACAACTTTTTAGGTCTGAATAAGCATCAACTGTCTTAAGTTTCAACCAGCAATACCAAGCTGGGTGTATTGGGTGTATTGGGTGTGCCTGAGAAGCTCTTTTGATCCTCCTTTCTCCCAACATGAAACAAATTCCTGTTCCTCAGGATCAAAACACGTTACTTTGTGTTGTTCTGGGAAGCCTGGGTAAAATTATTTTTAGGGCTCCAAATAATTTTAATATACGCATTCTGCAGAAGTGGCCACGCACTTTTCTCTTGTAAAATATCTTTTTTTTTTTTTTTCTGACCGTAATAAGCAGTGTAGATAAATTCTGTCTTTCAAAGAAAGAAAAAGGTTGAGAAATGCTGTGGTAACTGTTAAATATTATTTCCTGAACCTGAAGGCTTACAATGAAAGTTTAAATTCTAGGTAATCATATCGATGTCTTTGTGCTTAATCTGCACTAGACCAGCTGTCTTTACTTCCAGCTCCTGTCCACCTCCTGATAACGTTGGGGCAGTTATGACATTGCTGAATGAGTTCTACCCTATCACTAGTGAATCTGCTATTTAGCTAACTTTTTAATATTTCCTGTTCGTTTATTACTATTCATTTTATTTTTATAAGCCTGTATATGCATCCTTTATTGTTTTTATAATCCAGTTAATCTTTTTATTGTTTTAGGACGCTTAGAATAAATCAGGTGCCATAAAACAGTGCCATCTTGTGGCACACATCAGTTATGTAGCTATTTCTTGATTTTTCAGTTATGTTACTTCATAAATTCAATATTTTCAAGAATGTTAATTTTTGTTGTGATATAAAAAGCACCCCTAATTTTAAGATCTGCAAGATTATTCTTGAAATGTTGTCCAAGAAAACAAACAAAATTTCCCTCTTCACCCAGGAACATTTTTGAGATCTTCTATTTCACTTTTGCCAGAAGTTTTCATACTGTTAAATAAAAAGAAAAAAACCTCCTGCCTCTTCTAAAAGACATTTCAATATTTGAAAGTAAGCAAACTGTCTAATTATGATATAAAAATATGTTGTTAAAAGGGTAGTTTGACACCTTGCCCTGATAAAAATGGGGTTCATGTAAAATAGCCCTTTTAAAATGGGTGAAAAGTGTCCTGGATACCAACGTACTGCAGTCAAAGCACTGAATATCTGAATTATTGAGATGGTTCCAAGAATCTATCTACATTTACTTCTAGCTAGCCAACTCGCTATTTTTTGCCCCCAGAACTGTGGAACTGATTCTCCCCTTTTTTACTCTGTGATGCTCCTGATGGTAATGTTAGCACCTGGGAAGGAGGAAGCTGGTTCACTGTTTATGAGTATGATATGCACTCAAAATAAATTAAAGGATTAGAAGGAGGGCCTTCTCTTGACTTCTGTTCTCTGCTTGACCTTGAGTTAGAAAAGGTAGTGTGAGATTTTCAAAAACACTTGGCCTTGACCTAGTTCTCCTCTAATTAAATAATTTCTAAAACTCCCACTCAGTAAGAGGTCATTTAGGCCATCACTGCAGACTTTAAAATTAGTCCTGTTGCTTATTTATGCTTCAGTTCCTCCCCTCTGCATAATGGATTATGCAGAACAATTACCTGCTCCATAGGTGTTCTACAAAGCTTCATTAGTGTTGGATAACACTAACTACTGAAGTGCAAAGTGGTGTGTGCTTCTACTGCAGTTACATTTGCTGCGCATCTGCCTGCATGATATTTTGCTGTACAGCCAAGAAGAGGGATTTTCCAGCTTACAGAATTTCATTAAGATATTATCTCAAGAATAAATGCCATGGCTTACGTGATATAATTATTAATTAAATAATAACTGCAGTTAACCAGTTTTTCTCTGGAAATTCACTTACAACACACCACAACAAGATTACAATTGTATTACAGCAACGAAGTACCTACCACTGTTCGGTTTATATGCAACCGATACGTATGTATTGCAATGAAGGCTGAGAACATACTGGGCTGCATTAGTAAGACCACAGCCAGGAGGAAGAAGGATGCGATCGCTGCTCTCTCTCTCTATGCAGTCTATCACTTGTAAGACTGCATCTGTAGTACTATATCCAATTTTGTGCTCCCTGGTACAAATAAGACAGCGATTAATTGAAATGAGTTATGGCAGAGGGCCATCAAGATGATCAGGTGGCTGGAGTACCTGACATCAAGACAGTTGTAGAGACTGCTTATCTAGCCTGAAGAAGAGCAGGCAAAGGAGGATATAAGTGCTTTTTTTTCAACTATTTAGTGGGTGTTTTTAGAGAAAATGGAGCCAGATTCCTCTTGGAGGTGCACAGCCTCCATTACTAGGGGCAATGGGCACAAACTGCAGACAGCTAAAATTCTAATTGGGTAGTAGGACAAGACCAATTGCCATAATGAAGTTGATGAAACTCTGGAATGAGTGTCTCAGAAAGGCTCCATCCTTACAGAGACAGAAAATTTGGCCTGACAAGACCCTGAGCAGCCTCATGGTTTCAAAGTTGGATTCAGCTATGAGATTGACTCTTCTTTGAGTGGGGAGTTGGATCACATGACTTCCAAAGTTCCATTTCAACCTCAATTATTCCACGACGCCCTGATTTTGTCTTAATGAACATGTTTTAATGTTAACAGAAACTACAAGAACATTCTTCTCAGGCAATAAGAGCATTGGCTTCTTCATCTTTCCATAAATCTTAGTATTTTGTTTCCACTTTTATTGGAGCACCATGACAATTGCACTGTGCCATCTGCACAGTCTGCATTAATAACTCGAGTGCTGCTGATCTCATTTTTTGAATATCAATGGCATGAGATAACTTCCCACTTTTTTTTTCTATCCCCCAGCAATGTGTTTCTTTCTTTATAAAACTCTTAATATTATCATTCAGATTGCTGGAATAGTCACACTGGGATGAAAAGGAAAAAAAAACACAAAACAAAACCAAACAATTTGCTATTCCAGAAAGCAAAGCCTCTAAGGAAATTAAGGGGAAGTTTTAGGATGAAAATATTAAAATATTTTGACATTCATGATGACTGCTCTTGCTCTACCCTTTGCAGATATATACTATTCTCTAGAGCCTTATGTTCTTGATATATTCACAATAAAATCCAAAGTAGAAGGAATTTATTTACTGTAAGCACTGTAGACTGTATGTTCAATTTGGTCTATATGTCCCATGCTACTGAAGGAAAAATAAAAACCGAAAATTTTCCTGAGGTGATTTCTGTTTGACTCCATGTCTACATGGAGTAAATAGCTTGAATTTTGGGGCATGTAGGTAGAACCACTCTCAAGTGGGGTTCTAGACAGGCTCTATTTTGCTTCCCCTGTCTGCATGACTTAGTCTTGCCTTTGCCCTCAGCAACATCTCCATGTTGCCTTAATTTTCAAGAGAAATCAGGGGGATTGTGACAAAAATAAGTCAATTCTGGAGGAGGGGCTTCCTCCTTTATCTCATTTCATCTTCAACGTATAGCTCAGTCAAGGCTACTTTTGTGCTTAAAAATATTTGGTACAGTTCTCTTCATAACTCTACTCAGCTCCACACAGGTAATAATTGTACATTAGTGACTCAGAACAGATAATTAAAATATATTGCCATTTTTCCCTAATGATTTGCATGAAATGCCTGCCATAAAACAAATCTTTACCAAACGAATGTTCAAAATTATATTTAAGAAGCAGCTTATAAAAGCCAGTGGTAACACTTCTTTAACATCGCAGTTTGCATTCATGTAGTTGGTAAAACATGAAGTAGGGGTCTTGGGGATTAGAAAATGAGATTAGATTGTGTTTTCCTCATACAAGTGTAATAGTCTTTCATAGGGAAGTATCAGAGTCAGTGAAACCGGACCTTTTGGAGAAATTCACTTGGGATTTCCTAAGTCACAGTATGACTGCTACGTTACAAGGCAGGGTAATAAGCACACAACAAATGTGGAAGCTTAAAAACCTCTTTTTACATCTGTATCTTCTACAACAAGTAAACACGAGGCTGACAATTGGGATTGGAGCTTGTCCTTCCACAGGCATATTATGGACTGTTCTTGCCCGGTGGTAAGAGCAGATGAGTGCCTGAAACACAAGCGTGCAGCCGTGCCACTGACCACTAATTTATTGTAGCACTTCAGCCATGGTATGCAATCTGTTGACATGCTGAGCGTCTCTCATGCGTTTAGAAATAAATGATAAAACATACGTCAGTCGCCTACGTCTTCCGAGGATTGGGAGGATATTTATGTAAAACACGTGTTGTCTTTGTATGTGGGGGAAAGACCTGCCTCACTCAGCTTGTTTGTCTGTGAATAATCTGTTCTTCACCCTGGGGATGGGTATTAGTGCAAGCTGGCACCATCCAGCAGATGGTGCTCAGTACTAACAAAAAGAAATTTAAAAAAAAAAAAAGAAGAATCGGGGAAAGCATTTTTTGTTGTTGTTTACATTTTCCTGTGACTAACAGCTATTTTGGTGTCATTTTTTGTGTTTTATCACCCTGCAGCTAATATTGCAACGTCGTTCACAAATGATTGTAATGAGTTTTAGGTGGTGGATAGGTGAGGTGGTGTTGATTAGCTGTTGACAGATCTTCTGCAAGCTCCTTAATGGCTTCCTGCAGGATTCAGACTGCTTTGAGATTCCTATAAATCAGACTCCATCGTAATGTGAGTAGAAATGACAGTTAATTGCTGTGGAAAAGCACCAGATTTTTAAAGAGAAATTCTGCACGTCCTTTAGAGATCTAGTCCTAGTACAAACTACTCACTATACTACATCAAATAATATTTGGCATGAGTCACATCTTTTAAATGCTTGAAGTCAGTATTAATAAAAACCCTTAGAATATTCCTTGGGATATTGATTAGAAAACATACTAAAAATAAGTCAAATATTTTTTATATTTACAAGTGACTTGCTTCCCCAGTCAAATTAGATACTATAAAGCAAAGCCAGATAAATCTCAGATATTTGTTTTGTCTTTGTGTAAGAAAAAAGAGCCTTGAGGTCTGTTGTCAATGGGATCTGACAATGACTTGGAAACTGCCTAGAAGATTTTTAGGAGGCTGGACCTGTCACATCTCCATCCCTGAGGGACAGTACAGAGCCACTGGCATCCGAGCGGTGCTGCCGAGTGCATGGTGAGGACACAGACTGGCTTTTCTTTCTCTCCCTGAAGACATCACGTTGGAAGCTGTGTCCTTGCTGGCAAACACAGTAAAAACTACTCGCTGTTGGCCTGGTGCAGAAATACCAGGACACTTCCTCAGGGATGGTCATTGCCTTTCTGGTGCACTGCTCTCCTCTCCTGTGGAGGGTCTAACCTCATGTTTTATTTTGACCATTTATAAAGACACCATTGTGTTGACATTTGCTCCTCTTTTTCTTTTCCTCCTCCACAAATGCAGAAAATAACTGTTATAATCCCAGGCCCCGGGAGAGATCACAGGCAGATGCTTGAAGTTACTGATAATAAAACAACAGATACTGAATCCTCTCCCTTCAGAAATCAGGTTAATCTGAGATCTCACTATATTTAAAATGTAGAAATCTTTCTTCTGGTCTGTATCCTAACACAAAGATTGATGTGTAAACAGCAGAAACAGGAAAAAAAAAGCATAGAATAAAAAAGCGATTTCTTTTTTTTTTCTTTTACTAAATAAAAATCTTCTGAAATCAGAGACCTTGCTCCTTCTGCCTTTATAGGGCCAAGAGCGAGTGCAGAATCCTTATGACAGGTCCTTCCCTTAAATAATGTTGCTAGTGCCTAGGACCTAAGCAGTGGGTATAGTAGATATATTGCTGTGTTCCAAAGTAATCATGCAATGTCATAAGGTAAATTAACCTGTGTAAATCCCTCAAATTTGTCTACTCTCAGCAATTGCACTCGTGGCATATAAAACCTAGTAGAAAAATGTACCATCATAAAACCCTGTAGGAAATTGGGATTTTGACAAGTTTGTCATTGACAATATGCTTTCATTTGCTAAGCAGTAGCTTTTCTCAGTTGTAGTATATGTGTACATGCACGTATGTACTTTTCAAGCAAAAAGATATGCTAAGAATCTCAGGAATGGCATCAACAATTTATATAATATTGCACTGAGGTAATTTGTTGTCATTTAAAGGCCAGTCCAGTTTCACTGACAGAAGTAGAAAATAATAATAACAACTTTTTTTAAAAAATTATTTTAGGAGGATGATGGTGAAAGAGTAAGAATAAAGAGTAAATTAAACTCATTTATTTAACAGAACCCCACAGTCTTGACCTAGATCCTCTACGACAGACTGCACACAGCCATATAGCATCTCAGTAGGCCATGTGTCTGCATTTGATGGCTCTGTGGCCGAGAGACAACATTTTTATAGAGTTTTTCTCCTGGTTCAGAGTGCCTGCAGCACTGCCAGGAACAGCAGGTACCGGGCAGCCTGCCCACTGCCCCAGCATGAGCAAGAGCATGGGGTGCTTGGGGACAGAGAAATGGATGGGGTACAGGGAATCAAACGAGGTAGATTTAATGATATTGCCTCCTAGGGGGCACACTGCCCCCAAGCTTGTCTTGGAGAGATGTTGGAGGATTTGTCTCGGACAGACGTTGTTGGAGATTTCCAGGAAAAGGCAGGGAATTGATTGGTGCTGCAGTGTGGGAAAAGGGTCCCAGTGCTCAACGTCCCTCCCAGGACATGCCTTGTCCTGCAGTGCAGACACATAACGACACCACGGAGAAGGAGGTGGCAGCTGTGGATTCAGTGTCCCAGTAATGAGGGCAATCCAGCAGAGCTGAGAAGGTGTACAGAAGTCTGCATGATAAAAAAGGACAGAGACGGAGAGACAATTTCTCCTGACTCAAACCCTCCAGACTTCATCTATAGTCAATGCAATGATGTGGGGACCCTCATATTAGTGTCTCAAAGTGACCAGAGATGCAATGAATAGATGACACAAAATAAATAAAATAGATCATATTAATCAAAATAAAAGTATCCACTGTAGAAGTTCTTTGGACACTTCTATATTGCAATGTTCATTCCATCCATGTGGAAAGTAGGAACTCTATCAGATGAGAAGTCTTCTGTTCCCAGGATCATTTATAGCTTCTGGGATTATTTCAAATAATATTAAAGTAGAATTAAACAAGATCACTGTAGTAGGACTATGTTAGCACTTATATATTATATTATATTATATTATATTATATTATTCATTTAATTATAATTTCAGCATCAAGCAGAGTCTCATTTCACCAGGATGAGTCTTAATAGCAATAGACTTTATTTTAAGAGTAGACTTAAAAATTACTTTGGATTAAGCTAGAGACTGAATCTAATCTGCAGTAGTTATTCCTGAATACCAATATATTTAAAAATCTTCATTAGAGTATTTTATCATTTATTCAGATTAGCCAGATATCAAATCAACCTAAATGTGAATAAGATACTCTTATTTCAAAAAAGGAATAATCAGAAGGAGTTGCTGAATTAGTTTTACGTGTAGACAAGCTCCCAAGCCAGTACAAAAGCAGAGAGTATCAAACAGTGTGCTGAAAGGAGGGGAATAACACATTAAATAGAAATACAAATGGAATCTGACAGGAGGTTGAGTCTGAGTATTTATAGGTGACAGGGTGTTAATGTATTAGGCAAAAGGAAACACAAAGCTGGTTTCTTTTTCTGGATATTGCACAAAAAACAGTTTAGTAGGAGCATGTTCTATCCACAGTGTCGTGTTTCTTCTCCAGCTAAAATGGAGTAGCCTTAAGAAATGAAGTCCAGATCATTTTCATTATCCTGTATAATACCTCAGGGGGCTGGGGGAAGGCTGGTGAGTGTGATTCCAGAGAAGATGATGTCTGCAATAGCATCATCAGTATAATGCTTTGTGCCCTCCTAGTGCTGACTTTTTCTGGCCTATCTTCAAAAATCACTGGACCTCTTTATTAACAAAGATTAATCTTTCAGATAATGCCTGAAGAGTTAATGCTTTATGCCCAACATGTGCAGGTAAAGCTCTACAGCTGCTTGGCAGTAGAAAAATAGGATGTTAATGTCTGAAATTTTGTGGCCAGTTACTAATGGATCTAATGGCCCACCCCGACAATCAAATCTTCTCTGTGACCTTGCAAGATAAAAATAAACTTTGCATGTTGTGATAAACCATTTAGACATTAAAAGCTCCCAGTCTGAGTCCACGTGGTCTATTATGTTCTTTACATCATATGAAACATGCTGTACTCTCATGCTCAGCTGTTGCTCTGATTCCCACAATGATTTTAGATGGGGTGAAAAAGTCATCCTGTCTTTTTTTCAGTCCTCCTCCTCCCTGGTCCCTGGTGGCAATTTAAGGCAACCGCTAGTGCAGCTCTCGGATCTGAGTTGCTCAAGAAAGGATTGCCCCAGGTTTTGATGTGAATTCACTATCCAGGTAATCTGAAATCAATTTGACCCTGAACTATACTTTGGAAAAACTATCAGATTTTTCCTGCTAATACCATACAGCTATTTTTTCAAGCTATCATGTAGAGCTTTCCACTTTTTTAAACTGTAAGGTGAGCATCCTTTTAATGGGAAATATGGATGCTACAGCATCTCAGTGCATTTACATCCCATATGATTAACTACATGAAAGCATGCCGTAGCATTTATAAAAGACAAACTCTCATTTATCCAGAGGCAGTTTATCCAGCTTGCAGATTAGACACTGGAGCTTGCTCTGCTTAGACTATTAATTATGAGTCCAAGCACTGTTGCATGTAAATGCATTTCTATTGCTTCCAAGCCTAGCAGCATAATCACTTTGCAAAGCCCAAGACAACTGCCTGTGGGTTAGTGCCTGTTATCACGGCAGTGAGCTGTGCACCTGGAAGCTGGAGTTCTGGAGGTTACATTGAAAAGACACGTGGCTCTATTCCATGTCAGCTCTTATCCAGAACGATTTATTAATTTTGCCTGAACACAAGCTCTGCAGGAGATGTGCTAACTCCTGCAGATCCTCTTGTGGGTGTTATTTCTAGAAAAAAACTTTACGGAGAATTCATGCTACAATGCTATACCACACACGGAGTTAGAAGTACAGAAGCAAAGAAACACAGTTTGCATTTTCTAGACTAAACCGAATCATGTTGCCTTAACAAGTACTCAGCCTTAAAACAAAAATCCTTACAATTAACAAGAGTTCATTTATGCATTTTTTTAATGCGTTAGTCCTGTTTGGTACCACCATTCTCAGACATACTTTGTCTTCCAGAAGGAGACAGAATATCCACAAGGATATTATTCGCCATCTTCTCCTTGTATCTCTTATTAAATTGGATTTTTTTAAAGTTCCAGTGTTAGCATGTAGATAAATCACAGTTTTCCAAAAACACCATGGCATGCCAGTTCCTTAGAATCTAGCCATAGCTGATCTAACCGTAACCAAAGTATACTGACTGTTGTATATCAAATATATGTAGTTGCTTCCCTCCAAACATGGAAGTTTTAAGAAATCATGTGATTAAAGGAAATATCCAGCTTTTATAAAAGGTGTAAGCTTTGAACTCTTTTGTTATTGGAGAAAAGGCCTAAAAATATGCTGAGATGCACCTAAAGGATGCAAAATTTAGACTGTAAATAAAATGAGGGGCACTCACATTACCTTGTTTTATGAATACAACCACCACATACAAATTCTGTCATTTTAAGCTGGTTTTTATGCTGGGGTCATCAAATTTGTATTTAAGGTTGTATATTTGAGAACATGCTCCACATAGCTATAGTTTCAGGACCAAGACAGAAGGACTTAAGTCCTTAAAAGACTTATTTGTGGTAAGAAGCTTGCAGCCAACCTCCCCCAGCGGAGCGTGAAGCCTGGAGCTGTAGAAAGCTAACGGCCTCTGCACCCTTTGAGGTTTATTAGAGGAAATTTTGTGGAATTAGGCCTCTAAAATTGCTGTTTCCTTTAGATGATCTACTTCTCCAGCTTATTCTTCTGTTCTCTTGCTTTGATAATTCTGTTCACAGAGCAGACTCATGAAGCATGCACAAAACGTGAAATAAAGCTGTCTTGAGCAGTTGCTTGGTAACTCTATGTATTAAAATGCTTCTAATATTCAAGAGATACATGGATTGCAATAATAAAAATAGAGGAATACAGCAGGGAATCACTAACAGCTGTTAGGGATTTAACACCCACATCCAGATGCTTGAAAAAAACATGTTGTACTAATAAGCAATGGATTATTAGCTGTTTGAGTAATTGCTTCGGATTTAGCAAAATGATCCTCTCTGATATGATGAATTTTCAAAAATCTTTTGCATTTTTTTGTGAATACTCCTTATTTTAAATATGTAACAACACATTATAAAACTTAAGGATTTTAAAATTATTGACCAATAGCAAGGTTGAAAAATCTAGATATAAGAAAGAAATAACAGGTATTTCTACAGAAATCACACATCCTATCCAGGATGTGTTGGTTTGTGTTTGATTTTTCATACAAGGATCATAGCAAATGTCTGCGCAAAGAAGGTTAAGGGGGAAAATATCTTGAAAAGATGCAGCACTTCTGTGAGTGTGTGTGCTCTTTAAAAAAGTGTTTTGTGCTAAAATAAACTTTCTTTAGTAGTGGAAACCAGGATTCATAGGATTTAATATTCATAGGCAGAATCTTCCTTCCAAAACAAGCAAAAAGAGTATTTGGGTTCCTCTCATACTGACTAAAAAATTAGTTACTACAGTGTTTACCTGCAGTGACTGTACTGGAGCCTTGCTTTATTCTGGAGCTGCTGTAGAAGCCAGCCACAGTCTGAGATGGGGAATCGACTCTGGAGGCTGGAGGGCAGGACAGTCCCCTAAGAAGTCAAACTCTGACTTTCTAATCCATGCTCCAAAGACTACTAAAGGGTGTTTATACAAACCTGAACAGATTGGTCAGGAAAGGATAAAAGCATATTGTATCCAAGTGGCCAACACGATTACAAATTTTAAAAACAGTCTTAAACCAGAGGTAGAAATTAAACTCTAGTTAATTTTCTAACTTTTGAGTTGCTATAGTAAGAAAAGGGAAGGGAAAGTACCACTACATTTATTGGGTGAACACTGTAAATGGAATTCAGTTACCTGTACAGTTATCTAGTACCATTTCAGGTGGTTAAGACCATCCTGTAAGGTCTGTAGCTGCAACTGTGGAAGGAAAGACACATGTCTTCCATAGGTCCTGTGTCGTAAATATTAGCCCCTTATAGATACCTTGTGGTCTTCCTAAGACACCTCAAATGCCCTAGACATCTATGCATGTTCTGTTGGATTGAGCTAGGGATGTCTGACTTCCTATTACACCCGATGGAGATCAAGACTAATCCAGTCAGTGGAGCCTATGCAGTACTTCAGCTCTTCTAAAGCAGAAGGACATCTCAGATGATGTAACATTCCTGTGCTACTGATCAGCTCCTCCTGGCTGTGCAGATGATAGCTCCATCCTGGCTGTTACTATATGGTCCTCCAAGCTTCACTCTCTGTACTGACTACATCTCTGTAACAAGAACTCAGCACAAGTAGACCTAAATTTAGGTGGTTTAATCTCAGACTGAATCCTCACCGATTTGTGCATGTCCACTGCATCAAGTACCTCGTGTAGCATTAGGGTAAAATGGAATTCTTGATATTCCAATAAGGCTTCATCATGAAACAAGTTTCAGGACTTTGGCAATTTTATGTTGGGTTCCACAAGGAAGGAACACATCAGAAATACTTGTTTGCTGGGACTTCAGTGCCACAGTCTTTCATGCAAAATAACTTTTTGTATATTTTATTAACTTATTGGCAAAATTATTCAGTAGAGGTCTCTTCCCCAAATGCATTATCTTCTGTGTTAACATATCCAGTAATAGTAATAACAATTCAAAAAGTATTCCTGTTCTCTTTTTAAAGACTATCTCATAGGTGATGAGACCTCCCAGTTCCCAGTTTTTCTCCAATGACTTTTTCCTAGCTTAAGATCCAGGTTTTACAATGCAAAGATAACCTTAACCTCTGCTAACACTTTCAGGGAAGGTGGGCGGTTGGCAGGCGTCTGGTTTGGGTTCAATTTTCAAAGTCCATATTAGGAAATATTACTGTCTGAGTTAATTTTTCCATTTTTGTGTGTTATGATGAACACATATTTAGAGGCAAGCATGACCACGGAAGTGAACTGAATGAAGTCCCTAGACTGCCTCCACTAAATGCAGAGAAAGGGTACCTCCTCTCATTGTGTTTCATTGTTGTAAGTGATATGACTTAAACAAATGGGATGTTTTATATTCTGAAAATATGTGTATGTGTGGTCTCAACTCAGATGCCTGAAGACAGGATGTCTAGCATCATTTGGGATGTCCTGTTCTGTCCAAACATCTGCATGGGGTTGACAAATATAACACACGACTTGGCAGACACTTGCATCCTTCTGTAACAGCAGCTGAAGGCTTCTCTAAGCTATCTCAAGTAGACAGGAATGCTTATGTTCAGACAACTGAATTAAGTCTGTTGTCTCTCTGTTTTGGATAGAGAGCAAGAAATTCAAGTCAGGCAAAATAAATCCAATCAAAAGTGCACAGAATCCAATGAAACTGATGTGATGGATTGCAAAGTTGTGCAGGTGTGGTAAAAGTTTTGTACCATAGACAAGAATTCTCCATTTCGTCCTGTATTGTTTTTCCAGAATTATTTATCTGATTCCCTTAGGGTGATAACTTGTCCTTTATTACAAAAAAAAAAAAAATAATTGTGATAGCGCTGCAACCAGGGAATATTGTGAAGTATAGTACTTTGAGTTTCATTCACAGAAATGTGGTATCAGTAATACTGGAAATATGGAATGCTTTCTAAATGTCACCTGTCCCCTTTTCTGACATTTATTAATAATCCTTTCCCTTTCCACTATTATTCTCTGTTGATAAATAGCACAATTGCAATGCCATCAGCGTTAAGCCTTCCATAATTCTGAATAGGATGTAACATTTTAGACAACAAGAAATACAGACCAAGGTTATCACATGTAGTCACCTTTTTAGAGAGATGCTATGCAAATACAGACTACTACAGCAAAAAGAAGTCACATTAGCTATCTGAACCATCATAAATATCAAAGCTGAATTAGTCAAGCGAACAAGAAAATCACATTTATTTAGAAAGACACAAACCCCTAACTTTTTATAATATTCTTCTGCATATTAACTGTTAAAATATTCTACTGCTCCATTTTCCTGCTTCTTGTAATGGAGTCCAATGATGTTGTGTGTACTAGAATTTATGGACCAGTTGATGAGACTATGTAGAAGAAAATATAAAATTTGTTGTAATGGTACTGAATTTCTGTCTGGAGCTGCTAGAGCTCAAAACACAAAGATTGAAACACATGGTGAAAGTTGTTTTCTTTTATGGATCAAGTGATGAGAAATGCATCCTTGCACAGCTCATTTTACAAAATAGATTGCGTAGATTATAATGTATAGAATTTAATGTCACAGATATGACTCTTATTTGCTGAGCAAAACTAATTCCCATATTTTACACATCATAGCCATAAGATCAATCATAACACAGCAATATAAATTAGGTATTTTATATTTTTTGAATTATTAGCAAATTAAAAAAATTACCTTTGGTAACTTTAGCAGCCTATTAGAATCAAGGAATTCATATTATTCTAGCAATTACTTCTACTTTAATAAAATACTTAGAATATATTAAAAAAATTATTTTCATTACATGATCACAGAAAATGCAAGGATTATTTATTGATCTTATCCTCAATTTTATTTAGGAATAGCTGACAAGTGGGAATTTATTCTGCTTGTGATTGTATTTTGTTGTCATATTTACAAAGTGTTTAGTTGTTTGAATCTAGTTTTTCATTACTATGCACAATCACCATATAAAATATAGCTTGGCTATCTCCTATCAGTGAAGATAAAGATATTTATAGACATGTATTTAATCTGACACAGAGAAGGTAGATTTAATTAACAGATCATAAATCAGACCATATTGCCAATCTGGTATAGCTATACCAGAAGACTTGGGTCTAATCTGAATTTCTACGTGCACCAAGTCTAGCTTCCTCCTTTTTCCACTAACCACCAATTGCTTTGATACTATGACAGATATAATAAATCACATACTTGTAGTAAAAGGCACTGAATAACTTTGTGGCTGCTTGCACCTTGACAATTCAACACCTTCATTGGAAGTGGCAGCTGGATGACTTGTCTGCAAACCAAACTGCATACACATCGTTGACAGCAACATGGATAACCCTACTAGTATGGGCAGAATAGTTTATTTGGTCCACTTCTGATGGCTGTGAACAGAGAAGAATACAAAACACAACTTCAAACACTGGAAAATTCAGTGTCACATTTTTAAGTCATGCAGGATGTTCTTTTTAATTCTGCAGTGGAAGCCAAATTCATTTGGGATTAGTTAGTTAGTCCTATTCTCCTTTTCTGCTTCACTAAAAAGCCATGTTCATAATCTCTTCAATACTTAGCCGGGCTGGGGTCTAAATAGCTGTAAGAAATCTTGAGCATTGCTCTAAACAGAACAGAGAATTCTGTAACCAACTTATAGGATTAACTTTGGTTTTCTCAGTCCCTATTATGTGTGTTAATCAGAACATCATCACTATTCTTATCAGCATTTTCTTAGAAAAAAATATGACTGAAAGCTGTCAAAATGGTTAATAATTAAAAACAGACATAATTATAACATTCTGGAGTCTTTGACCCCCATTATGACCCTTTCCTGAGGGAACTGCTGGGTAATATACTATAGCTCTGCAAGAAACATTCTGTCTACAGAGGCAACAGAAATTGCAAGTCTTTCTTCATATATGCCAAGGAAAATAATTGCCTTATTTATTTATTTATTTATTTATTTTTATTTCTCCTACCATGGTTTATATATCTGTGATATCTGACACTGAAGCTATAAGTCATTTATCAAAGGCAGAGAGAAACTATAGGAAAGGAAGCAGGACAACATTCTAGCTTTAGAGTGCTAATGGGTAGATGCTTTCTGTAGTTTGTGTCAAATTTACAGAATAATAAGAGAAATAACACTTCATGTTTCCTTGGTTACAAATCTCTCTCCTTAAGGCATTAGAATTTGAAAGTCAAGCACAGAGTAAAACCATACAGTTCTATATAGTCCAAGCTGAATTTCTGAATCTCCTTCTGGAACAGGGGAAAATATATTTCTATGTTGAATCCCAGACAGTGAGATCCTCATTCATCACAAATCAATGGGTCTAAGCATTTTCATCAAGATTAATGTCAGAGAATATAGAATAGGAGCTGCCAAGGGTTTCTGCCTTTTTGGATGATCTGTATGTTTTCAGATGTTCTTTCCTTGAGATCTAGGAGTCACTACTGTTCCCAGTGGGTCCAACTTGTAATACCATTGTTCCAATGTGAACTTTAATCAACTTCTTGCTGTAGCAGAACTAGATAAAAACATGATCAACCCTCTGTCTCAGTCAACAGGACAGTTTTGGTGTGATCAAGGAAATAGGTAGCCAAATAAGGAAAAAAATTAGTAGAACATCAAAAAGTCCCACCCAAAGTGTCCAGAATGGTCCAGAACAAGCAGATTGTAAGCACCAACAATAGCAAAGCAAATCAGAAACTAACATCAAATTAGAAAACAAATGGTCTGATCATCAGCAAGGTGTTCTTTAGCCAGTCCTGTAGCTAAGAACACTGAAGAGTACTGGCATAACCAAAGGTCGCTGAAAAACTGCTCCAGAGATGAAAGTCCCATAGCCATGAACCAGGATTCGGGACAATTTCTCCATCCTCTGGGGAACCCGTGCAGCAGAGAAGAGCCCAGGGAAGCCTCAGAAGCCTGCACCAGGACTATGCATAGCACAGCAGGGGCCACCACCAAGCCTCCCTGCAGAACTGCACTATTTCTTACATGGAACAAGGAGGTTGTGTCAACCCTCTATGTCAACCCAGCTGGCTCCTCTCCCTCCATGCACCATCTCTACCACAGCACAGGGAAGTCATGTAATTAATAAAATTGCATATATTTATGATTGAAGTGCTTTAGGATGTGGAGTTACCCTCCACACTGTCATTTGATTTTATGTATGATATATGTAGCTTGGACTTACCTGGGGAAAAGAGGAGTCGGGGGAAGCAGATTTTATACAACAGCAATCTTGAGTCATCTAGTAAAAGGAAATAGATGGTGATGCACTGCTTTGATCCATTTTGGAGCTGAATAATATTGAACAGCACTAATATCTGACTGAGGAAACTGCAAGTAAAATGTGCTGACATTGTGACTGCTTGCATTTTGAGAGGAAGAACAAACAATTTAGAGAGATCTTTTCACTGTTATTTACATCTGTCCAATAGAAACTGATTTTTTTTTCCACAGAAATTATTTTAACTATTTTTTATTTAGATGAAAAAACTTAATGAAAAAGTTTCTCAGATTCTACATGATTTAGATAAAGTATATAATTCAGCAGGGACAAAATGCTGAATGAAATGGAAATTATCAGTGTGATGTAAACCAGTCTGCCTTTCAGTTATCTAGCTGACCCTTGCATGTCGGCTGCAGAGTGCAGAGCATTATCTTTGGGCCCCTAGTATCTTATTGGCATTTGTAGCCTTGTGCAGAGAGCAGTAATTTGCAGTAAATCTCCTCACACAGGGTTATATTCAGAATGAATTCTTATCTGAATAGTTCAGTGAATACTGATGATAAAATACTGAGCTTTCTATTGCATATATTGAAATATTGACCAGTATTACAAGTACCGTTCAGTATTGCAAATACTGACCGACTATTGCATAACTTCACTCCGAAAGATAAAGGCCAAATCAACAGGTAGGAGAAAGAAAAAATAAGGAATATAGCTGAAGGATTAGTACCTAGGAAGAACTAAAAGGAAAAAAACACCACAAGATATAATTACTTAAAACACAACAATATAATTTCATTCTCTTGATTCCCCTTTCTTTCTTACCTGTTTGATGTGACAAATCAATCCTCTAACAGCACACATACCCCTCGTACCATTCTGGTTCTTTTGGTTTCACATACACCCAGAAGAACAAATGTATTTTTCTGATCCCACTGACAAGTGGCTCGAATATTCCTCAGTTCTTTCAGGCCTCCGTGAGGAAATGTGGCACGAAAACAGAAGCCGCTCTACCGCTATTCAATTCCATCCTATAAAAAATTAGACTGCTGTTAACGAAAGTCTTGTAACAGAAATACAATTTTTATCTAGTGAGCATTATTTTTCCACAAAGACATTTCAAAGTGTAGGTCTTCCCTCTCCTCATTTGCTATATCTGCATAGGTTTTGGTACTGTTGAACACCAGGTCCACAGGTTTAAAGAATGTTTGTTTAAGTGGAATTCTCTTTCCATAGGAAGCACCAGAATATTAAAGTTTTCATTCTTAAACAAAAGAAAAATTTAAAGAATCTAACTTTGTTAGGACAAGAAAAATGGGTAAAAAGTGATTCATATTTATTAAACATTTCATCTGAAAGGAGTTTGAAATGTCAGAATGGAATAGTCAAGAAAAAGCAACAAGGTCAAATATGTCATAACAAAACTAGAATTATTTGTATTGCCTGTTCTCTGTAGAAGATATAACCAATATAGAAACTTCTATGCAAAAGCTCCAATTTTGCATTGGAAAATGATTTGACTAAAATTTTCTTAACTTTTTAAAAAACTCTTCATCAATATTTTCCTCCATGGTTCCACTGTATCTGTTACAGAGAGAAGGATGGGTCATTCAGCAAAGGGGGGGTGACATTTTAGCTAATTATTGAACACTTTTAACTGAAAATCTGGCACAAGAGAAATCGCTTCCTGTGGACCATCACTTCTGAAGTCTTTATTCTGCAAACATCTAAAAATGCAGTGTGTAATCTTGGCTTCTCTAAAAATAACAAGCATTTTACCCTTCAGCTTCATGCAGCCCAAAAAACACCTGCAATTTTGTAAGTGTCGGAATGAGCTGCTGCCATGCGATGAACATGCTCTGTAGTAGACAAAATTATGATTAGTAATCATACACAAATTTAGTCAAGCTATGTTTAGGACTGCAGAGATTATCAGTTCCCCTCCACTCACAGCATGGCAAAACTAAGCTGATTTGGGTTAGAAATATCTCTGATGAATGCAGAGGTTCCTCCTTCATTTTCCCCACTGACCTCACAAATAAAAGATTGCGTATTTTAAGAGTGGCCTTACTTACTCAAGTACAGCCAAGAAAGAATCTTTATTTACTGCACATCCATTATTACTTGCATCAGTAAATCATACTATTTGTTTGGCCTGACCCCATAATTTACATATATCTGTCATTAATTTCAGATATGATATTAGTGTATTCTTTTCCTATCATGTCAAAATAGAATGAACGGAATTTACTATGAAATAGAAAGCAAAGAAAATAAAAGATATACGAGTGAACTTGTTTAAATATAGCTTTATATATGGCAGAGAGATGTATGTGCTTTGCAGGCATAGTAAAATAATAAGGTAATTAGCCCCCTATTTAATTTGAAATTTATGGTTGAATCCACCTACTCCTGCAGTTCTGCAATGCTATATGATGTTATAGATAATATAAATGTCTGCATTTGAGTGACTGGCTACTGCTTATGGACTTAGAATGACAAACCAGAGGCAGATTTGTGTCATAACTGAATTGCAAGGTGAAAAAAGCCAGCCAGATGTGTCATTTGGATACACTGCTATACTGGCAAAATGATGAAGAAAACTATATTTGGAAACTCCTTTTAATTCAAAGCACAGCCTTTGGATGCTATATACATAATAGCAAGGGATTTCCAGAGTTATGCACTCTTGACAGGAAAATACCTTTGGGTTGTCTATCTTAAAAATAAGTATGTCATGAAAGCACAGAGTAACAACTGGTGCCACTGTATTGCATTTACATTATATTCAGGAAACCTTTGCATTAAAGATTATATTAAAAAGTACAGAGGCTCCTGTAAATTACTGGCCAAAATGAATTTATTAAACTCTTCCGTAACACAGTCCCTAGTTGAGTTGGAAATGTTTGGGATTTTAGGTGTTCATTTTGAGGGGTTTAGGATTTAGAGCTGCTACTGTTTTGAATGATAGCATCTCCTCCTCCATATTATCACACTCGTTATGGCTGAGGTGCACTTGCAAGACAAGTTAGAAATGATACTGCAGGAAAATTACTGACACTTTCTAGGGAACAGTGCTGATGGTAGGTTGCCTTCTCTGCCATCTGTGATTTCCATGATTATTTTTTATTCAAGCTTTTCAGAATTCAGATCTTGATTTTTTTTTTAATGTATTCTACTTGAAGAGAAATGGTATTGGACAACTATTTAATAATTCTTAGAGGTCATAATTAAGAGTTCCTTCAGGTTTAAAAGACCTTCAGCACCCATTCTATCCCATCATTTTTCTTTCTCTCTCCACCCCCATAGCAAGAATATTCATGTCACTGAGATGTTGTAAGATAAATTATAGCTGAGAGATATTTAAACTATATCTCTTTCTCCTGCACAGAGGAAGATAGTCAAGTTAACATCTGGCAGAGAGAATTACTTGGAAGAATACCATATGCCTTAAACACAGACTGGGTAAGATGAAGATGATGCTGACTGACAGTAGAGAGCATTTCGCAGAACGTGAGTAAGGGAAGATGTCCAGCTCTTACTGAGGAGATATTTTTCAACAGGAACACCCACTGTAAATCCAGGCAAAGTAGAACAGAAGTGACTTCCCTCACCTTTTAGTTGCCAGAAGACTCTAGATTAGATAATTTTTTTCCCCACAGATGCAAGCTTCCCTTCTGGTTAATTTTGCCTATGCTATTCTAAATTTTAACAACACATTGTTCCAAACTGAGTGACGAATGCCGCCATTTTATTCCAGTAACTTTAGGATTCAGTTACTGTTTTCTGAGTGGGAAAACATGGTGAAACCATACTGAAAGTCATACTCTATGTCCTAATTAGCTGCACCTTCATTTCCAGATGAAGTCGAAAGTGCAGGTTATTGAAAAAAATATTTCATGACTTAAGTTATTATTGGGCAGAAGTACATTGGCTGCTTCTCCCTTTCAGAGATGAAATATATGTGAGTCAGAAGCAAAGTAGTCTCAGCAGTAGCCTCTTACACAGATACAATTGCTATGAACATGTTGTAACTGTGACAATAAACATCTAAACAATGATGTTCTAATCCTTATAACTTTGCGGGTACTGTGCAGGGCTAGGCATACCAGTAAATTTAATGTGATTCTTCTTTTTATAAAAACATCATCCTTCACCGATACAAATAAAAGGCAGTGAATACATCCTTAATTTCAGGACCAGATCAACTATTCAATTGATTTCTCCATATAAAATTAATTACCTTTTCATAACAGCATGCTTCATGTACTTATAATGCATTGCCCTTCAGAAAAAAAAAAATCACAAAGGTGTAGAAACTAAACAACTCCAAGGTCATGTGCTGATAAATCCCAGAATAGCAAAATATTTAGTTATTGACAGCAATTCTTGGCCTTGAAATCTCAGCATTTTGGGCTTATTCAATGTAGGAGCCAGAGGAAATTGGCAAGTAGTTATTGTTCTTTGTTCAGTTTCCATAGCAGCAATAATAACAACTTCGTCAGTTTTATTTATTTATTTACTTTTCATCTTTGCAAACCTCCCTTTTTTCTTCACAATAGTGGAGGTTTCTGGGGCTTGTAACCCATCTGCCCCTGAACATACAGTTGACCTGCTCCTGCCTAGGAGGAGCTGTGTTGCAGCAAATATTGTTTGAATATTTATAGGCATATGCTTGAGAATTTGTTGTGCCATCGTAATGGTCTTGTGTTGTGACATGGTGAAGTTTACTGTACTGTAAAGTACTGGTGAAGTACTGTACTTATGAAACAATTACAGTGCAAACATACTTCTCCCAGACACTAATTAATGTTCCAGTTTCCTTTTCTCCCTTTGTTAAGGAAGAAGCATTGTTGTCTGATGCTGTATCACAGGAAAAATTTGAATGAGCCTATAGAGCTTTACAGCCATTCCCCAAACACTATCTGATAAATCTCAAATAACAGCAGCATTGCGCTCAGTCTGACTTCTACAGATCATGGCCGGTACTCATCTGCACTGATCCTGTTCCACATGGAGGTCTGAGGCCACATCCTACATCCTGGCTTTCATGAAAAAACAGAAAAAGCAAAAAAAAAATCAGGAATCGAGCAGCGATCAAACTCACAATTTGTTTCTTGATCTGATCCTGAGCAGAGCAGCTCTGTTTTAGCCTCTCCTGGAGTTTACACCACAGTGCCACTGGACTTTGAATATGTCCTTTTCTGAGGTGCCTGAGTAGGAGAACTTGCCAATTTGTGTATCACTCTGAAAAGTGAAGGAAAGAAGGTTCATGAACTGGGAAAGAAAAGGAGCACAGCAAGTGTGGAAACCTGCCACTACTGTGCTGAACCCGCTTCCCCTTCAGGGTGAGGAAGGTAGAACTGGAGAACATTTTCCCCAGAAAAGATGAAATCCGCTTGCTATGGAGAAAGGTAATGGATGTCACATCTCCTGAGCTCTGCTCAGTGCCAGATCTGGAGGAGCTCCTCTTTCTATGAATGGACTCACAGTATGCTCAGGATACCCAAGAAACAGGTTGGATAATTATCACAAGATCACAGAAAGGTAGAGGTTGAAAGGGACATTTGGAGATCATCTACTCCAATACCCCTGCCAAAAGAAGTTCACCTAGAGCAGGCTGGACTTACCATACCTTTCTTTTTGTCTGTTTTCTCTGTGTGTCTAGATTTTGACTTTGGGTCTGCATGGAGGTCAGCTCACTTTTCCATAACTTCATTCTCTCTACATACTTATTTTTGTTTGATTTTGTTTTCTCTGTAAGCTGTATGAAATGGAAGTATTTAACTTTGGTAACACAGGCACAGCCACTACACTGATTTTCAGAAAGTCAATTCATTGTCAATGGAAGATTGAGTTTGGTAATTTACAGCAAGAGCTTCTGAGGCAAACAGCAATGTCTACCTTCGTAGTATCTTTTAGCTCCAAGGCAAAGTCAGTGGCACTTTTGATGATATAAGCACCCAAACTAAGAAAACACATGTTAATAAAACGCATTCTACATGACAACTTTATCATTCATTTGCTTAATGTTACGGTCCATCAAAAACTAGTGGTAAGAGACTGTGATTTTGATACATGTATACTTTTAATGATACAGAATGCTGAAATATCACACCACCACCTCACCAGGTAAGCTCTGTATCCTTTGTTTTCATTTCCTCAGATATTAGCCCACAGTCTGAGGAAGAACCAGTTGCTGAGGGATGAAGGGATTGAGAGCAGCCCTGCCGAGAA
>JAOXJK010000023.1:108305009-108331359 GCA_025774025.1 Xenus cinereus
AAGTAGTTATCTGCATTTTTCCCTATCCCCGGAACCTCCTCCTGTTACTCATTCCTGCTCGCTGCTTACAAATCACCAGTCTGAGGAAGGACCAGTTGCTGAGGGATGAAGGGATTGAGAGCAGCCCTGCTGAGAAGGACTCGGGGGTACTGGTGGATGAAAAGCTAGACATGAGCTGACAATGTACGCTTGCAGCCCAAAAGCCAACTGTATCCTGGGCTGCATCAAAAGAAGTGTGACCAGCAGGTCCAGGGAGGTGATTCTCCCCCTCTACTCTGCTCTGGTGAGACCCCACCCAGAGACATGTGTCCAGCTCTGAAGCCCTCACACAGGAAAGACCTGGACCTCTTGGAGCAAGTCCAGAGGAGGACCACACAAATAATTAGAGGGATGGAACACAAATCCTATGAGAGAGTTGGGGCTGTTCAGCCTGGAGAAGAGAAGACTCCAGGGAGACCTTCTCTCAGCCTTTAAGTTCTTAAATGGGGCCTACAGGAAAGATGGGGACAAACCTTTTAGTAAGGCCTGTTACAATAGGACAAGGGGTAATGGTTTTAAACTAAAAGAGGGAAAATTTAGACTAGATAGAAGGAAGAATCTACCTTATTCTTCCTTAGAGTAAGGTGTTGAAACACTGGAACAGGTTTCCGAGAGAGGTGGTAGATGCCCCATCCCTGGAAACTTTCAAGGTTAAGTTGGACATGGCTCTGATCAGACTAATCTAGTTGAAGATGTCCCTGCTCATTGCAGGGACGTCTGCAGAGTTGTGGGAGCACATTCTGTCGTTTTTTAGAAGATTTTTTATGATTTTGTATCTCTGGTATATGTTCAAAACTTAAAACACACTAATTATTATAGCATAACTTGCTGATACCCAGTATGTGCTTTTCTCAAAGTAGCCCTGAAGCTTTGAAGTACTTCAAAACACAAAATTAATACGTGCAGTTTAGGTCCTGATGAATATCAGGAGGGATCTTTCAGTGAAAGACAAGCTGCTCATATCTTTCCTTTGGAAACTTCAGTGGAATCCAAAACACATCCCGCTTCAGTGAGTAATTCCCCTGAAGCTAATGGCTTTATTGACAATTGCAGCTCCATCAATTCTTCTGGTTTGTTTGAAATGGCTCCTATAAGCCAAAGGTATTATGTACACTTAAACTGAAAATGTCCTAGTTGTATTTGTGTAATAGCTTAGGCAGATACTCATATACCCAGTAGCCATGGTTAAAAGGGGAATAGGAGAAAACATTCAGCATCACTAGTGTCAAAGGATCATACTCTGAGCAAAATCCAAGTAAGAGTTGAATGCTTACTTGGAAAGAAGGAAAAGTGGAGCTCAGGTCAAATATCAAGCATGATTACTAAATACTGGCAATAGGTAACTCAGAAGGTTTCCTATTCTTTTGGATGAGAACTCACACACAAATAAGAAGTCACCAATGTGAGTGAGAGTTCAACAGACTGATCTGCCTCTATTTTCACATCATTATTGCCACTGTGTCCTGTGGAAAATAACCAACGTTTTCCCATTATTCAGGCTGTCAGACCTATGCAACACATTAACTCAGAGGTCTTCTTAACTTGCTATTATTCCTTTAAATTTTTTTTTTTGCTTTCTTTCTGCCGTCTTTTTCTATCTGCTAAGAGTAGGTTTATTATCATGGGTCATAATGTCAATATAAAAAAAAAATTGCAACAAAAAAATCTTCCTTTAACTGTCAGAGTTCAGCACACATGGAAATAATTAAATTCAGACAATGACTGGTCAGATTTCCCCAGCTTCCTCCAGCCACTTATAATCATCAACCTAAAGAGCAAATTCCAGTTTAGAAATTCTGACATTCCACCTCAGGTCTGAAAATCAAGAATTCGTCTCAAATATCTGACAGCCAAGCTGAGCTCTTGCAAAGTGCTGCAGATTTGGAAGACATATGACTGTTGAACACTTTTGTGAATCTCTTGCTGGGAAAAATGAGAAACAGCAAGTGTAAACTGTTGAACGAGCTGTTCTATCTTAAAGGAAATAGGTGTTTGTAATTAAAAAATAAATACCTAGACTCCAGTCAGCTCTTCTTAGATCAAATTTTAATTTATAAAAACAGGCAAAAAGACTGGCACAGAAGTCAAACTTTTCCAAAATCTTCTCACAAACTGCATTTCCTAATGTCTACAGCTTCAGTTTTGCATGTTCTTTCCTCTTTCATTTCCTCACTCAGCTGACTGGAGTATTTAATCTATTTTAATCTGATCGTACAATGTAAGCATTGAGAAAGAAATCATGGAAGAACAAGCAAAGTTATTTGCATGCATAAACTAAAGACAACATAACAAATAAGAATAAATATGCAGCTTTCCATAGTTAGAAATCACATAATTCTGCAAATATTTCTAAAGATCATCTTATTGCCTGCAGTCAACGAAAAGAGAAGCACAGGGCAGCACTGTGCCTTGCATAGGATGACCCAGCAGGTGAGATCAAGTGCCTGTGAAGAGAATTCATCCTTCTGGCAACACAAGCCAGTCTCCACTCAAACACACTTCTAGCTTTGTACTTGTACATATGGTTTGGGGTTTACCACCGTGACCACTTTGGCCCTGCAGCTGTGCCAAAAGGAACAGCCCCCACTCTGTCTTCATGGGCTAAAACAACCTTCCCAGGGCTGTCGCTGAACCTCCTTGGAGGTTACTGCTCTGCTTCATTGCATATTTCATGCCCAGATGTGGACAGAGTTACAGAAACATGCTAATGTTATTTTTAGCACAGTCCTCTTCTCCCATTTATATTCACCACCAGTTCCAGTGGAGAAGACAGGATTAAATTTTCCCATTTCTTTCAGCACTTTCCTCAGAAATTAAAATCTTTCTACTGCTGCAAAACAAAGCAATAAAACCCCTTCACATGACAGGTGCTTTGGAGGTCAGACATCTGGCCCACATATTTCTGTGGCCTTGGTTATAACCTTTGGCAATGAATTTCACCTTCAACCATTACAATGATGTTTTTTTATACAAATCTACAAGAAATAGCATGGGTATCAGAAGGACTGGAGAATTGTTTTAGAGAAGGAAGTGTTGGGGGGGAGACAGGACTAACAGAAGTTGAGAAACAGAGAATAAAATAGAAAGGAGAGAGAAGAAAAAAACCCAGACCAAACCCATACCACTCCAAAACAAAAGATAATATTCCTCACCAGGACTCTGAATCGAGATACATCCTCCTTATGCCTAATAACAGACCTGGTGAGAAACGTATGGACATTTAATAAGGCTAATCACAATACAAAGCAGCAAGCTGCCAAACAGCAACATATAGGACTCTGTCCATTATAATCTTTCTTCATGTCATGTTGACATCCTCTGACTTTTTAGACAACTCTAACTGCACATTTACTCTCCCCACTCCACAGGGCACCGTGATTTGCCCCACGTTCCTGAATTGCTTTCACGTCCATCAACAGTCACCCAAAGTAAGTCAGCATACAGAATTTAGTGCGAGATCCTGGATCTGCAATCCGCTTTGCCAATTCTCACATACCCAAATGGGCACATTGAAAGCAGCACTTGTGCCACTCGCATAAAGATTACATACAGTTTCAAGAGATGCAGCCAGAAATGATCTGAGAAGCTGTAGGCATGCCACTTTTCCTTTTTAATGTCTACTTTTCAAAAAAACCCCAACAAAACAATGGTAAAGCCAAGTGAGAAAATTAAAGCCTTAGGAATTCTGTGAGAAAGTGGAAGATTCAAGAATCTTGCTTTAGAGAGTGAATGTTTGTAAATTAAGCACTGCTCTCACTTCTGATCACATCCTGAATTCTTTTGTAACCATACTGTAAATCATCCAGACTCTATATTACTTTGGGCAAATCTCCTCATTGCTCTTCTTGTATTTTTTTGCTTGGTTTTTTTGTTTTTTTTTTTTTTTTGTTTTAGTCTTATCTAAATACATAGCTGAGACTACTATTGTTTAGATTTTGTTTTTCCAAGGATGGAAGATTTACATTAGAGAAAACAAAAATGATCCAACAACCACTTAGCCATTACTAAGTCACTCAACTACACCATTATCTAATATGCAGGTCTTGAATAAGTATGAGGTTTATTTTCAAAAAAAGTTTTTTTTTAAATCTGGTTTCTTTTAAAATGTATAGTTTGTATCATCTATTCCAAATCTTATGCAGTAGAATACTCAAAGCTGGAAGTGTTTATGCAGCTTTGCTGGGAAGACAAATTAGGTAAGTTTATATAGCTTTTTATTTTTTAAAATATCATTGATCGCAACATATTTGGCAAGCTTTCCTCAAAAGTCAATAAAAGGCTCACAAGGTTCTCACCAGTTTTAGAGGTGAAGAGAAAGATATATTTTGTGACAAATGAAGCTGCATTCATAGAGTGAATCATAGCTAGGACCAGAACTCAGAAAACTTGACTCTATTTCCCCATTTTTTCCATTTCTCTACCAAATGTCACCCACAGGACTTTATAATATTTGCAGGTTGGTTTCAGCTAAACATCTTTGGGCAATGACACCTATACTTAAGGAGAACTTTTGTCTTTAACTTGATCACAAAGAGGAACTGCTCCCTATAAACTACATAATGTTCTATTGGAATCACATTTTCCTCAAGCAAAATTCCTTTTTGGTATATTGAATGGTGAAATGAAATGTCAAGCTCATCTAGTCTTCAATATGTAGCCTCGTGCTACAGCAATGTGAGGAAAAAGCTGAAGGCTTACTGACAGCAATATAATCTCCCTAATACTGAGATTGATCTAGTCTGCAGAGAAAGGGATGGCTGTGGTGCATACAAATGAAGAAGCAGTGCATTTGGAAAGATTGCAGCAAATCTCATCTGTCTGTCAGCAAGAGTGGTGAGGTTGTTCACTAAATATCACAGCCTTCAGCTTAAGAAAGCATATACAGGAGGCAAAAAGAAGATAACATGAAGGATGAGTGAAGAAAAAAAGCAACTGTGTTATCTCTGCATGCTCTGATTAACCCACTATAGAGAAAACCATTCAAAGTTCAATGGATGGACAGGAGAGTCAAGACTGATAGACAAGGGCACATTCAAGAAAGGTTTTTCCTTCGTCCTGATGCTGCCAGGACTGTAAGAAGCAGAATGAAACCATAACATGTTAGACTATTTCAAATATGATTCTTTTGCCTATTCCGAGTGGGAATCATCATGAAATGCTTCTTGAAGGTATTCAAAAGTCAATCGATTTGTTGGATAAACCACTTGTTTGGCCAAGCGGTTGCTGTCAGCAAATTGGCAGCAGATTCTGACGAATATCTTATCATATTTAGAAACTGTTAAGAAGCCTAATCATTTCCAACCTATATGCAAAATATACAGTAGGGACTACGCATATCTTATCTTACTCTTTTTTTCAGTTACTTTGTCAGATCTTTAAGAAGTCAATGTTTAATAAAAAAGAGGATAAGATGTGCCTGTAATGACTGCAAAATCATTTGGTCATATCTTTAGCACCTTTAGCGCCCACCAGGCCTGGGCTGAAAAAATGAATTTGATCCATATATGTCATGCAGCTGAACATTTTTTCATGGCTTGGAAAACTTGCACAGGTAATAGACCAGTGTTGGGATGTGCTGACCACACTGTAGCAGGAACTCTGTAACTCAGAGGATGATTCTGTGGAATTCCTCCATTGCTCTTATGCCCTGCAATGCATCTGATGGCAAATTAACAATGGAATGACTGACGTCACTGAGTACAAAACAATATTTTTCCCCTAATCACATCCGTAAGGTGTTATTCCTTGTCCATACACAGGGACAAGACAGAAAACAGAAAACAAACAGTTAATGTGAAACTGTAACATATTCACTGTCTAATTTGGGAACTGAACCAGGCTCTCAGACACAAAGGATAAATTCACAGGCACCTAAAATGAGGCTTGAGTACCATTTCAGAGTTATCCAGACTCGTATATACAGACAGTTAACTGTGCCAGTGACTGGATGCAGCTACCAGTCCTGAGGAAGGTGTTGAACAGGTTACAGTAGATCAGAAAGCTGGGGCAGCTCCCTGGTACATGAAGCGGTGCCTCTGCCTTCCTGCCATGCTCTTCCTGCAGTACCTAATGAAACAATCAATCCAGGTATGAAATCCACATTTTCTCAGGATAAGAGAACACAGCCGAGGCAGAGCGTAGCAGGCAGCGTGAGACTGGTGGTATACGATAGAGGACAAGGAAAAGAAAGCTGAAGAAGGCTTTTCCTTGAGCATGTAAACCAACAAACACAGTGGTGCTGCTCAAAGACAAGTGCTGTTGTCTGAGAAAACTACATTTGGGATCCATTTTTCTCATAATAAAAATACATTCTTTACTCATGAGATTTTTCATTGTTACTAGACAGAGGCGAGCTGTACTAGGTACAGAGTTGCGAGCTCTCAAGAGGTCCCCAATAAGAGTGAAAAGTCCCTGCCGACCAGTAAACACAGGATACTCTCTCCTAAGAGCTGGATACTGAGAACTGTTTTCAGTTCTCAAACAGTTAACAGCAAACATCTTTAACAGATAGATATTCAGTGCCCTCTCTATAACTGTCTTTCAGCTTATCGATCGTGACCTAGAACACATTGACGCAAACCATGATGTAAATCCAAGAGTAAAAGTATGGGTTAATCCTGCAGTTCCCTGTGGGTGGCATCCTTTTTCCACAGTGATTTCCTACTTGTTAGGCAAAGAAATGTATGACTTGAGACAGGAAGGGTTTGGGGGATGACAGGTGGAATCATAGTAAACACGAACAGCAGAAATCAGACTGGAATTTTTTCTGTTACGCTTTCTCTTGGGTCTGTCCCTCTTGTCTTTCCCCACACACAAAAGTCTTGTGCGTGTTTTTAACACGCTCATACTTTCTGGTCAGGAAGTTCTGCAGCAGAGTTTACAGGTGTCATCCCCTTTCCAGGTGTGGTCTTATGGTCTTTCTTGCACAACCTGGCCCTCACTACTTCTAAAGAAGTGTTTACGAGAAATTGTGGCTTCTGACGGTTCTTACACTTAAGTTCCATTTTTTTTTTGCTGATTTTCTTTGTTATTCAAAGTCTTGTATGATAAGCTTATCAAGAAGAAACAGAAACACCGAAACTACAGAGGGACTGATTGTTATTTGGGTGTCTATGATTTTCAGCAAGCTTTCCACATATGTCGTCATTATACTTCTTGAATCACTTCTTTTTTGGCTATATCTTTTTCTTGTCTCTATACAAACAATAACTTTCTGAGTTTGTATTGATACAAAATAATAAAGAAGTTCACATTGCTGACTTCAAATTATTGAAATTGTCTTGTTCGACGTTGACGTGTGTGTTTTGTGAGGTTTAAGAGTCAAAACAAGTTTTAAACTGTTTTTCATCTGCACTATTATTAAGACATCTTCACTAAAAAATATAAAAGCTGGTTGTTCTTGCCTGCTATCACCAATTGCCAGTACAGGGTTCCTGCATATATATATATATACACACACATATATATATGTATATAGTGCTATTATACCAGCAGTTTATAGCTTAAGAATTGGATTGATTATTAATTCATCAGCAACAAAGGTCAATATATTTTTAAACTTTTAAAGCTACATACTCATTATAATATACCAATATACATTCAGTCACTTCATGCCCATCAGTTTCTAATGGCTTCACAAATGAGTACAACTGAGTATGAGTGCCAGCAGCCAAAGGCCAAAATTGTTGCAGGAACTGGGTGAAATATGAACATTCTTATGCTACTGTTTGGGCCTGTGCCCCTGCTTCATTTAGTGTAGATTTAGACTGATAACCAATCTAGTGCAATGCAATTAAAAAATTACAGCAGCTTCTTGCGTGAAGTTCATTCTGAAATGCTTCCATCTCCTCCAGAAAGAGAATGGGGCAGGTAGCTTCCTTAGTTTCCCATCTATTTTAGGTACAAATTTCACAGGGATGGGATTGACACAAATACATTTGTGTCAACCATTTTTATCAGCTCATTCCATGTGCTTTAATGCCACTGTACTTTGATGAGTCTAATTCTCCCCAGGCCATCTTCAGGGAATGCAGGTATGGAACAATCAAACTTTGGTTTCCGCTCCATGGGGATGCTGAAGGTGAGTGGAAGGATGCCTGGTCTAAGCTTTCACTTTATCTGGACCTAATGGCTCTACAGAATCTTACACAAAACTTCACTGAACAATACAGTCCTCTGTGTTCCAGCCAGTCTTCTAGCCTTTGTCACACAAATGTTTTCATGCTCTTTCAGTGAAAAACCATACAGCATATTATTCCTAAAAGAGGATGCTTCAAATACTTAGCAAGTGAAATTGCTTTTTGCAATAATGTCAAGAAAATTAAAGAGCTGGAAGCAAATTGAAAGTTTCCCAGAGAGGCAACGCTATATGTATAAACACAAGTATCATGTCACCCCTTGACACAAAACTGCCTCATTACCTGTATTTCTTGAGTACAATCAAAATAATAATAATAATAAAAAACCCTCTTTGCCAAACTGGGGTCTACTGCAAGCCATCTTCTGATCAGACCTCAGCACTACAGTAATTATATTTATTTTAGCTGTAAGCTCTAAAGGATGGCCTCATCAGTGAGCATGAAGGACCACTGGTGAGTTGCAGATGGTATTTACACTGAGTCTTCAGCAGACCTTGGAAGAACTCTTTGGCTCTTAGAAGGCTTTAAGAAAGTTATTAAGCAGGGTCGCTACTGCCAAAGGTGAAATCTAAGGTTCTGAATATTGGAAATTATAGATTTTTTTTCATAGATTAGATTGATTTTTTTTTTTAATAACAGGAGAAATCAAAAGGACTGAGGTTAACTGAGTGGTAAAAGTTTGGTTGTCATAACAACTGAGCTCACTGAGTAGAGAACCCAGAATAATCTAATTAATTTTTCCCAATGTGCAAAACCTTAATGGTAGTTTTGTTCAACAGTCAAGTAACACTGAGTTATTACCTAAAAAAGAAGGAAAATAAAGTAATATAGAGGATAAACGTATATGTTAAAGCCGATATCCTAATTTCTAACTCAGAAAAAACTCCTTTTGATTTCTGTTGGATTTTAGAAATTGTATTCTGAGAGCCTGTAAAAAGTTATGTTGGAAACAAATAACAGAAAAGCTGGATACTTTTGGCCTGAGGTTTCATTAAAGAATGAGGTGCTGCTTCCACTGAAATCATGTATTGCTTTACTCAGACAAAAGGTTTTGAATTTAATATTAGCTGGGGGTCTTAAATTTAGTATTGGCTGGGGCTGTTCTCCTGAGATCAGGTAAATTATCTTGACTATATTGAATTCATTGTCAAAATGTAAATTTACTCTCATATAAATTGAGTCATCACCTACAAATCTACTTAATCATGTACCAAATCTTTGCTCAAAGGATAATAATATAAACATTTGAATTCAACAGGAATCATTGATTTCCTGGAATAAAAGGCAGCGGGTATGCCTACAGTCTTCACATAACTTGTTTTCTTCTGTGACTCTGTTCCCACTGAAAATTAGTCTAAATTCAGCCACCAGACTCCATGCTAACATCTCGGTTAACCAGTAATCCACCCTTAATGATAAACAAAGGAAAAACTGTGCTTGCTTTTTTTCTGTAGACAATTTAGGAGTGCATTAAACTGGGTTGTAACACCTGCCATAAATTGTCCTGTTTGCTGTATTTTCTTCGCTCCCTGTTACAAGTGAACATCGTTCCTGCTTGCGACTGTTGTGCTGTGTATAGAGCAGAGTGGATTTACAAGGGGGCAGCTTTCACTGCTCTGATAGCAATAGCCAACTTGCAATTCATGCTGCGTGAGACAGAGCAACCGAGCTTTTTACAAGAGTTTTATCCCCAACAGGGGAGCCCTGAGGCACCCCGAACATTACATTATATGCCTGCGCTGTCAGTTACTCGTGGCTTTTCCAAACGCTGAGCACGCAGGCTGAGTTTACTCTGTCTCAGGCAGAATTCTGATGGGGATTTAGTTAGTTACTTTTCTTACACAATCTACTTCTTTTCAATAAGTCTTTCTGTGATTGCAGTGGCAGCTAACAATACATAGTGACTCAACGTGGTACCACACAGATGACTCATCAGATCTGCTAAGGCGACTGCCAGTCCACCAAGGTAATACACATTATCTCTTTCATCATCCCACATAAATAAATACAAGTCACCCACTTCCTTATTTTTTCATCCTCTGAATCTGCTTCTGTAACTCCCTCATTCACAACAACGCAGGATGCAGTCAATCATTTTTATTCTGAATTATTTTGTTGCCAAAGATATACTTGCTACTTAAAATCTAAGTATGTCCCTCTGTGTGATCACTCATACATCATCTCACCTCATTTCATATGGGGGAAATAAATTTTTGAGAAAATACATGACAACAATTATCTTCAGGAAAAAAAGCTATCTGGTACAGGTACGTTGCGTATACCTACATGAACTGCAGATGCATTTGCAGTATAAGTGTTTTTCGCCAAGTTTAACACAGATGACAAGGAAATAGCATGTTCTTTGGTCTTCCCCCGGGAACATCAGAAAAGCGAACCAGTCACTTGCAGGGTAGCCTGTCAGAGCTACAGCTTAACAACAAGGGCCCAGGAATGGTCACAGATGATACTTATTATTTTCAGCTGATGCTGTCAAGACAGCACATACTTTGAGTTTTCATCACCTTCTGGACAACTGTCTGAGGTGGGTGGATTCTTAGGCTTTTGAAATTTGTGACAGCAAAACACAGTTACAGAGTGAAAATAAACTTTAAAGATAATGTTTAAGTGAAAAATTAAGCTTCATTTAGTAGCTTCCAAAATGTAGAAGAGAAAGGAAAGGTAATGACATGTCTTTTTTAGAATATCCAGGAATATCAGTTGATACTTCATTTAATGCTGAACAACACTTTCACACACATACAAGAAAAAGCACAGCACATATTCACAATCAAAACCCCACAGTTATTCCCATTACTTCCTAACATCTCAACCTCATCTGGAATTTAGCACAGAGAAAAGGCAGTATTTGGAGGGAAGGAGCAGGTACTGTCTTCCTCTGTGTTGTGGTGTGGTATGGCAAGCCCTGAGACTGCCTACCAGAGCCAGCCCTCCAGCAGGTTACTCACAGCAAACACCTTCTCTGCACATCAGGCTGGGCTGAATTTTCCTTCAGAGTACTGACCCCGATCAGAAGTTAAACCGTACTCCTTGGGGTACCTAAAACTTTGGTAGTTATGACTAGATCTAAATTCAAGAGAGTGATAAGAAATTCAGACCATCTGCTATATATGGCTGACATATCCTGTCCCATCAGTAGGAGTAAGTCCTGATGCCAAGGAATCGAAGTAGCCATCTCAAAGACAGGTGTTGAGTTTAAGTTAGACTCTCCTAGTCACTGTGGGAAGAGAAGTATGTCTTCCCTCCTATTAAGATAGGCGACTTTTTCTTTGCAAATGTGTATTTCCTTCTATTGATTAGAGAGAAATACTAAATAACTGAATTAAATCTTAGATTTGTAGTTGACTAAATTTTAATGTGGTGATTCCTGCTCTAATCTTATTGAAAATTTTCACCTTATTCTTTTACTTTTCTGTACTTTGCTGGTTGATTTGAAGTATCGATTTTAGTTGATTTATAAACAGATATTTGATACAAATACAATTGATTAATGTTCGCTTTAGAATATGACAGCTTTTGCCATTGCTTTCAGTGGTAACAATTTTTTATGCATATCTTGGACTCTACTTTCAGTAAGGGAAATACTGCTTTTGCAGTACCAAAGCTAACATGCCTCTCACCTTTTCCCTTTTCCTTTCTATTACAACAGTGTTTTCCATTTACAAAACATGCTAGAAATTTCCTAAATTAACATTTACAATGTTACATCTGTTATTCTGTTCATGCATAATGAACAATACTAATAGGTGAATTGGCACTATAAAGCAGCTTCCAATGGGGAATTTAGATGACAATTAGTATATTTTGAGTGCTATAACAAGTTCGGAGGACATCTTACACAAATGCACATTTGTATGTGCAGCTGCTGGTATAATAAACCAGGAACCTAATTTTCCAATCTAATTAGGGAACACAAATACTTATTTCATGAACAAAGTTTCAGGATAACTCAAAACAGCACAGGTAGATTGAAAACACTGTGGAATGAAATACTTTTGACTTCAGAAGAGTGGCTGGCTCAATATACTACAGGTAAACCAACCAACTCACTGTTTAAACGATGTTTGTAATTATTATAGAACTTGCTATAAAACAGACTCAAGGCTGTATTACCACTTTATTTCATAGAGAAGCATGCGCATAAAATATTAAGTCGTTAACATAAGAAGACACTGATCTCTGCCAGAAGACTTGCAGTTGGGTCTGATCCCTGACAGGGCAGATCAGCATGAATTGGTGCTGTCGTCTCAGCTCAGCCATCCACCGGTGTCATTCTGCCAGTGAAGGAACCAGCTCCATTGCCAATGCTCATTTACATGAGCATTTGCATGAATTAGGATTTATTCACATAAACGCATGTTGAAGGACAGGGTTATGATCTGCGAGATATTTCTTACAAATGGTTTGTTAAGAGAGATCATAAACTGTTGGAGTTTCACATCTCACTTTAGCAATTTAAAAGCCAGAAGTTTAAATTAAGCTTATCACCAATGCTGTTTTTACAGTCAACCAGGGAGAAGCACTTCCAGAAGCTGTATACATGCCATCCTGAGACCCAGACTTTGATGGGAAAAATCACACACTGGAGACACCTATATCTTACCACTGACTTTTGAAGGAGGTTATATAACTTGCTTAGATAAGAGGCCTAGCTATTTGAGAGCTGATGGTGGGTAAGATGTGTCCCTCTCCAAATGAGCAAACACAGATAAAATACATATAGTCATTTTCCATTATTTATTAAGGCAAATTTCTATAGATATTAAATAACAAAAACTTGCAGCTGAGGTTATCTAAAGAGAAGATTGATCAAAATTTTCTACTCGAAGAAAATTTTTTCAAGTGTTTCTACCTTTGTCCACCTTAATGATGTGAGCTGAAGTTTTCTATGAATATTTTTGAAGTTTCAACACAAAAATGATTGACGTGTTTAAAATGAAATTTACAAAATCATATTGCATTCTTTATATAAAATTTATATAAAATTCTTCTGAAGAGGCTGGATATTCTGTGCATATAGACTTGTGTGTCTACAGAGCTAGCTCCAGTATACACCACAAGGTATCATCCTGCAGTAGACTTTTCCATTTGTTTCTCTTTGTGCTTTCATAAAATTGGCCCTTATTTGCTATTTACACTTCTTTTCTCAAAATCTTCAGTGTAAATAGCAAATTGGTCACTATGAGAATTATTTTTGCATCAGAATCAGTGTTTAAGTCCCATGGAAGCATGTTAAACTATTTTAAGTTAATTATTGAATTACATTGTGTTTTGAAAAATGAAATAATCTCACAAATCATAAATTATTCTTCAAAAAAGAGTATGAAGTAGCACAATAACAAGACTTTACTTGCCTAGCTACCAGTGCCGATCACCTGCTGAGCATGGAAGAAGAGCCTATATGCGAATCAGAAAATGCCTAGACAAAAATAAAGAGCCAGTGATTCTGTCTTCACATCTGGGTGTCAGACCAAGAACAACGTCCAACAGGGGACAGAGCGGCTGTCCCTTTACCAGGCATTCAAATAATTTACCTCTGTATTTAACTCATTTCATTTTGTGTATTTTATTATGGTATAAGTTTCCTCATGGTGGCTATTTTCACCTCGTTTTATCTAGGAATTTTTAATTATTTTAAATCTTTCATTTTCAGAGAAAAATAAAGACAGCGAATGACAATGGATTTTGATGTTGCTGACCCCCTGATTGTAGAGATGATATAATCCATTTGGTAATGCTGGCCTGGGTCTGGGGACAACCCAGAAAATAAGAAAATCTCTAGACATAATATTATACAGAGGTGTTTCATGAAGCATCATATTTTTATTTCATTTTGAAGCAGTGGGATGGTAAGTCTTATCAATAAATCTGAATATGTTGATCTAAGTCAGGTTAAACTAAGGACAAAAAGGAATTCTTCATGTTCTATTGTCAGCACATCTAACGATGCTGCACACACAGAGTGGCCAACTCTGACCTGACAGTTTCCTTTCATATGTGAATTTACTTGACAGTTATTAACGCTGACCTCTGCAGCAGTGAGGTTTCCTCTCTATTTGATGGTGTTTTATTCTCACCAAAACTTACAACAGTAGGCTTTGACATTTTTCTTTCTTACCTTTAGATTTGACAAGACAACTACTATCTCACTTACTGAGGAAGAAAAAAATTGTTACCTACAGGTTTAAAACCAGCAGACACAGTACTTGTAAGTGCACCTTCCAGTTCTTCCTGACTGTGAGGCACATACAACTCCACAGCAGGAAGCAAGGAAAGCAGCAAGCAGCAAATGGCTAAAAGCCCAGAAATTCAGAAAAACCTAAATTGGCAGAGATTTCGACATTCATTGCCTATCTATTTTAAAAATATCCATTGGACAGCTGATGCATTCTCCACACATTAAACTATCTGCTACTTGATTTTGTATTTATGTCTAAATGAGACTTAAATCCATTAGGGTTATGGTGTTGTGAAAAATAACCTGAGTGAAAGTGTGATCTCTATTACTGAAGATGTTACTATTTTTTTAACCTGTTTTCCTTGTGTGAAAATACTCTGAATGACAGGTCACAGATGTTAGCAATAGGGAACCATTTTTATTAAAATAAGAGGGCTGTGAAAGTGTATAATATTGAAGAAGATAAAAAATATGGCCCTGTAATTTCCCCTAATGTAAGGTCAAAAATAGTCAGATTGCTGTTTTTCTACTACTGCTCAGTTACATTGCAGAATGGAGTGTTGCTCCAACAAGATCAAGAAGACCAACGATGCTTTGACATCCACACAGTGCCATGGTGCTGGAAGCAGTTTTCGCAAATTTCCCTTGACTGTAACGCTAAAGAAAATAACACCGTAACTGATACAACTGTAACATTGTGCTAATACAACTGATTTGTCTCCATTTCCCAGAACCATCTCTGCTGAAACTCTCTTGAAGTCTCCAGACTGCCCACATTTCTGTGGTGTCTGCAGCTGAGACTCCGCAGCCAGAGGTGGTCTGGCAGTGGCTGCTGAAGCCTGAAGATAACAGCGAGAGCCTAACACAAAGCTTTGAGATTGGTTGTTTCCCCCTTTTAGAACTGGAAAGTCTTAAATGTTAGAAATGAGTCCGTGCTTCCGAAATTTTTTTTACTAGAATTGGTTGAAATTTAAAGCAAAAATGCAGAACAAAAGAAAGGAAAAACATAAATGTTCAATGCTTTTTGTTCCTATTTCTTGGCAAGCCCAACACATGTATTATACTGTACAGTTTAATAGTCTGGGAAAAGAACCTCAAACAAAAACATTACTGTGTACTCTTCTTTAATGGGTCAGTGCTGCCAGATGCAAGTTTATACGTACAGTCTTTGCCTTTGCAGGCTGTTTGAGCTCAGTTGCCTACAGAGCCCATCCTTTCCTGCAGCAGAAGAGAGAAGGCTGTTGTGTGAAGGAACCCGTACAGCTTGTCTGGCTGGCTTTGGTGGCATGGCATCACAGCAAAGAAAACATTTTTTTGGAAGTACGTGAGCCTACTACTGCCCAAATAGCTGGAAGCCCGAACACGTTGCATGTAACCGTGCCCACGACTGCAGTCTAAAGCACAGGGCAAACCCTGTCAGCCCCAGCTGAGTCCCCAGACCTGATCGCAAAGGTAGGTTTGTCATACTGCAAAGATGCCAGCAGTGTGGGCTGTCATCTGAATCTGGCTTTGAGTTTTAATTAAAGGTTGCTTTTCTATGTGCTTTATGCTAAACAAAGCCTTGTATTATCATAAGTCATAAATACTTAAAGCAGACATTATCCAAATTTTTGGTTCTTATTTTTTCTTCAAAAGTACAGTGAGAAATAGCATGTGAGATTACACATTAGGCCAGACTCAGGATCGTTATCTGAGTTTTCAGGCACAAGTGTTGTACAGATGCCAGGGGAATCTTTTTTTTCACAAACCAAATAATGGTGCAATGCTAAAGAACATAAGAGAGGATCACAATAACAGCTTTTCCTCTGTTGCTTGAGCACTTGGTATTGAAGAGATGATAATAATAAAAACCCACAATCCATTACAATGGTAGAATGCTTTCTGAAAAAAAAAAAAGTCCTGCAGTTTAACTGGAGTGTGTCAGTATCCCCTCGAATTAATATACAACTTAAAAGGCAAAGAAATGCGCAACAGGCGCACAAGGAGAAAAAGTCCCTTTGCTGTGTCTCAACAGCAATCTCAGAAACTCCCCAGAATGGATGCCTCTGCACAAAATTCAGGTGAGAAGTGATAAGAGTAAAGCTGGCTGAGTGAGCAGAGGAGATGGCAGTGGATTAGCAATATAAGAAGTCCAACAAGCACAAAGGCGGATTAAAAGGAAATGCTGAGGCATGTGCTAAGCGCAGCTCTACAGCCCCATTAGCATTTAGAAGATATGGCAAAGCTACTTACTTCCTTCAGCAGGGTGGAAACACAGCGATGCTAGACACCTGTACAGGGTCCTCTATATTTTGGTGTTTTCAGTGGCTTAAACTCTGTTTCATTTAATTATACTTTATACACATCATCTTTTGGATCCATTTGTTTGAATAATGTGCTGGCCTTTCTTTTTAACAGCGGATGGTGCCATGGTTGTGTTGTTCTGTGACGTGATGGTAATGCATATAGACTATCCATCTCTTTCTCAGTGAAATTTTTCTTTTATTCAGAGTATAGTGCTGAAGGATGAAGCATGATGTAAAGGTATGGAAGAGACACAAGCCCTGTTTCTATCTCTGTCACAATCTTTCTGCACCACCCAGGGAGGTTACATATTAAAATTCTCAATAACAAAATATCATGTAGTTTATGGTCCTCTTTGCTGTCTCCGGAACTGGAGCAGGGTACCTCAAGATGTGAAGTGGAATTTATACTTTAAAAACATTCATGGATTCAGTTCTGTATGTCTCATTTTCCCCATTTGAAAATGGGAGATGTTACTTTTCCAAGGGCAGTAGCTGATTAAATGCTTAAACATTAAAGAACAGAAATGACAAGTCACAAAATACAATGACTTTTTTTCTAATATACATGTTTCTAAACAATTAATACCTCAAATGTTCTGTATACCAAATGCAGACTGGTAGATTTCTTCCTTGCATTTATTGTTAATTATTATTATCTGAAAAAAAGTGCACTGATGTAAAGACAATTCAAAGATCCCTGCTATGACAAAGTCTAATTCCTGTCTTGTTAACATTCCCCAGAATTAACATCTCTAAAGTGTATTACTGTATGAGGCAACAAAGACAGTCCTAACTTTGCCCTATTTAGGAACAGAATCTTGCATGAAAAATGCAAGATAAAAATTCCAGAGTCTGATCCAGTGATCGCTTCTCTACAGTCAAATTATTCCTCTTTCAGAGTCTGTTTAGGCCTTTTTTTTTTCCTAGAAAGGAATTTAAACAGGAGCACTTGTGAAACGACACAGGAAATCTTAGTCAGCTATATTTAATGAAAAAGGACCTGTTTGTACATTGGAATGAAACACCTGGAACTTAAAATAGTAATTCATATTCAAACACTCTAAATAATGATATTTAAACACATTTAATGCTATTTAAACACATATTTTCACAATTAGAAAAATGATACCTTCAGCAGTTCTCCTTAGCTAACATTTCCATCAAGGTGGTCCAATTTTGCTAATCTTTTTACTTTCAAGGTGTGAGTTCGCAGAAATAATACTTAACTATCAACTGGAAAGACTGTGCATAACTTTGGTGATGACTTGCACTTGATTTGTTAAGTGTGTTACAGCTTTGGAGTCTTGTAACTCAGAATAAGAATGGAGGAAATCTAGAAAATATGTCTGATGTTTAAAAGATGTTTAAAACATGCCATGCTCTCAATAATAAAAATAAAATTAAATTGCAGTTCTGCTAATTCAAATTAATTTCAATATTTGTCAGCATAGTTATTTCACAGCCTCTTTCATTTCACATTCTCCTTCATGAAAGTTTGCCAGGTGAATGTATTTCTCTTGGTTACCACTTGTGCTGGTTATTAAATTAGCGCATACTGTTTTACAGGCAGTTTTTCTCAGTGCCAGTACATGTTTTCAACTCCAATTTTGTGTTTGAGAGTTTTTAACAATGTTGCCAAATTTCTATATAAAATATTTAATCACTGAAAGTATCAAAATAAAATTCTCCATTGGGCTGTTATTAGCATTAGTGCTCCTGAGCTAAAAGGAGATGCTATGGGACATATTTTCACAGTGAGCTAGATGGCATTTTAATCTTGCAGTCACACTGAGTATAATTGGAGACAGGTGGCTAAAGCTCCACATTCTACTTCAAAAATGTAATGTTCTCTCCATTTAGATATGCCTAATAAAGCCTTAAATTCATCCTGTTATATTTTGCCAGCTGAACTTTGCAAAACGGAAGGCAACATACGGTGTAAAGCCCGGGTATTCGTTTAAGTCCATGTGGATTTCAGGTGGTTTAGGGTTATACAACACTGTGTACCATAGATTTTAAGACAGAAAACACCACCATGGCCATCTATTCTCATCCCAGTTTTTCAACGGCCACAGCATTTCAGGCAGTCATTTTTGCAGTGGAGAGATGATTACTGCATCTTGCAAATGGAAAGCTGATTCTGGGAAGGATGTTATTTTGCTCAGAGAATTCTAGTTTATATTTTATAAAGTGGACAATTAAAATTGAAGTGTGTATAAGACTATGCATAAAAGGAATATGAAACTTCACATCTCAAGGATTTGAAACACCAGGAAGGATACTAGACAGATTGCTATATAGCCAAAAGCTGCATGGTTTTGCACTGATTTGTCACATGCAATGTTATGCATTTAACACTGCCCCCTGGCAGACAGCGTGAATTACTGATTTGATCCAGGAAGGAGATTCTTTTGTCCTTAACGAAAAAATACCTTAAGATCAGACATCTGGGTGAAGAATGCTTCCTGTTCTGTACAGCAGCATCAAGAAATATTTTGAGGCACAATTTGCCAATTTTGGGATTCTGTAACTGGAATGTTTTGAAATGACTTAACAAGGGAGACCATGTCCTGTACATTATTGTTAGACTAATGACACCTGTTTCCCATAGAAGCAATCAGAGAGGTATAAAACCAATAATTTAAAACTCAATCGAGAAAAACTCTTTGCATTTCAAACTCCAGCATATTCATTTTCAAAGACCTGCCTTCGATAATCTGGTTTCCCGGACTAGAATGTCTAGTAACTAGGCATCCATTTACCCAAGTCCACTGAGACCTCTTCTAGAAAGAGATTGTAGAAAATGTTAACAAACTCACATATGATTAAGCTGGCTGCAAAATGCACTGCAGGGATCTAATTTTAAAGCGACGTAAATATACTGCTCCCACCTTTTGTATCATAAACTATGATTTAAAGCACTCATCCTGAAGAAAAAGAGACAGGCCAAATTCCTTCTTCAGCCTTAAAGGGATTCAAACCCAGAATGCTTCCATCACAGGTAACAATTCTGACGAAAAAAACTAGTGTTTGGGTCAGGTAAGGACAGTGGCAGAACCATTTAGACAGGATTGTAGCCCAAACCTTATGAACAAGGTCTTCAGCAAGGTACAAGGTGTGCTCGGAGCCCCCCATTCTGGCTTTAGAAGGTCTGCAGTATGAGTAGGGGGTAAGGCTGTAGTCAAGAACAGTTGGTTGGTTCACAGTTGTCCTATTGCAATCTTAACGTCCCACTGTGCAGCAACACATTATTTTTTTTCCTGTGTCACACATATGAGTAATTCTTTTTGCTGTACAACTGACCATTTTTAGCGGGAGGGAGATAGGATAACCCTCTCTGTTTTTTTTCATTCCAGACTGACCTGAGGGAAACCTAGTCTTTAAAAGAAGCAGAGCTGCGTATTTCAGCTTTCTCAGGTCTAACGACGGTTTTGCACTCACCATTTTTCTTCTCAAGTAAATGCTCTATGAAGTAATTAGTATATCTTCAAATAAGATAACAAATATTTCTTAAAACAACAAAGACTTTCTAGTCCTTATGCCTCATTACTATATGACAGAAGAGAACAGATTTCAGTTTCTCACCAGTTCTCAGCATTTTTTAATGGCTGGAATATCTTGGACAGCATTTTTGAGCCACCTCAGCCTTTGTGAAAAGGGAGCCTGTGGCCACTTCTGTATTAGAGCAGAGAACATACTGCTGAGTTGCTAACAGAGTCCACGGCACAACTGTGACCTGTCTGAACTCATGTTCCTTCCAGACAAGGCTTTATCACAGCTTGGGGTGAGGAGGGACCAAGGAGCATCCAAGAAAAGCAGGCTGGATGCAGCCATCCTGTTTTGATAAGGAGGGAGCAAGCACAGCTGCCTGAACGTGCTGTGCCAGTTAGACAAAGCGATAGAGGATTTCTTGCTGTAGAAATGCAGATGGGTGCCTACTTCTGGGCAACAAATTTCTGTCAAGGTGGCCAAGATCCATAATTCTGGGTGTGCAATTTTGATTAGTCTATGTCCTTTGGTACATCTAGCACAAGTTCAGCCCAGTGAACAGATAGGTTCCACGAAAAAGGGTGATCTTGCACCATGCCTGTAAGGACTTGTGCTTCGCATACTATGCTGTTGTCAAAAATCCTCGATCAAGTCCTTTTATGCTGAAAAATGATGATTAGCACCAATTATCTGAAATTGGTGGATTCATGTACTGATTAACGCACTCACTGCTCAGTATATCTCTAATGAAAGCCTGCTTCAGCAAATTGACTAAAGCAACATTTTTAGGCTTCCTAAGGATTTACAATGAAAAACAAATAAACAAACAAAAACCAATTAGTTTTAACCCTCACTGGAAACTTTTATCTAAACACCCGCTTACTTGCAGCAAGTAATCAATGCAGTAAAAAACTCATTGATAACTCCTCACTAAATTTGTTTCAAGGCTGTTTGTATGTACTCAATTTATCAGTTCCATAAGGACTCAACACCTTCATAAGATATGCACGCAAATAATTTCTAAGACATGATTTTCTGTCTTCAGAGAGGTCAAAACGAGCCCTAAGTAGCTGTTAATGTGTTTTTAATGAAAAATACTGAATATATATATTTTTTTTTAACTTGGAAATTAAAGAGAACAATTAAAACTTGTTTTGATGTAGAAAAAATCCCTATACTTTTTATCTCCTAGAAAAATTAAATGTGATCTTGGCAGTCTTTGGAGCTCTAGTATAAGCACAGAAGCAATTTGTAGCTAATCTTCCAGCCATCAAATAGTTCAAATAGAGACATTAGAAGATCTGCCTACATATACCTGTGCTACCTGTGGGGTGAGCACTGGTGTCTTGCCCTTGGCAAAAGCCAACAGACAGTGAGATGGGTCACACAGTTGAGGAAGACTCTTAAGATCTCCTTTAGAAAAGGAACTCTGCCCCCACTGATTCGTATTGTGTAAGTTAGCATATTTTCACTTTACCATTTCAAATTAAAATTTGCATCACTGAGATATATAAATAGTATATTTTATATAAAAAAAAATCAAGATGTCATTTTTTTCATCTCAAAAAACCACAGACATGGGTTTCAAAGCTAAACAAGAGATGAAAATTTGTTACTTTTATTTTCTTGTCAAATGTTGAAATAAACATATTCCATCAAAACAAATTCCCATCTCAAATCTGGCAGGACTGTATTTTGATTCAAGGTTTGCTGCACCAAATAAATGCGCAATTAGAACTCAGCCTCTAGCTTGTTTATATTCTCAGATCTAGTTGAAATTGTAGTGGTATTAAACCACTGCATTGATTGGTGACAGCTGACATGGCTTCACTAAAGGCTAATCATGCCTGACGCATTTGGTGGCCCTCTACAGCAGCGTTACAGTGTTGGTGGATAAGGGAAGAGCAACTGATGTCATCTACCTGTACTTGTGCAAAGAATTTGAGACTGTCCAGCATGATATCATTGTCTCTAAATTGGAGAGAAATGGATTTGATGGATGGACCACTCGAGAAATTGGCTGGACGGCCACACTCAAAGGGTTGTGGTCAATGGCTCAATGTCCAAATGGAGACCAGTGATGAGTGGCACTCCTCAGGGATCAGTACTGGGACCAGTGTTTAACTTCTTTGTCGGCAGCATGGACGGTGGGATTGAGTGTATCCTCAACAAGTTTCCTGGTGACACCAAGCTGTGTGGCGCAGTTGACACACTGGAGGGAAGGGATGCCATACAGAGCAACCTAGACAGGCTTGAGAAGTGGGTCTGTGCGAACCTCATGAAGTTCAACAAGGCCAAGTGCAGAGTCCTGCACGTGGGTCGGGGAAATCCCAAGCACAAATACAGGCTGGGCAAAGCATGGATTGGGAGCAGCCCTGAGGAGAAGGGGGTGTTGGTTCCCTGGTTTAGTGGGAGGTGTCCTTGTCCATGGGAGGGGGCTTGGAACTAGATGATCTTTAAGATTCCTTCCCACCCAAACCATTGTGTGATTCTGTGATTCTATGAAATTGCCATCTGCCTTCAATTACATCAATCATAAAATACAACCAAGTCACTATGTCCCAGTAAGAACAGAAAGTTTATAGAAAGTTGATTTTTCTTCTTCTTTTCTATTTTATACCCCTAAAGATCCTGAAGGATGTAATCTTTCATTTTGGAAAAATAAAAATAAAGGGAATGTTTCCAACTCAAAGTTTATCATTAATTTAGGAAAACTTTTTCACAGTACAGATGCACAGCAGCAAATACAGTGAAAATACCCTCCTTGTTCTTAACTTTATTTAATTATATTCCAAAATTCTAAAACACTGATGTTGTCTTCAATCTAACTGTTCATGTGAGAATATAAATCCAAACAAAACCCTTTTGTGAACATAATAAATTCTTATTCTCCCCTCAGGATGTACATAAATTCCTACTCATAAAATACGTGCATAATCTCGACCACTGTCCTTATAATGACCTTAGTATTTTCCATTTAAGGTTCTTAAGAAATTTGATCATTACTAATTCACATATTCAAATTTTGTAGTGCTATGGGATGCATAGGATGTAATAGTATTAGAACCCCACCACCACCACCACCTGAAATGAGGAAAATAAGGAATGGAAAAGGTGTTATAGGATTGGTTAACACAACTCAGAGTTATTGATTTTCAGCTATGGGTTTTAAATCATATGTGAGTTCTTATTCAATAAGTTTCAAGTTCCAGTTCAGTTTTGATATATAAACCATTACCCCAAATATATTTCGTATATTTCATATTTATAACATATAATGAATACCGTATATTTCGATTTTATAACAGGCTATGTGAACAACCTTTTCTCCACAAATGTTCCTGATATCCATGCTATTCACGTGAGTCATTGTGGCTGACATTGTTAGGAATGATGCTATCTAAAGAGGCTTTATTATGTTTATACTTATTAGAAATTTGCAGTCAGTGATGCTATCTTAAGAGGCTTAATTATGTTTATATTCATTAGAATTTCACAAAACTAGCTCTTCTCCAATTACTAACAATTTACAACTTTTATTATTATTTTTCATCCAGAAGTCTACCTCACCAAGGTCAAAGCCAAAGTCGTATTGTTTAGCCAGTTCTCCAGAGGTGTCACTAGATGATCACTTAGATAAGTCCCGTAGTCCAGAAGGAACCATAGTTAATTTTTTACCCCTGAGCTTTTCTCATAAGTGCAAATAATGCTGTTCTGACTCTAGCTTTGCTTACACATGAATAGCCTCTGGAGTTAATATTTTAATTTTTAATGCAGATAGACAGCAAATAAACAGAACATTACACCACGCACAATGGTGTTACACATCCCTGCAAATTTCTTCATAATTGCTGATTATTTTTATGGTGCCACATAATTGTACTTTGGAATGTAACTTTCATCTAAAGGTCTGGAAGCCTACAATTCTCTAACAACTTCAGTATGTGCCACCTCTTCAGTAATCCCCTTCTCATTCCCACTTGTGATATGAATGCGCCTGCACCAGTTACAGAAACTATTCTAGAGGAACAGCAATAACAGAGAGGTGGTTTCATTTTGCTACCTGGAAAAAAGTAGGGAGCTATGCAGTCCATTAACTTTCTTCAGGACAACAGTGATTATTCTGTCCTCATTTTGGGGACGGCTATGCTGACTACCAGGACAGCAGTGGTACTTATTAATAATGTACTTGAATTTGTCATGGCTAAGAAATAAAAGTAGAAAGAAGAAAGATTAAAAGAAGAGAGAATGATTTTATGATCTGTCAAAATTTTAACTTTCAGTGTTCTGTCTTTAGCTAGAATTAGCATTGTTTCAGCTAAACATTGGGAAGAAATTCCAGGATCATGTATTCATTAGGAGGAGATGTTAGGAAAACTAGTTGCCATAGCCAAAAATCTAGGGCTGCAAACTAAAGAGTATGGGGTTTTTTTTTAGTCTTTTGATTTACAGTAAAGCCTCCTTATTTGCCAAGTACCAAAATTCCTGATATCAGAATCTGCATCTATCTCATGGATATTAATAACATTAATAAAAAAGATCATATTTATAACATTATTAAAAAAGATCACATTTGGGACCTTTCAAGAAAGGAAAACATCAACTCCCTCCTAGGGAACTGCAAAAATCTCCAGTTTCTCTATTGAAGTACCTAAGCAGTCCTACAGCACAAGCAATATAAACTGAGTTTAATATCAAAACAAACACTCAGAGCTGAGGGACTGAGAGCAGTTAGCTGTGATTTCCTGGAGGAGGTAGTTTAAGTTTAAGGTTCAAAAAAGGCAATGCACACTATTAACAGCTTTTTCTACATTCAAAGTTTCTAAGGAAGTCTGTCTGACCCATGCATTATTTTGACAAAAAATAATTGTACTGAAAAAAATAGAGTCCTCAGTGAATGTAATCAAATTATCTAGAAAAGGGTGGAGTCACAACTGGCCCTTCGGTCATGACGTATATTGGACCTTGTGACGATCTCGAGGAACATCCCTTACTCCACACTGGCCAAAGAACTGAATGAAAATTAAGTTAAAGCTCTAAAATAATTATTAAAATGTCCAATAATAGAATTATTTGGGGTATGTATACTGCAACAGATCATAAAAACTCACACTGAGTACCACTTACGGTGAATTATTTCAGTCAAATGCATGGTCAGAAAGTCAACGGATGTCAAAGGGTTCACAAACTGAATTCCCAAAACCCAGGATATTTACACAAAACTCAAGAAAATTTATAGCCTATGAATTTAGTATACAAGCTACACATTTAGTGTCATAGTCTGTGCAGAAAGCCTTTTTCTTTGGGATGTGAACAATTCTTCTTCAAGATGCAACAAATGCAGAAACTAATGTTAAAAAGAGAAATATGTTTGAACATCAAAGCAAGTTAGAGCTCCAGTCAAGGAAACTCAGAGAAAATAAATTGATCAGAACTAGTTCTACAGTCTCTAAGCAAAGTACAATTTACCCTAAATTACCCCAAAATCATTTCATAATGGTAAGAAGCAATTCTGATGTGATTTCAATACAATCTGTACTCCCTAGGCATTTATTCATAGTTTTCTCTAATTAAAGCAATGCATTTTCTTAATTATATTTCATGTAACTACTTAAATAAGGTAGCTCTTGCACAGTGACACAGACTCTACATTTGGTGTAAATGTATATAGCCTTTGCTAACAAAAACTTCAAGTATTAATACAAAATTTAATTAGTAACATGTAAAGCAAAGTGAAAAAAAAATATTGCCTCACTACCAAAAATGCTAATAATGTCTATGCAGTAATATAATTTACTTCAAAAAAACATAATTCAGCCATATCTGCAGCTATGTGTGAGAGTTGCATTTTATATATATAAAGGAGTATTGCTAAGAAAATATATAAAGGAGTAAAGCTAAAAGAAGCCAACAACAACTAAATCAGTTTTTCATTGCCTGCACTTATAGAAACTTACGGAGATTCCCCCACTGGGGTTTCATTTTCACAATTGGAAAAACCTGTCTCAAACTGAAGAATCATCAGATTTAAAACCAGAAGTTTTAAATAAAATTGGAAAAAAAGCAGATTACCAGCACCCGCTCATCCAGGAATTTTCACTGAAATAGCAGCTCCTGTATGAGAGACTGTTATGGTTTGAGAAAACCCATAACAATCTATTGTTGTTTAGACAATTATTCTATCACCCGATGACCCCTCCCCA
>JAOXJK010000023.1:108331459-108383770 GCA_025774025.1 Xenus cinereus
GGGGGGGGGGGGGGGACGAGATGATCGCCAGAGGTCCCAGAGGTCCCTTCCAACCCCATATGATTCTATGGTTCTATGAAATCTATTTTTCAGTTTTTATAAATTTGTATGAGTTTATTTTAGTAACTATGAAGAACTGGATTTTTTGCTGGACTGTACGTAAACTGGCAATAAAGACATATATAGATGAACTTTTGTATTTCTGCTTGTGAGAAAGAACATGCGACCAAATATATGGTATTGCTTTGAGATTGCCACTGAGTAAGCAGCTAGAGGTGGAGCTGATAATTCACAGACAGGCATTGGCACATTGAATTTCAGGCTGGTGCTGGGGTAACCCAGTAGATTTCAACTCAGCTGTTGTCCTAGGGGAAGGTATGAGCTAAGCTACTTTTAAAGTAACGCAACTGCATATTTCTCTTGTTTTTTTCTATGTGAAAGTCAGTGTCATGAAATTCAGTTTCACAGAAGTCAGTTTCAGAACAGACTACATTTTTGTGAAAATGATTGAGACTGGGATTCCTCTTACATAATGTGGGGTTTTAGTTTAAACCTGGTAGGCAGCTAAGCTCACTTACTCCCCACTAGTGAGATATGGTAGAAAAGCAGAATGGTATAAGTGAGAAAACTCATGGGTTAGGATGAAAACAATTTAATAAGTAAAGCAAAAGCTGCACATGTAAGCGAAGGAAAATGAGGAATTCTTTCAGTTCTTCCCATCAGCAGGCAGATGTTTAGCTATTTCCAGGAAAGTGAGGCTCCCTCACATGTAACAGTTTCTTGGAAGACAAACACTGTAACACTGAGTGCCCGCGCACTCTTCCTCCTTCTTCCCCGAGCTTTTATTCCTGAGCACAATGTCATATAGTATGGGGTATCCCTTTGGTCATTTGGAGTCAGCTATCCTGTCTGTGTCCCCTCCCAACTTCTTGTACACCCCAAGCCTACTGGCTGGTGAGGACGTGTAAGTAGAAAAGGCCTTGATGCTGTGCAAGCACTGTTCAGCAATAGCTAAAACTTGAGTGTGTTTTCAACACTATTTTTATCACAAATCCAAAACATAGCACCATACAAGCTACTATGAAAAAAATTAACTCAATCCCAGCCAAAAACTGTAGAGCCTTCACCTCTTATTCTGTACCATTTACATCATGCTCTGGTCCCACACTACCCAGTACATCCTCATCCTTTGACATATACACAGACAGCATTTCCTTAGTCTATGGACCACCTCTATAAAATGTTCATGAAATGTCTATAAAATGTCCATTAAGTTCATTTAGTCCATGACTTTTATCTCCGTCTGTTATTGTGGTCAATCAGGACAGCAGAGTTGGTGTGCTGTGTTGGATCGCTGCACACCGAAGTCAACTCAGGTTGTGTCACCACTGCACATGCCTGGTTCCTTATGAGATTCATTCTTCATTGGTTCAGGTGACTCCTGTTGTAATACACTTGACATATAGCAATCTCAGCGGTGTTGACATACAGCATCATATAACACTGGCATCATACAGCAATGGCATCATACAACTGAAATAATGGGATATTTTCACCCAAGATTAAATCTCCTTGGGGTACACATCAGAATTCTCCATCCTTACACATTACTGCCAAGTACACCCAGGTCCTTGAGAAAAAGCAGTCCCACACATGGATTTGTATTTTCCTGAGGAAGGAATAACCCAGACTGTCTCTCCCATTCAGTTTCTTATGTGCATTTGTTGTGGTTAAACCCCAGCTGGCAGCTAGGATCAGGCAGCCACTTACTCAGTTCTACCCCTCCTCCCTACAGAAGGGGGTATATCTAACTACATGGTAGTTGCATTCATCATTGCACACTGTGCTTGGCTTGGTGGGTTTGTGGTAGTGTGATATAATCAATCAGACTTCCCCATATTGATATTTCAGCCATCATCTTCTATACCAGAGGCTTTAGTTGCTTGGCTTGTTTGATTAGTGTGCACCCTCAGTAAATTTGCGTATGACATCAAGCTGAGCAGGAGTGTTGATCTGCTTGAGGGTAGGAAGGATCTACAGAGGGATCTGGACAGGCTGGATTGATGGGCCGAGGCCAATTGCATGAGATTCAACAAGGCCAAGTGCCAGGTCCTGCACTTGGATTACAACAACCCCATGCAGCGCTACAGACTTGGGGAAGAGCAGCAGGAAAACTGCCTGGTGGAAAAGGACCTGGGTATATTGATCAACAGCTGTCTGAATATGAGCTGGTAGTATGCCCAGGTGGCCAAGGCAGCCAACGGCATCCTGGCCTGTAACAGAAACAGTGAGGCCAGCAGGATGAGGGAAGTGATCATCCCCCTGTACTCAGCACTGGTGAGGTTGCATCAGGAATACTATGTTCAGTTTCGGGCCCCTCACTACAAGAAAGACATTGAGGTGCTGCAGCATGTCCAGAGAAGAGCAACGAAGCAGGTGAGAGGTCTACAGCACAAGTATTATGAGGAGCAGCTGAGGGAACTGGGATTGTTTAGTCTGGAGAAAAGGAAGCTGAGGGGACACCTTACTGCTTTCTACAACTACCTGAAAGGAGATCGTAGCAAGGTGGGGCTTAGTCTCTTCTCCCAAGTAGCAAGTGATAGGACAAGAGGAAATGGACTCAAGTTGCACCAGGGGAACTTTAGGATGGATATTAGGAAAAGTCTCTTCTCCAAAACCATTTTCGAGTGTTGGAATAGGCTGCCCGGGGAAGCGGTTGAGTGGTTTTATTACTAAAACTGCAATTACACAGAAAGAAAACCTAACCTAACACTTGCAATGGCAGCACACATGGTCATACAGACACAAAGGATGCTGGCATTCCATGCTTTAACACATGAACTACAGCACCATCACCCACTAAAGAACCAGTGTGACAGTGTGTTATGGTTTGAGAAAACCCATAACAATTTATTGTCATTTAGACAATTATTCTATCACCTGATCACCCCTCCCCGCCTGGAAAGGGGAATTGGGTAACACAAAGAAACAAGAGGGTTGAAATATAAATAGATTTAATAGAATAAGACTAAATCTTTAACAATAACACTAAAGAACCAGTATTAATCCCAATACTGATATAAGATATACAAGAATCATACTCAGCCAATTCTATCAGTAGAAAGCTGTGCACTCCCAACACTGGACAGCAAATGTTGGACACTATGAGTGCAATGGCTTTAGGAGGAAAGGAAGGCCTCAGGGGTCTGGCACTGGGGCAAGGAGTTGTCTGGACCACTAGCATCAAGGGAGAGAGAGTTACGCAGCAAACTTTTCTAATTTATATTGAATGTGACATTCATGGTATGAAATAATCCTGTTGGCCAGCCTGGGTCAAATGCCCAGGCCTTGCTCCTCCTTGTCCCTGCACCTGGCAAGGCTCGAAAACACTAAGACCTTGAATCCCACAGAGCCTGGCTGGCTATAAAGTAAATATTTTCACAAATTCAGACACTAGAGTCTTCTAGAAGTGCAATTTTCCCCATTATTAGAAGAAAAGTTAGTCCTGTGTCTCTCAACCCAGGACAGAGAGTTTGATTGAATCAGCCACCCTGGGACCCCCAAACTTGCCCCAGCCCAGGACCCCATGACAGCTCCTCAAGGCCTTCAGCCCCTGCCACAACTCAGGAAGCCATGTTAGCTCCCCAGGGCCCCCACCACCCTGCCCCAGCCCAGGAACCCATGTCAGTTCCACAGGGCTTTTTTCACCCTACCCACAGCTCAGGACCCCGTGTCAGCTCTCCAGGGCTCCCACCACCCTGGCCATGGTCCAGAACCCCAAGTGAGCTCCCCAGGGCCATGAAGCCCCTGCCCCAGTGACACTGCACCAGGGTCAGTCTCCAGCTCCCCACAGGCCTGCCCTGCTCAGCCATGGGCCCTGCTGAGCCAGGCCGACCCATGGGCCTACGTCCCAGCCCAGGGTCAGCCTGTCCCCAGGGTGATGCCCACTGCCCAGAGCTGGGGCTGCCACCAGTGCCCCGTTCCTGGCTGGGGGTGGAAGAAGCCCTGGTTGCCTGGCCCTGCTGCCCTGGGGAACACCTCATGGCTCCCGGCCATGATGAGCCACTAACCCACAGCGTATGCCAACGGCTGTGACTTTGAGCCTGATCTCTACAGTGCCCAGCACAGACACAGCCTGTAACAGAGGGCAGGGTGTTACAGCTTTACTTGGGTGTTGCAATATCAAACAAATATCTTATTATCTTCCCTCTCTGCCCCCTCCCTACTGCAGTTTTCTGCCTTCTACTGTTTGCACGGCTGCTGCGCCAAGCGCGGCACCAGTACAGTCTTGCTGACATATGTTCAATCTGCTCTTAACACTTTGCTCTTTTTTAGCATAGGCAGCTCCCGAGCGCGACTGCATCACCCTGTCCCAGCCAGGTCTGCCCATGGGAGGCAGAACAGCCTGTTCCAAAGAGTGAGAAATACTGGAATCCTGCCTCTCTCATCACCTGGTGCTAACGCATTCAAATAAAGAAGTTCCTAAGGAGAGCTGTGAAAAGGGTTTAAAAGAATGCCTCTTATCAGCTTAAGGTGCCACCCTGCCAGCTGTGGCTGGGTACGCATTTACTTTCTTGTGAATCTATATGCAGTTTTTAAGATAAAATCAATCTCTTCAGGCATCTTCCAAGCATAAAGCAGCAAAGTCTGAAAAGCACAGTAGGTCAAAAGTGTTAAGAATATCACAGAGCATTAGCAAACTAAGATTAGTGAAAATGTAAGTCTGCCAATGGAGTGAAACGCAGCCTGACTAAAGATGGAAATAAGAAGGAATATGTTCAATTTTCACTAATAGGCTACATCAAATATAGTCTTCATGCAACTGAAATGAAATTTTTTTCCACTGACCCATCTGATACTGGGAGAAATCAGGTAGTGAAAACACTCATGGCAGTTTTATTCACTCATTTGAGCAGAACACAGCAATTGTGTTATCAAATTTATCATCTGGCAACCTATAATATATTCAGATTTCTGAAGTAAGTGTGCACCTCCAGTAAATTAATTTAAATTAAATTAAATGTTTGCTTGATCATAACTTCATGAAGATAGCAATTAGAGGTCAGTGGGTGAGATAATTAAAAGTATTTTTGATTGCCACATTTTTTTTTTTTTTGAGGGAAGAAAGTAGTTTTCTAAATCTAGCAGCATGGAACATAGTTTTGGACTTCAATTTAATGAAAGAAACAACCTTTAGCTTTACATGCCCCTTGAGTAGAAAGTAGATGGTAACTGATTAACATTCATTTATACAGCTTTGGTTAGCTGCAGAAAACTGCATAGTGCAAGACCACCAATCATATTTGTAGTGACACAATGCAACAGGGGTTAGAGGTGGCTACTCTTCTAAAGAGTAAACTCATAGGGTGGAAAATATGCTGATGTCAGAAGCTGCAAACTCCAGCCTTCCCCTGCTAATTGCTGTCGCCCTCTCCTCCTCCTCACTGGCCCCTTTGCCTCCTGCTGCTGCCTCTGCTGACCTGAGAGATGAAATGTTTGTATCAGCATGTCTTTAAGTGCTTCAGTCAGAAAAGGCTTAAAAAATAAACAGATCTTTGCTAGCTCAGCTTATTTTTACTTCAGCAGTGTAGGAACCATTTATAGGCTAGGGAGGAGGTGACCACCACAGGGTCTGGGTGAGGGCAGTAACTTGCCAGGCTGCTGGGACTAATTGTGGGTCTCCCTTTGGCAGGTACACTGATGGACTGGCTCCTCTCAGCCTGAAGTCTTTTGTATGAAGCTTGGTTTTGACACACGATAGCTTCTATTTCCCTCCCTCTCTATTTTTTTTTGCAAAAAAGAAGAGGTAAGGAATTTAAAAAATAGTTTGATTTTGCCCCAAAAATTCCCAGAAGTATTCCCCAAAAATTCCCAAAAAGTATTTGTTCATTGCAAATTACCTGTGTGAAAACATGATGTCCACGAGCTCTGTTTTGTAAATCAGGTTTAGTTTCTGTAAATAATATGGGCATTTCCATATCTAAATCCTGAATAATACGATAAAACCATCACTGAGCATAAAGTGATAGAGTCTCAGAGCTATCTTACATGAGATTTCATGTTAGCAATATAATCCATCCTAAAATCCATGGGAAAAATTTGTCTTAATTTTTACTAAAGAATTAAACAATTAGGAGAATACATAACATTTTCTTTTTCTTCTACGTCACTATAGTAGATGCTACAGAATTATCAGGAAGGAGTAAGTATGACAATATCCAGCCACTTGTTTACTGAAAACTAATAACTTGAGTGATGTGACTCTTAAGGAGTTCACAGTTCTTCTCTGGGAACCCTCTTCCAGTGTTTCATCACCCTCATGGTAGAAACTGTCTTCCTTCTATCTAGTCTAAGTCTTCTCTTTTAGTTTAAAGCCATTACACCTTGTCCTATTGCAACAGGACCTGCTAAAGTGTTTGTCCTCATCTTTACAGCAGGCTCCCTTTAAGTACTGAAAGGCCGATAGGTGTCTCCGGAGCCTTCTCTTCTCCAGACTGAACAACCCCAACTCTCTCAGCCTGTCCTCACAGGAGACGTGCTCCGTCCCTCTGATAATTTTTGTGGCCTCCTCTGGGCCTGCTCCATGTCTTTCCTGTGCTGAGGACTTCAGAGCTGGATGCAGGACTCCAGGCGGGGTCTCACCAGAGTGGAGTAGAGGGAGAGAATCACCTCTCTCAACCACATGGAGTTATGGAAGTGCACTTAATAGCATTTATGGAAGGGCATTTTTCATTTCTTCCACATAAATCAAACAGGACATCCCTGCCACCTTGTAAGTTCTCTGGTTTGCAAGAAACTACACACAATTCAACAGAAAAATAGGAGAAACATGAACCAGGTTAACAGACTTTATGTAATGCAGGCAAATGGATAAACAGGAAAGAAACAGAAAACAAAAATACAAAGATTTTAGAATTATCCTCTTTTTTTTTAAATAATATGTGTTATGATACATAGGACTGAAAAGGAAAATATGGAAGAAAGGAGGAAAGGAATCAGGGGTGGCATGTCTGACTGATAGAGGCATCTTTCAGTGTAATCCTCACACTCTGATTGTGCTGGAGACAAGTGATATCCTTCCAAATGCATTCTGTTCTGTAAATAATTTCCTGATCCACACTGCTTTCATTCTTAAAGTACACTTAATCGAGAAAAAAATAGTCTCAGACACGCTGGCCTTAATTTCATGAACTTCGGTATGTATTCAGAACTCTGTCTCAAATTACATCCTTCAGTGATTTCCTGATTAGGGGTATTACCTGGATGGAGCCCTGGTGAGCCTTTCTCTCTTTAAATCAAACACGCGTGGCAGTTGTATGCTGGCCTCGTTTCCCCAGATGGTGCATCAGTAGGTCCCTTTGGGCTGTTAGGCTGCTGGAGAGCACTCGTGTCAGCCTAAGGGCCCTCTGCATTACCAAGGTATCAAAGGGAAGCACACAGGAATACATGGGGTTATTTATGCACGATGTTTTGCAGGGGGGCATAGGGGAGGACAATTTTATATCCAAATTAAGGGTCTATAATGGGGATATCTTCAGTCAGCTGAGAGAGGAAAGAGGATTGTCTCAGGGTCAGGAATCACCTTTTAAAGAGGACTTCCTCGCATGTGGTCATCTGTACTGTGATGTCTCAAATTATGTGATATAAATCCAGGAATAAGTTGCCTCTCACCTAACTTCAAACACCTGCTAGATTAGATGAATTACAGTCAGAAATGTCTGTTTCTCTCCACTGACATTAAAGGTAAATCTGCTTGGACTTCAGAATGCAATAGCAGATGATTTTTTTTTTTTATAGGACCTTTATTGATCTTTATGGGTTAACTAGTGATTTGACAACTGAAAAGGGTAACTAAGACTGAGTTAAACAGTGTATTGGGTTTGCACCGCAAGATTTTGGTAGCACAGGGGCTACAGGGGTGGCTTCTGTGAGAAGATGCTAGAAGCTTCCCCCATGTCTGATAGAGCCAATGCCGGCCGTCTCTAAGACAGACCTGTTGCTGGCCAAGGCCGAGCCCATCAAAACCTGAGCAACTACAGCCAGAGAGAGAAGTGAGAATATGTGAGAGCAACAACACTGCAGACACCAAAGTCAGTGAAGAAGGAGGAGGAGGAGATGCCCCAAGCACTGGAGCAGAGATTCCCCTGCAGCCCCTGGTGAAGACCATGGTGAGGCAGGCTGCCACCTCTAGCAGCCCATGGAGGTCCGTGGTGGAGCAGATTTCCACCTGCAGCCCATAGAAGACTCCACACTGAAGCAGGTGGATGCAAAGGAGGCTGTGACCCTGTGGAGAGCCTCTGCTGGAGCAGGGCCCTGGCAGGACCTGTGGACCTATGAAGAGAGGAGGCCACGCTGGAGCAGATTTGCTGCAGGACTTGTGACCCTGTGAGGGATCCGTACTGGAGCTGTCTGTTCCTGAAGGGCTACACCCCATAGAAGAACCCACACTAGAGCAGTTCCTGAAGAACTGCATTCCATGCAAGGACTCATATTGGAGAAGTTTGTGGAGAACTGTCTTCCATGGGAGGGACCCCATGCTGGAGCAGGAGAAGAATGTGAGGAGTCCTCCCCCTGAGGAGGAAGGAGCAGTAGAGACAACGTGTGATGAACTGAGCACAATCCCCATTCCCCATCCCCATGTGCCACTCAGGGAGAGGAGGGAGAGAAATTGTGAGTGAAGTTGAGCCCAGGAAGAACGGAGGGGTGGGGGAAAGGATTTTTAAGATTTAATTTTTATTTCTCATTATCCTAATCTGATTTGATTGGTAATTAATTAAATTAATTTTCCCCAAATCGAGTCTGTTTTGCCCATGACAGTAATTGCTGAATGATCTCTCCCTGCCCTTAGCTCAACCCATGAGCTTTTCGTTATATTTTCTCTCCCCTGCACAACTGAGGAGGGGAGTGATGGAGCAGCTTTGGTGGGCACCTGGTGTCTAGCCTGGGTCAACCCAACACGAACAGAAAAAAATAACCCAGCGACGTTGGAGCACTGATTTGAGCGATTTATCAGTCAGGACTCTCTCCTTTACTCTTTGCTCTCAAATATGCATAGTCACATCACTTTAAAAAAAACCAAACAAAAACCACCACAACAAAATGGGGGTCCTGCTTTCAAGTGTAGTAGCTGGAGAGGAGGGAGATGGACATTTTAAGTTGTTCCATTTTCCTCCATATTTACAGGACCCTCAAATTGCAAAGATCAATCTTCAAATTTTGAAAATTTTTGGTTTTTTTCAGAGGCAAAATGGAACATTAAAATGCACATTTAGGATAAGTGATTCAAATAGCCTGCAGACCTACTGTGGACCTTACAAATGATTAGTTTTGCTAGAGTTCAAAACACTGACTTTCAGTTTATTGAAATGCTAATGAAATTTTGATTATAATATAAAGTATCATTTTTCCTTCTAAAACATTATTAATGCCATTTCAGAGATTAATTTTGTAACCAGAATGCTTCATTTTTCATTAATCTACCAGATCACTGCTGAATTTATTTTTAAATCTCCCCCTTCATCCAGTTTATATCTCATTGCTCCACTGAGTTTAAATTCTATCTAAAATTTTATGGCAGCAGAAGCATATTACTGCAATTAAAATATCAATAAAACAACCCGTAGCACGATTTTCACTATAGTTTATACCATGCTGGCAAGATACAAAGATTAAAGTGAGCACAAGCCCTTTTATGATTTAGCTGTGCACAGGGAGAATCCAGCTACAGTGTTTGAACAGAAAGATTTGATAACATTAATCAAAACAACTAGACAAAAAGCAAAATGGATACTGAATCCCATTAATCATAAAATTAATTTTCACTAATACGGTACCCTTTTTTCCCCTTTCCTGTCACTGGTCGGCCATGTACTAAGGATTAGTTTTGTTGCCATTTCTGTATTGCCTCTTGTTCTGCAGTCACCATCATAGCATCTGAGTTCCTGCCAGTAGTTCTTTAGGAAATCTAACTACCATTTGCCACATATTTTTCTCTCATTCTTTCTCTAGGCAGAAAAAATGTAGCTGGCAGTGTGCTTTATTCAAAAAAATTGATATTTTCAGCAAAGGAGGATGATATTCTTCCCCGTGCTCGGTGCTTAATTCTGCTGCAGATTGCAGCTTCCTGAATTATTACCTGCTATAAATCCTACCTTACAGTTGGCAACGTCAGAACAGGTTGATAAAGGTTTTAACTGTTTTGCATATCCTCAGAGTGCGCTTGGGAAAAATGCTTTACATTTTGTTAGGTCTGTTCCAGTGTTTGCTTCTCTCTGGAGAGGACTGAATTCTTACTTTCTCTGCCTCTTCCTGCAGTGAAAACTGAAAACCCAGGCGATCTATGTGGGAGATGAGAAGGACTGTTTCAGAGCCAAGAGTTGGATACCAAGACTCCAACATGTCAACACAATGATTCACCAAACTCCTTGACTTCTTGTTCTGTGGGTGGAGTGTCTTTTAACAGCTATGGATACTTGATTGTTCCCCACTCCACCTTCTGATCAACAGCTAATTTGAAATATATGCTCACATAGCTAAATATCCTGATGAGTTCAATCTGTTCTAGATTTAGTGAAGCTCACTACAGTGTCAGTAAAACCTGGCTAGTGAAATAGAGGGCATATTCTTATTGAATGCAAAGCAGTTTTGCAATACCTAGCATACCCACAATGTGTCACACATTCTGAATTTAAGGTTTGCCTACAGATATTAACGGATAGGTAAACATTACCCTGATATTACTCAATTTGGAGTCAGTAGATAACTGTGTCTGTGGGATGCATTGAGAAGGTAAAGGATATTTGAGAGAGTGATATTCTTTATCTGTCCTCCAAGTCAGAAAATTGAAGGGCTTATCCTAGTTTTAGTTTTTAATACTAAAGAATTAAGAGCATGTATTTTTCAAATGCATTAAGTTTAATATTCTACCTTTTAAATTCCTGGTGGATAGGGCTCTTCATCTACTCCTGGTAATTTACAATTCATGATATTGCAAAATTCTAACAGGATTCATGGTTTAGCAACAGAAAGAGTAACTTTTAATTAACTGTAACCTAATTCCTTTTTTGTTCAAAGCTTTTTCTTTATAACAATCAATAAATGGTCCCACTGATGCACCAAATTTACCCTTCACAAACGTTCAAGGTTCTGATTTAGGTTTATGCAAAAGTGATGAATCTCCCAGTAATCTGAGAGAATAACAAGTCATTTTGTGGCTAAGAACTGTAGGAAATTATTTATGTTGCTATTATCTGGGAGAGAGAGCATATTGCCAAAGTTAAATGCTGAGGCATGGAGTTATTGCAGAGAGCATTACCAACTTGCTTTTTAAATGTAAATCTTTCATCTGGACAGGGTGAATTACTATGCAGCTTTTAATTCTTCTTTATTTCAAAATACCTTGGATGTATATAAGCATTCTGTGGTATTTTTACTTCATCTTTCCTTTCTATTCCTTATTCTTAGGTGCTTGCGCTGTGCTGTGTTCTCACTCGTGACTTCTATTTGCTTCCAGAAAACTTTTATTCAGCAACTTTTTATTTCATGGGGCTGCTTAGATATCTGACACTGGGCACATAGATATTAGTGTTGGCAGCCCAAATAACCAAAGGATATGTGGGAATGAACGAAAAGCAATCTTGCCTCAGTCCATAGTGTAGTGATGGACGTGTTTTAAATTTCCAGTGTAGCACGCCTTGACGTTGCTTTATGCCTCATGCATAGGGATTAGGGGCTGGAGGTAATTATAACCCTACTTGCACATTAGTCCATCGAGTTTTATGGTCTTTCTCTTCCATAACTGTATTCAGACAACAAATCTATAGTCTACCACTGGTATCTCTCGCACATAAGCAACATTCCTGATTATAATACACATAGTACTCTCCCTTCCACCAAACATTGCTGAGTCCTGTCCCTAAGCATTATCCCAAGGACAAGTACTTTGAACAACTGAGGTTTTCTCTGTGTTAATTTGATCCTAGAGAACATGTAACTGTGCCTTTTGAATTAGCCTCTATAATTTTGTTATACTGAAACAGCTACACCAGTTTTGAAAGCAGAGAAGAAAATCTCAGATAAAGACAAATTAGGAAAGAAAGCAGATAAATGGAAAAATCAGGCTGGCTTATTAGAGGCTTGATATCATGATTTGAAACAGTTTCAAAATATTAATTTTGTGAAGCAGGAAAATGACAATAAAAGAATCTGAAGTAGCGTTGTAGTTTGAGGAAAAAAAAACCCTGGTAGATGTTTAGTAACCCATCCTAAAATCTACTTAGAGTGATCAACAGTGATAGTTTTGCAGGAGGTGCAATAAAACTCAGGGTAAAATGCAGAACAAATGAATTCTGAAGAGAAAAGCAGAAAATAAGTAACATGTGGCCTTTACTTTTGAGTGATGAAGTAGAAGAAACTCACACCAAATTCAGCAACTCCTTCCAAACAACAGAAATAGATGCAAGTAGCTACATAGATAAAAGGAATAGGATTGCTTTACATGGGTCCTTCTAACCTGCAAAGTATGTTTGCTACAAAGCTATATGGAGTTCTCCCAATTAAAGCTCAAGTACACACAGTCAGCAGCACACCACTTTCTGACATATTGCTGTTACTGTTTTTAATTGACAGATATCTGTCAATAAGTTAATTCCAAAAGCACTTTCCACAATGTCTCTAGCAAGAGTCAGTTTTCTGTCAACAGCATAACAGCAGAAATGACACACATTTAATTCTGTCAGCACTGCATGTGCCGGAAATATCTGAAACATATGATCCCATCTGGTCCCTCCAGTTAAGTAGGAATAGGATAAGAGAATACATCAATGAGAGACTTTTATAAAGAATTTAGAGCCTTCGATGAAGTACTGTGACCTGCTTAAAAGTTATTCTTGGGGGTTTTTTTGGGTTTTGTTTTGGTTTTTTTGTTTGTTTTTTGAGTCAGTAACAGATATGCAGTGAAATAGCAGGGTTTATTGTGCACAAAATATCCCTCAGCAATCTTGTTTCAGAGATGTGATGATGGAGACACCCTCATTTTTTTTAATCCTCACCCTCTTTGCAGTATGAAAAAGCACGATGATTTTAAAACTAAAATGGAGGGCTCTCACAAGAAATATCTGCAGAGGCATGAGTTCTCTCACACAGGCTACCTCTCAGGTCCTTCAATGTCCAACAGCTTTTTCTATTCATCTAAATAACCAACATATGGACATGTTACACGGATAGCCATCAGAACCACGGGAATGTCTACTCATTGCTTCAATGTCTGTTCACTGCCAACATCCTTGGCAATGAAATGTACTGATTTGCTAAGTTTTTAATCATACTCTTCTCAGAAATGGAAAGGAATAATACCTTCAGTTTGAGATGAGCTAGCTTTCAGTTGCTATGACTACCCTACCTATACCTGCTTAACATTTCCTTACTAGGTGGGGTTAAGTGTTGTACTGAAGATTGAGACAGTGGAGTTGAGGATCACAGCACCTTGTGGAAGCAGACTAATATTATATGGTATTTAGACATATATTGTAATCATATGGTTAAATGAATCCTCCTAGGGTCCCTCTCATTTCAATGTGATAGAAGGGAGAAGGGAGGCTGCTGCAGGTCTGTGCTGCAGTGAGGTTGAGCATGGTGCATGTACACAAACACAAGTGCACACACACACGCACACGCACACATGGCCAAACACACAGACCAGCAGAGAGAGAGGTCAGTGCCTTTATCAGCACCCACATAAACACCCACAGCACTCACACAGACATGAGCATCACAGATGACCTCATCCTGTTCCTCCTCCCAGGCCGGTTGTAATTGGAGTCAGGATATATGCACGTCCTCACTCTTGATTTACAGACAGACATCCAAGGGTTCCTTAAATCCGTCCAATATCTGTGGCCCATTCCCCCTACACATTCCCCTACATTCCCCCATAGTCTGAGGCTTTGGGTATTTCCCTATATGGATCTCTTCCTACTCACCAGCTGGTCCAACCTGAAGTTCACAAACAGTTTGCACACACAGACTCAGGGTGTGACCTACACAGACAATAGTTAGAATGGATTTAACAAGAAGTTATGACAGGCTGTGGTAATCAACCACCAGGTTTGTCAAACTTTTGTCTACTTGCCCTTTTTATTCCCTTCTTTCTCCATGGCCCAACTTGATCCCTCCCTCCCCCTGCTTTTGATCCTTCCCCTAACTGTTCTGCACATTCCCAGAGTCCCCTGAAGACGTCCCATAGTCATATACTATCTACAAATTCTCTCTGCTCTCCCTCAAAATTCTCTTGTGCCTGCATCCCAAAATAAGTCCCGTACACCTTCTTGTTCCAGGAAGAGGACTAGTTTCATTGAGTGATTTTGGCAGGTTTGACCCTTTGTTCCCTTTGTCAAGGGACAAAGATCTGATCATTCTACTTCAGCAATCTTAGGAGTAGCTGACTTGGTGTGCTCCATATTCACTGATCATGTTACTTGCTGGGTACCTTGGCCTGTTGTGGTTCCTTGGATGCTTACTGAGTCTTTGTTTTCACTGTGATTAGCTTTTTATCACATAACTAATAAAAACAAGTAGTCTCATCTGTCACCACACAAATACCATTAAATATACAATATATATATTATATTATTACAAGGAATTAAAATAAACTGTTATCAACATAAGGAGCATTCTGTTTACTACTTTTCGTGCACAATTTTCCAAACACTCTTTGTCTTAAAATGATGAAGATGTCCACGTAAAAGTCTTTGTCAGTGTAGGAAGATATTCTGATGATCACTGTTTCTATTCCTGGTCTCTTCAAAATCTTCAGGATTAGCAATTGCAAAATTCATGCATTTTGAGTTTTGAGTTTAATTTGTACTTGTTTAATTTATCAATACAGTCTTCTATAAGAATTAGTTCTTTTTATAATCACAATACACACAAAATGCAGTTATGTCTGTAAAATACATAGATCTTCTCTGCATCAAAGAAGATAGATTGATAGATTCAAAATTAATTGCTTTTGGAAAAAATATATTTATGCCTCTTCTAAATTTTTCATAAGTCTGCTGACTTATGAAAATATAATACAATACAAATACAAGTTCAACCTGTAAGGGTGGAATAATGTATGAACTTAGAAAGTCAAACAGATGATAGCAGCACAAATGACTGCCATATATCAAAACACTCTTCTCATGACTCCTGTACATCATTTTGAAGCTCTCCTTCTCTTACACACAAATTATGCAATAAAAGCAAACTTTGGTTAGAATGGAAAGGCAATCTTATTCTATCTTGCAAGCCTGGAAAATCAGTCAACTTGTTTGTAAGAAAGAGTCTTAATTCAGAAATCCTTCAGCATATGTTTTTTTAATTTATGCAGTGCTTCAGGATTCAGAGACAGAAAAAAGACTGCAGTGTGATCCCCAGTGAATAACTGATATGCTCACATGCATTTAGGTCAATGAAAGCTCTGTAGAATTTATGTTGGCATAAACAAAGTTGACTAAATTTAGCTGAGTCATCACTTCATTAGGCATTCCTTTTTATTCCTACATCAGATAGGGATGAACACAGGCATTTTAGAAATGATTTTCTTTTCATAGACACATCTTTTGAATTTCATGCTTAATATTTTGGTCTGATGCAACTGTTGTGGTTTTCACTGGATCAGTACAGTCTTTAGAGGCTCAGGGAAAAAAAAGTTATAGCCACATCCTTCTTAAAAAAAAGGACTCGTTTACAAGGTGATATCTAAATGATGTCTTTTACACTTATGTTCAGTGTCAGCCTACAACTGTAGAATTCAGTTCAAAATTAAAATTTCTAAATTTAGTTATGTATGTATAGGTACGTGTATGTATGCCACATATCTAAATCCAAATGGAGCTATTGAATAGCTGTTTACTACAACAGGTGTAACTTACAACTCTGCTAGAAGTTAACTCTAAAGTGAATACCTAGGTCTTTGATTCAATTGCCCACCTATAGGCACTAAATTCTATATTACGTGCTCTAGAATAACCAAGACAACCTTGTGAGGCTGGTGGATCTAGTCCAGGACACTTGTATCCTTTGGGATCAGCAGCTGAAAGACAGCGTAGCTTAGAGTACCCACTAAACACTCATGTGTGGGCAACTGAAAAAAGCCTCAGGTCTCTTTTGACTGCAAGTGCATGTCTGTAGGCAGTGATGTGTGGAGAGCTACTTTTAGCTCTTTGATTTCTGAAATGAATCCTTCCCTGATTACAGTGAGTGTTTCAGCAAATTATTCCTACAGGACTTTATAGAAAGTGGTCTGGTCACGCTGCATCCATTTATTTTTGGTAGCTTGAATTGTAAGCAAATAATGGAATTCAGTATAGTTAAGGATTACCATCAAATCTACTGTTTGTGAACACAGATTCACAAATTTATCTTGAGTTTTTCAGCCTCCATTTTAGACTCCCATACCGATAACTTATATTCACAAAATCCTTTTTAGCTACCATTCAATTCTAGAAGCAACAGCAGGTCTCCAGTTTTCAAAAATTAGATGGAAATCATGTAAACGTCTTGCTTTTGATGGTGTACACCAGCTTCATGACTACTTCTTCAAAATTAAAAATAGCAATATTTTTTTCTGCTTAAATTTGCTGTCAGACTCAGTGCAGAAATGTTCTCAGAGCATTCACGGCTAACAGGCTCCACACACACGACTGGAGTGATGGTGACGTATTTTGTCCAATATACTCAATGATTAAAACACTTGTTAAGAATGTAAGAGATCCTGCTTCATTCCTGTCTTGAGCCTGCTGGGATTCAAACCCACCATCACATACTTCTGAGAGATCACTAACCACTGCCTCCTGCCACACTAAAGTAGACACTTAAAACCTAGCACTTACCTTGCTAAAGATTTCTTGAACCCTGTTGAGATGGTCCCTACTTCCAGTGCTGGATTTGTGGACTCTGTTCTTAGATGTATCTCCCCTTACAGATTCTGTAAATTAGTGAGGTTTTGCAGTAGTCACTATTGCACAGTATAAATATCTTTTCTTGTATCTGCCCCAAGTTTTCTTTTTTAAATTGATCAATTACATAGTTTAGTTTGGTTTAGTATTCCTATGTCAGAGAATTTAAACACTGGAGAAGACGTTTAGCATCATTTTCGCTCCTCAGATCAGTGCAACATTATTCCCTGTTGAGCTTTTCACATGTTTCCAGTATGTTTCCAGCTATAAACTATTCTTTCTTTTGTTATACTTGTAAAATTAATTCATTCCAATATGCCTAACTATCCTTCTGTGTAAATTATTCTGAATAGTATTTACATATCTAGAAATGAAGAATTAAAGATAAATAACTTTTCTAACTTAAATTATCCTGTGAGTTAGGAAAAAAAATCCCAAGGAAGCTTCTAATGAACTGCATATACTTGTTTGAATATCTTGGAAGTATGCCTGTGATTTTATATAAAGGATGCACAGGAACTTGAATAGATGAGGTTTTCCTAAGAGTATTAGCTTCTTTCCAAAATTAAACTAGTTTTTAATTCTTCACGGATCAATGATTGCCATAGTTTAAAGTTTTAGTCTATAATCCTTTTAGCCTTTTTTCCCCTCTTGCAGACCAATGTTTGGTAGAATTATACTGAAAAAAATTATGAACGAACAATTCCTGTATGCAGAAGCAGTTTCTCAAGCCAAGAAGTTTTTTATCTGTGACATAATGTAGAAAAGAGAGAAAGATCTTAAATCACTCTGTGCATGAATTAGTGACCTTTGTAATATACTAATGGTTACACATTTATCAAACTAAGACTAAATTACCAAAATACATCTCAAACAAATCTGTAGGGGGTTAGTGTTAAATGTGAAGTGTTTCTAATTTTCTTTAATCAGCATGCAAGAAACAGACAAATTGCTCCATTTGAGAAAATATATTCAATGACTTGTAAAACTCATTCTGGAAGAGAGCGTGTTGACTGATAAAAGGGAGGGAAAATATTGGTTATCTATTTTTTTTACAGTCTTCACTGCCATAATGCTTAAAATTCAAAAAGGAAGAGCACAATGTCTTTGACTGCTAATCGGCATAAATGTACATAGAAAGAGAATCAAGAGTTCCACGTGGCTCCTGACTTGCTGGGGGTATATATTACAAATACAGATATATTTGTAAAGGCACAGAGAGATTGAAAAGGTTCCTTTTAGAAGTTTAGCACTTGAATTATGACAGGAGAAATACTCCAAAGAAGACAGCTCCTTTAGATCAATACAGATTCAGTATGAAGGGCTGGACTGATATCTCGAAAAAAAACAAGAGCTTGCCTGATCCAACTTCCACTGAAATATGTCAAAACGCCCAATATACATTGGGTCTTACTTGCAGCTGGGTTTGGCTTTGGTAATGAAAAATAAATGTAGGCAAGCCATAGATTTAAAAAAAACCCCACAAAATAACAAAAACCCCAACAACAAATTAAATATTAGCTCCCTGAAATGAAGAGATCATGTTAAGACCTGTTTTGCACCATGTGTACTCTGCTGTCGTTATGGTGTTCAGTTGCCTGACCACAGGCATTCAGTACAGTTTCATCTCCGAGGGTTTGGAAAGCATTGTCCCAGGCCTCTCCAAGACCCTCATAGTCTGACAGAAGTGATGCACATAGCATTATATGCCTACTTTTACACAAATTAAATCAACCCCCAGGGTAAGATTAATTTAATGTACCTCTGGGCGTTTAAACACTAGATAAACAGTCTAATTTGGTCCGTTAGACAGTAGTTGGTAGAGAAACGGGAAACAGGTGGGAGACTCATACCATCTGAAGATGTGTATTTTAGACGGGTGGGACGATTTCCGTTTCTGCAGAGACTATTGAGTGGACTCAAACCATGGAATCCTGGAATACTGGGTTGGAAAGGAGCTCAAAATCCCTAAATTAGACAAATTTTAGATAGCTAAATGTATGTGAGATCAATCTCCTTGTGAGATTGAGAAACCAGTACTCTAATCTGTTTTATTCCAATTTAATCCATTTTGGTGCTTCTTTCATCTTCCCTGGTGGTCTAGTGGTTAGGATTCGGCGCTCTCACCGCCGCGGCCCGGGTTCGATTCCCGGTCAGGGAAACAGTGCCTTGTGAAGCTCAATACGTGGGGCATGAGGTTACATCCTATTGTGGTTGTTCCTCATTACGGAAGTCCCTTCTTACCAACATTTACAATTTATACTACATACTTTATATCCAACACACAAATTTATATGTTCTTATTAACTGCTATGCCCTGTGGCTTAGCAGATAGATGTTAATTTCCTTTTCCCTTGGCTTCCACCACTCCCCTAAATGTTCATAAGAACAGGCTATGACTTGGGCCCCATCTGTCAAGGTGGTCCTCAGCACAGGAGAAGCAGCATGTTCAACTTTCGGGTGTCAACACCAGTTTCATCTGGGTCGTCGCCGCTTTTGCGTGATTCTTTGTGAAGCTCACCGAGTTATCGGGTCATACACACTACGTTACTTCCTACAACACACAACTCACATCACAGATTATTCTTTCCCCGAGGCTAAATCTCCTTGAGGTACATGCCAGATGGCCCCATCCTTCTGCACGACCCACCAAGTACACCCACGTCCCATCAATGGCTTTGCCTTTTCTCAAGGGAGGAGCAATCCAAACTGCCTTCCCCAGCCACTTCCCTGTGTGCACTTGTGCTGATTTTGGTTGGGATAGAGTTAATTTTCCTTATAGTAGCTGGTATGGCGCTATGTTTTAGATTTGTGCTGAAAACAGTGTTGATAATACAGGGATGTTTTAGCTATTGCTGAGCAGGGCTTACAGAGAGTCAATGTCTTTTCTGCTCCCCAGACTACCCCACCAGCAGATAGGCTGGGGGTGCACAAGAAGCTGGGAGGCAACACAGCCGGGACAGCCCATCCCAACTGACCGAAGGAATATTCCATACCACATGACGTCATACTCAGCAATAAAAGTCGGGAAAAGAAGAAGGAAGGAGAAACATTCAGAGTTGTGGCACTTATCTCCCCAAATAACTGTTGGGTGACTTGTCTGTTGGTCTCCATAGTCAGGTTCCCCTTTAGATCACAAGCCCATCTGTATGTTGCATCTCTCCCTAGATACCCTGGTTTTTCATTGGCCCTTTAATAGCTCACTTATGCTCCCAGTCCAGGTCCATCTGAACCACTTCAGTTTTGACAGCTCTGGCTACCTGTTCATTGTTGCAATGGTCTTCAGTGGTGTGGTTTGTGGGCATGTGAACGTCTACATGATGTACCTTTACTGCCACGTCATGATACGCCACGGTGCGTAATGATAAATGAGTATTCTAATGAACTTAGGTGTACTACCTATTTTTCATATCTCCCTACTTTTCTTTGTCTATTTATTTGGCTTCTAAAATTACCATTTGGAAGACAAACTGATCTTTCCATCTTTATCCCATTTGTGCTTTATTACTCCCTTGTAGATGACTTTCAGGCAAGAACCATTTACAGTAAATGTCAGTTTTCATGCTTCAACAGTTCCTATTCATATTCTGCAGCAAACCATGTCAACATAAAACCTTGAGCAGGATGTAGCCTTAGGTTCTGAGATTAGGGGTTGAACAGTGCCATGACATGGTGAGGGCTGTTCATACAGCAGCGGGCCTCACCTCTCATATTTTTTTTCTTCCTGAATCCTGGGGCATAGGACTATTTTCCAAAAATACCATCACATCCAACATTCTTCTGCTTTTATGAGATAATCACCCATACTCTTACATCTTTGCTAAAGATATACTGTCCTAATTTAGTGGATCTTTATCTTCATTAGTTCACGCTTTATTCTGGAATCTTTGGTGACTTCTTCGTGACTGCAATAAACTGGAACAGCTCCCTTTTCAGGACTTAGTTCCTTCACCAGCAAATATTATTGCTCAAAATTTTTGGCCAGTACTAGGTAACATAAGCATCTAGTTTTGCTGTTCTTTTGTGCAATTCATAGTTGGATCAAGCTACATATTTTTACTTCTGCATTTATTGTCATACTTAAAAAACTTAAGATTTAAACAAAAAGAATGTCTACTTTCTGTTTTCCATTCCTGTAGTTCTATCATGGCACAACGGTAGAGATAATCCATATAATTAAATCTACCTGAACAAAGGCTTTTGTGCTAATAACTCGTTAACTTTTTTTCAGTTCTACCAGTTATTGTCATTCAGACAATCTAATACTTTTCCTGCAAACTTTTCTTTCTTGAACACATTCTTCAGCAATGGTTTTGGTTTAGCTTTTCTAATAGGTATGATATTTAGTTTTGGGGTTTTTTTTCAAAGCAGGAAGCTACACTGCCCACAAATCTTTGTGGCTTTCCATTGTCAGTCCAAATTCCACAGTTTCTCCACTTGTGTGAGTCAATCTAAAGCCAGTCTCAACAGCAAGAATAGCACTTAATGTTACTACTTGTCCTCTATTGTTATTTTAAGCCACTGTACAATTTATTTGGAAAACTTTTGCATACTATTCATGGAATAACAAATGTAATGTGAACATTTTGCTGTCTTCTGTATTAAAATTCTGTACTTTCTGCTGTAGTTCCCCATTGTCCTTCCATAAAGTTCTCTCATGAAAAGCATGACTACAGTTAATGATTACTAGCAATTTATTCTCAAAGCTTCTAAAGGATTCAAAATGTTCCTCCTCAGAAATATAACACTTTTAATTTTTGTTTCTTGTTTTGTATAGTTTCTTCCACTGTAGACAATAACCTAAGAATTCTTTGGTGCTGTCAATAAAGCTGTGCTGTGACAGCAATTGCAGTCAGAAGAGTACTTTTTTCTTCATCAGTTAGACAACTAAAACCACTGTAGTTACGACTTTCTCTTCAAGCACTGTTTCAGAAATGGTGTAGACAGTCATAGTTTAGTCACCTTTAGAAGTTTGTTACACTTTATTAAGAGCAGGTTAATTCAGCTACTTGGTAGCATTTGCAGTTTTCTTTGTAGTGCATAATTATTTGCAGATGAAAAGATTTGTGGAGCAATGCAATATCTATAAAGATAATCCTGATCTATTCAGAATCTCTTGAAAATTACCTATTTTATGCATTAATCATCAATGTAAGCATATTCTCATATTCCTTTTGATGGTAATGATCATCTGCTTTGCCGCCTATTAAGGTTTTGATGTTTCTGTAACTTTAATATTGATGTTTTAGGCTGCATCTTCTGATTCATTAATTTGGTGACTCCATTTCCCCTCACTATTATAGCTGTTTGCTACACTGATTTCGAGAGATTCCATTTCTTGCCTCCTTCATTATTTTTCACATGCCTGAGTTATGTTTTCCAGAAAACTTATATTAACAGTTGCACTCAAGACCTTAATGGTCTTTTCCAACCTAAATGGTTCCATGATTAGATGATTCTATATTTTTTCAGTTTTCAAACTTTTCCTCTCGGTTTAATATTTATCTAATGAATTGATAAGCTTAAATTTCTTCTTGTTTTCGTACTAATATCATATTATGATAGTCTCTCCTGGAGCATATGATCTAATTATGATGTCTGCTATCAAAAATGGCCACTGTATGTCACTCATTTCACATAACTATACATCTTTTCATTGTCACTTTCATCTTCTTCAGTCTCAGTAGGGCCATTCTTTGCTGCCTTTTCCCTGGATTGCTTCTTTCGCATCTTTATGAGCACAATTGTGAGAGCCTTCAGTCCTTACAAGAATAATAACCCTATTTTTATGAAATAAAAAAAATTTATAAAACCTTCAAAGTGTAGAGGAGTTAATTATTGTATTTTATGGGATCTACTTATTATTCAAAGCTTATTCATATGCATTATGTTTGTAAGAAATCAAATATGCTGACTAGGCCATTTCACTGGTACATTATAGCAAACGAAGCATATAAAATGTTTTTACAAGCAGCAGTCTATTTTAACTTACTATCTAGAAATTAGCTTTTTTTTTTAATGCTTGGATGTAAAATTTGAAGCTACCCATTGCTTTATTCCAAGTTTCCACACTGTGACAATAAGGCAATGTTCGTGTAATAAGAGCTCACACAGTTCATACAGAAACCACAAAACATTTTAATAAGATAGAATATCAGAATATCAGCTGTTAAGAGATGGCCCTGGAGCTGACCCCAAAAAGCAGAAAATTGAAAAAGATCAAGGCAAGTATGAAAACACGTGGTTCACTAGTCAAGACATTTCAGCAACAACTTGTAAGCCTAATAAAATGCATACAGAGTTAAATGATCAGGTGTAAATTTATCATCATTCACCTGGCACAGCCACCCTGTGGAGCCAAAATATTCAAACTTTACATATAAATACCTACCTCACAGTAGATGCTTATCATCAGATCAAATTTATTTCAGCATGTTGTTTTTCTGAGACTGTAACTATTTAGACTATTGCAATAAAACAAAATTTACGTTTCTGTCTAAGGTTTACATATTTACTCTGTTGCCATTACCATAATACTCAAAATACCTCATCGGTGCATAAACAACACAATTTTCCATCTTAAATAGCTTATTGAAGATCATACTAAAAGTATGTTGTGTCTCAAATTGAAACCGTTATACTTTTCCCGAGTCCTTATGCTGTGATCAGATGCCTATCTGAGGTGTAACACTCAGGAAATGTTTTACTGGTGTCGTAAGAAATACAAAGGCATATTCAGTCTGTGGTCCTGTCAAAAATAAACACTGACTGAAGAACAGGCTAGTGACGAAGGAGCTTGATGGACCCTCTGCTTGCTCTGAAGGGCAAAATGTGGCATATAAAAGGATAAATCATTGTGTCTATGTTGCACTGATGTTCTCTGGGAACAATTAGCTATTTTTTTTACCTGGCAGTTACTTCTTTCTTCACACACACAGTATCACAGAATTGTAGGGGTTGGCAGAGGTCTTTTGTAACTACTGTCTCTGTAAGTGTACTGTACTGTGACTACGGGTCTGTCCTGCTGAAGCTCTCCAGCCTCAGCTCCTGCAGGACCCGGATGACGGAGCTGGGTCAGTGGCAGGGGATGACATCCACCAGGGCTTTCGGGCAGCGTCCTCCCCCCAGGAGTTGTCAGACGGCTTCCTTACCACCAGCAAAGGGCTTTGTAGAGTGGGGTTGATGGTTGGATTTGATGATCCCAAGGGTCTTTTCCAACCCGACTGATTCTATGATTCTACTGGTGCTTTACACCAATGATCAGGTTTTAACATGAGACAATCGGTGTGATTTTCAGAAGCAGCTAAGTAATATGAGGTTGAAAGTCCCTGTAGAAAGAAGGGGGTTTAATTTACTATTTGCCTTTCTCATTTCTGCTACAAGACACACTGAAGAAACAAATGGGTGAAATAAACAAGAAATAAGAAATCGCCACAAGAAATCAATAGACTGTTAAAATATAGTACTTACATATGGCACAATAGACAAAAGGTAAAGATATTGATTTCTCTTTAACCAAAATTTGGTCTAAAAACCTACAATATTTAGCTAAGTTGTATGATCTGCTATAACTTGAAAAATTATTTTATTGCATGCAGATATGTGAATTAAGGTTGATTTAGTTAATAAAACAATAGAAATTACTATTTTCCTTATTTTTAAAAAAAAAAAGATTTCTAAATCTAATATTCAGTGCGTATTTCTTACATTCAATTTTTTAAAAATGTCAGAGTAAAAGATGACTGCCCTGTGGTCTTGCACTGATAATAAAATTAAGTTGCAAAGTGTGAGTTTTTTTAACTCAGCAAAACTAGTCTAAGATGAACTGACTAGTTTAATATGAATAAAAGTTTAATGAGATTTCATCTCCTTTCAGATTTGATAAATGAGCCACATTAAAATTTATCCTTTTTCAAGCAGTTTGAGATACAGGCTTGAATTTTTTCTCCCAGAGATGGGGAATCTAAATTTGGACTTAATTCCACGCTCTTTCCTCAGGTAAAAATCCTATTGTTTGACTCATTGTTTGTACCAAGCTTTTAGCATAAATTTACTGAGACTGATAATTAACTGGAAGTAGATCAGCTGTAAGAACACTATGAGCATGTATGGTACTTTCAAAGCTTTGCAATTATTAGACATTAATTTCCTTGTATATAGGTAAGGCTTTAGACAAAGCTTTATCAAATGTAATATAAAAGTTCACACTAACTTCACTGAAAATTGAAAAACACTCACAAAAAAGTCCAGATGAGCAAGAGTACATTTAACATTAGCTATGTGAATAGCACTGCTGAAGGCAGAAGAAATTGCTCTCATTCTTAAAACAAATATATGCTCGAAGAACCAGCCTTTAAATTTCTTTTCTCTTCTCTAGACTTTGAACAACAAATAAAATGAAGTCCATCGGAAATAAGGCAATGAAGGAATGAACCTGGAGAAACATGCAGATGTACATCAGACCTCTGTAACGCACATGTCATACCTCACCAAATATATGCAGTAATTCCCCGCAATACAAGCTTCCTCTTGAAAGAGACTGAGAACAGCTTTTCAGAGGGGCTTTTCTCTGGCTCTGCAGCCAGAGAGTTATATCAATCTTTATGTCAGACTTGTTCAGCCAAACTGAACGGCATACACAGAGGTAACTCCAGAAAACACACAGGAGTTCATTCATTCACAGCATCTTCAGCCCTGACAGTTCTCTGCTGTCTGCTGGAGAGTTGCACCTTTGTGCCGTTATTATTTCTCCATAACAAATGACAGGCTGTACATGTACCACAACAGATTTAGCACAACTGTTTCTGTTCCTTTGTGTTGAGATGCCTTTCTTGACAGCAGATATTTGTGACTAATAGCACTCAGCGTCTTAGAATGTACTTACAGAGCAATATATACTTTGTACTTCTTGATACAAAGGTGCTGTAAATATGCACACAGAGCAACATTACAAGCAATTCCCTAATCACCCTGGGTAATAACCCTCTAATTAAAAAAAAAAAATAATAAAAAAATCTTCCAGTTCAGCTATTTTCACAATCTTTATTATTTGCCCGGAAAATGAATAAACTTGTGTTACCTGCTGTAGAGTGGGAGAAGAGAAAGAGTGAGAAGGCAGCTATAACCAATTACTGTAAACTTCTTCAGATTACTCTTTGCATCTGTTTGTGCAATTCTGTGTGTGCTCAGCCTTGTTATGAGAATATACGTTCTTACAGGTGTCACTACTGTGTATCTCTAATAACGAGGTACAGGCCCATGATGCCTTGAGCGCTCAGATTTATGATCAAGGAATCAAGAAACTAAAGCAAGCCAAGACTCTTCCTGTCAGTCAGCAAAAAAAAGCAAATGCAACTCCAGGGAGCACAGCAGCTCAATAATTGATACCACTGAGGAGAGACCTGTATCTGCTGAGATTACCTACATCCTTCATAGCTGAGTGTGACTGAATGGGAACAGAAAAAAGAGATGGCAAAATCCCAAGGACACTTGGCTATATTGGATTTGCCTTTTACAAACTGTATGCACATCGGCACTTAGTAAGACTGACCTAGGTCTCAATAATTAAGAAGAGATGGTGATAGTGATCTGCACTTATTCATGAAATAATAGACGCTTGTACTGTTGTATCTGCTTAAACCAGGCTGTTTTCCAATAAAATCTATAGCATTGCAGTATTACTCATATCTCCCTGACTGACTGAAACAAAAAGAACCAGGATCTGAATCAGAACCCAAAAGATTTTCATGTTTTTTAAAAAATATATAAAATACACACAATATATATTCATATGTACACATGCACACATATAATATATATTTACTTCCTTGTATTGTTTCCTCCTACTTTTCCTGTTTCCCAGAATAGTCAGAAGTTCTCTCAGTAAAGTAAAAGGCCTGTTTAATAGTCAAATTCTCCAGTGGAGTACCAAAAGAAGGGGATTTATCACTTATAAATTTGCCAATTTTAACCAGAGACTGCAAGAGAATAACAAATGTTTCATGTTTGTGAATTTGCCTTTTGCCACCTCTAGTCCAGCAAAGGGAAACAGGAAAAATCAGAGATCGAGAAGCACCACCACAATTATGATCTCTTTTCCATATGGAGAATTAGCCTCATAGCTTCCTCACTCCCAACACATACACACATCGTTAATATAACTATGTGGTCTCCCTGGCACCGCACCATTTCATAATCTTATTTGGACAAAGTAGAAATTCACACATTATCCTGATACAAGTAATATGCAAATGAAGGCATCGTTAATCATCAGAGATCAGACGTAGTAGACCATATGCCTTTACAAGCCCGCAGAAAATCACACTGGATAGAAAGAGCAGGATTGCCAAAGGGATATCAAGATAAATGTTACTTAGAAATCACAAGAGAACAAACGACCAGCTGAAATATACAATCATCTGAACCAGTCACAGGGGACTCTACTCCTGCCTCAAAATTATGGATTAGTTTGAGCTACTCAGATACCAAGGTGTGATATAAAATGGCAAGTCCCCGAGTGCATGCTTGGGCATGCAAGGAATGGTGATGAGATATTTTCTCATTTTAACTCATACTTCCACTTCTAGTGCTTTTGTGCTGAAAGACTAGAGAAGCTGGCACAAGAAAACTGAAGCAGGAGGGGTGGTCATGGCTCCATCACTCTGCCCATTAACTGACCTCTATGACGTCCAAGTCGAGCTTTGCTGTTACTCACCCGATGCCTATACTGCAGACACGTGAGTCAGGATCAGTCTGAGGGCTCCCACCTCCTGTACTCGTCTTATTCATCTCTTTCCCAGAGCTCTAGAGCTTCAATATAGGAAGTGAGTGAACGTGTGTGGGCAAAGAGCTAAAGCCTTTACTTTTGTGGCGATACATAGTCATATCTTTTTGTTTGTAGCTAAATAGTATGACAGATTGGGTCTTGTGTCTCTCCATGTGGTCAGAAGCAATCAGTACACTGTATTAGTTACCCTAGAAAACACAGCATTGCTTCCTCTCCTGCCCTGCTAGTAGGAATATGCATCACTCTCAAATCTACCACAGATTTAAGCAATCTCATGGTCTTTGGAGACCTGCACTGAAAGCATTTTCAGAGGAATTTCTGGCCTCTGAACGAGGAGTTGTCAGCATTGATTTTCCCCATAGCAAAAGGTGTGAATATACAGCGCCCTTAATGCTGCATTTGTTCCATACCTTTGGCAGTTCGCTGCAGTGTTAGCCAGAGTGATGTATAATGTTGCTAGAGGGAACCAAAGTTTCCACAGAAATGATGAATTTTTAGCACAGGAAGCTTAAGGTTTTGAAATGCGATTTAACATTAGCTACCGGTTTCTGCTGACCCCTTGTACTCTCTTGGAAAAGAAATAACACCCATAGAAATTCTGCTTGTACTACAGGGAAAAGTAATCCCCTGGAACAGGGAACGAGCCTTGACTCTCAGTGCTCCTATTTTTTTTTATTCTCTCTTAAGCCAATCATGAAAGAAATTATTCCTCTGTCACTTTGAGAGTCACGTATTTCACATCACTTCGAGTTTGCAGTCATAGATGAAAAAATAAAAGAACAAACTATAAAAAAGGAAGAGGGCAGAGAGCTCTGAAGCAATTTATTCTCTCAAACTAACAAGACAGCACAGAATTTTTTTAAGGCAATTACAGAAGAGCATATTGGTTTATAGTTCCATAAAAGAGGAATGAGTAAGGTCCCTGTTTCAATTTTCATGTGTTTTAAGTCTGGATAGAAGGGTTTTACTTGTTTGGATCTTGAGGAATGGAACTGGTTTTCCTCTATTTGTGTCTGTCTGTTTCCCACCTTTCATCTCCCACCTTCCTTCTGCTAGCTTTTCACTGCAAGCTAACGCAAAGAATATGTCATTTTTGACAGAAAAAATTGCTGCTACAGCCACATGAAAATCAGATGGTGACCAGATGTCATGCCCACTGCTCAGTCTTTCCAGTTTGTGCTGGTAATGTCTTTTGTTTTGCTTTATTAAGAGAGACAAGGTTGTAAAAGCTTCTTAGGGAAAGAGTAAACAACATATCTGACTTGGATAGTAGGAAAGCGCTCTAAACACCAAAAAGAGCTGCTCTGCTCTTCTGAAGAATCTGAGGAAGAAAAAAAAAATGTTGACAAAAATAGTTATGCGGAAGACGTGTTTCTACAGACAACATTGCAGACCAGTATTCTTTAAAAGGACATTATAGGGGTTTTAAAATTATAAATATTATAAATAAATACACAAATATACATATAATTATTTGCATACAGTGCTAAAATGGAGATTTGGCAATACAATTGCATTATGCTGGATGCCTTCACTTCTAATTGTCTAGAACAGACTACACATAGCTGCCAGATGCTCCAAGCTCCAGTTGCGGTTGGGCAAATGGTGGACTCCCATTATTTTTCTACAGATAAACAGAATTTTTCTTTTGCAGTTTTAATCTATACTTTCCAATTATGTTTATGTGTTAAGCGCTGTTTCTTATCCTTCCTAAACAAGTATTTGTTTTTGTTGACTTCCTTAAGAAAACAAGTCTCGCATGAACAATGTGCCCACCAGGCAAATGGGATGAGGAGTAGAGTTGGTGAGACACATCTGCACTTCTGCTAGACACCCACACAACATTCAAATTAGGTTAGAGCCATATGAAAGGAGTTATATAAATCTTAAATTGACAAATAACTGGCTAATTACTAGAGCTGAAAATATAATGGGAATGAAGCTCCTCTAGATCCATATTGTGCTTCCCAAAGGCAGCATAGGGATTAGTTGCTGGCCAAAGCTTCTTTTTACAAATGAGTTGAAAGGGAGCATAGGAAAATGCCTAATAAAAATAAGACGAAGCCTGTTGGGCTACTGAGTCATGGTGTGAAGAGCCACAGGCATAAAGATGGGCTTTATCAGTTGTAAACTAGTTGCGGTTAAATGTCTCAGAATATTCACATTAAGATAAAAGAAGAGGTTACAGAGGTTACAGAACCGCTGTGAAGAGGCCAGGGTAGATAATCATTGAACTTCAGCGTGAAACAAAGGCCAAGGGTATAAGTTAAGATAAAGAGCTAGTTTTACATATTCTGGTAAATATCGAGATGTTATTTCAGGATTGCTTCTGCTTCCAAAAGTGAAATATAGTTCCTCCTCTGAAGTGTTAATAACATCCTACTCATGCACTGGTGTTAATGATGTAAGGAATCCTAGCCAGGCAGCATTGCTATCATTCTATGTCAGCGTGCCAGGATCTGTGTTCATTGAAACAAAGCTAACTATTAATCATTGCTCTGCCTGTGCTTCTGTACATTTTATAATTCACTGAAATGAAGTAGCATATGGTGGATAATATTTTCCAATTACTTTAGTTAAACAGTGTAAAACAAATGTAAGAGATGGCGCTTCCTGTTGCTGGACAAAACACATCCCCATTTACAGACAATCTGGGAAGAAATATATCCTAGGACAGATGTTCTAATATAATTGATTTAAAAATCCCGTGGCTTAAGATAACCTGTTCTGCATCCTCTGATATCTATTATTTACCTCTGGTCCCAAGACTGCTTCCGTATACAGCGACACTTTCATACCCTCTACTGGTCCAGGTTGTTTCCTGGCATCCCTTAGATGTTATAGCATTGATTAGGAATGAATTCATGTTATGCATCATAAATATTCTCCAACTGCTAAGAACTAACTTTTATGCCTGCATAATTATTTCAGGATCTTTAGTGCTTTAAACAGTATTTCTATGCTTATTGCCAGCTGGTGTCAGCAACAGACAGGCTCTTTGATCAGTTACACCTGTACCTACAATATTTTTCCTCCTTCACACTGCCACATTCATGTCTTCACTTTTGATTTCCAAGCCTTATGAGAAAGAGAAGGAAAAGAAGGTCATTCACATTTTACAAGCCATGCAAACAAATGTGATTTGTTTGCATTCACCTTCTAGCCTCTTTTTTTTTTTTTCCAGCTGACAGCATCATCCTGAGGAACATTGTCAGGTGCAGTGAACCAGGTCTAAAAGGCCAGCAAAAATGTATGAAATAAAAGAAGGAAGAGACACAGAGAAAATTGCTGAAGAGAAAAGTAGAGTGGCTTTTGGGCTGAGGCTGCATCTATGCTAGTGAGTTGAGCAGTGCTGGGATCCATTCCCTGGGCCAGCTGGCACAGGTGGGACACATCCATGCACTAAATCCTTTTACCCTCCTAGACAAGATATGCTGCATGCAGAATTTCTATTAAGGATGGTTCCTGGCCCATGGTAGCTGAGAATCTTTCCAGAAACCATTTGGGAAAGTGTGATTTGCCCAGGGATGATGCTGTGCCAGGGATTGTTGTAATAATTAAATGGTCCAGATGGTTGGCACTATTTAGTTTATGGATACAGTAGTGGAACAGATGTAGTCTCAAATCAAAATTTATCTTATGTAATTTAAAGGCCAAGCCTAAACTGACCACATGAGCCTCCCTTAACCCAAATAAGGCAGTGGTAGATTAATCTCATTTTAGGTGATATCCTGTTCTCACCACAGACTATGTGCAATTTAGGGTGATTTAAGGTGATTATCTGAGATCAAACACTAGTTGTAGTTTGTTAATCAGGGAAGAGTTACATGCTTAGGGGTAGATTGTGAAAGAATATTCAGGTGTCAGAGATATGATAAATGCTTTGTTAGGGTTCTAAAAGCAGACAGATCCTTAACTTCTACTCGGTTTTCTACAACCATTGCTTAGTAACAGCTTGTAGTGAATTTTATCCTGGGCTGAACATAAATCAGAAGTAAAAATACATCACAGATCACCATTAATCAGTCTTTCTTTGAGAAACTGCACAGCTAGAAAATAATGGGACTTCAATCAAATTCAGTTAATTGCAAGTCCAGAACCTAAGTTATGTGAATGAGTCTTGAATAAGCAGTTCCAGAAGCGGGTATTTATTGCATTGGTCTGCCTCCTGGTGAAATTCTGTCCGTGAATAAGGGCTGCCTAAATATGCAGGGGGATTTATGATTGACGGGAGGTTAATTTCAGTTTTTTTCCTGAAAACAAAACCCAAACCAATAACAAATTCATCTTTGCATGTGACATGTTCATTTTGTTAAGCAGAAAGGATGATCCCTCAAAAGATGACCATGTCTTATTTACAAATAACTTGCTGTAAAGGCAGCTTGTCCACAGGTGCAGAGAGCTGATCCTATTTTGGTTGGAAATGGCTTTAGAATATTTCCAGGGACCTCATGGCAAGTAAATAAGTGGGATGATATAGGTATCTATATAAATACAAATCAATTTCTGTTTTAAATCACCAGGAAAACCACTGTGATTTCCAGGAGCAGATCCAGGTTCTCAGGTCAAGAATTATCTGACACAAGACAGAATTATTACTGATAGCTATACTGACTCACAGATGTGAAAGATTTACCACGGCCACATTCTTTCCCTTAAACTTTGGTTGCTATTTGATGTTAGAATAATACCAATTCTCTTTTTCTGTCAGAATATCATGTTTGACAAAAACTGACTAATTAATAAAGACTTTTGCAGCTTGTCAGAAAGAGAATATGGAACAAATTCTTGTCTAGAGTAATTAATTGAAATTGGGAGTGATACCATATGTAAATGTGATTTTCCCCTCTTAATTAGAAGCCCTAATTACTTTGATCAGAGACCTCATTATACCACTTCTGGGAAGCAATGGAAGTAGGTAAAAAAAAAAAAAAAAAATCTTGAAAAGGCCATTTATTCTAAAGCTTTTTTTTTTTAACTTGGGGAACCTTATAGTGCTGCTTAAAAACTTTACTAGATTCAGATCTGAAGTCCAGTGGGTGTTTATTCCATGCCCGAACCCTACCAAACCCAGAATAAATTTGTTCAATGTGTATTAAGGTTGTTTCATGATTTCCCTTAGCAAGAGCAGCACATCAAAGCATCTTAGAACTTACGGGAACTGACAGAGAGAACTCTCTGGCAGGGGAGCTGGGGTATCACGGTCTCGTGATCGGTATTTAGCTCCTGCCAGACAAAGTTTTCTTGTCAAATCTTACATTAGCTACTCAGTATTTCTGTGTTTCAGTTTGCCTCCTGGATAACAATAGCTTTCCCTCTTCTGTTCACCTGACTTGCCAAGTTGAAGGACGTGATAAGCACAGCACGCTTGCGCAGAGGTTGGTGCCGTGGGTCACGGCAGCCGCGCCTGGAGAGGAAGGTCAGGGCAGAGGGCTCCCTGTACAGCATTGCATGCAAATGCCCGACAGGGAGGGAAGCTAAACAGACAATGATTTCATTAACTGCACTAATGACATCTTAGTGAAGACTTAGATTGCCTTAATAATTTTTATATGTACAGTTGTGCGTCCCATGTAAAATCCTAGTGTATGTTAGCTGTATGTGCGTACAAGACAGCAGCCTTCCTAAAGCTGTAATTACCTAAATCCATCTTCAGATGCATCTGTGTGGTGAATATTCTTTATTAAGACTGGAGGAAGGAACATATCTGTGTTCTATTTAAAAAAATCCAAATAAACAAAAGACTTTCTGCTCTTTTGTACAGTCCTTTACAATACTAGAAACAGTAGCATATTTTTATTTAAAAAAATTCTTGTTCTCTTCAGCTGCTGCTAAATACCTGTGTTACTCATGTCATAGACCAGTTGTGGTTTTGTGATTTTTTTTTTTTTTTAAATCTGTGCTTCCCCTTTATACATCTTGCAAAGGTCTGTAGTCCAGGTCTGCATTTTAATGAGGTGACCTGTGGACACTTGACAGTCGGCTGAATATGGTCAGCAATAATGAAAAAGCTTTCATAGTCCCCTACAGCAGCACAGGTGTTTAAACTCCATGGAACTAAATATTTTCTGGTACTGTGACACTAGACTGGACTTCAACATGTTTTTCTACTGTGATCACAGCAGTCAAGTTTCTATTTCCTGTTATTCTGAGACAGTCCAGAGGCTTACATACCTTTGCTACAGTATATAAATGAGGTGTTTTTCTTAATTTGCCTATCAAGTGGGAAATGTATGGTCATGCTGTGACATAGAAAATATAAATGCTCTGTATTTTATTTTTGAGTAAATTTGAATATCAGGCTCAAAAACTATTGCCATGTACAACAAATATCAGTAAAATCATAGGATAGTTGGGTTTGGAAGGGAACTTTAAATGTCATCTAGTCCAACGCCCCTGCAATAAGTAGGGACATCTTCAACTAGACCAGGTTGCTCAGAGCCCTGTCCGACATCACCTGGAATGTTTCCAGGGATGGGGCATCTACCACTTCTCTGGGCAACCTGTGCCAGTGTTTCACCACCCTTACTGTAAAAAGTGTCTTCCTTATATCTAGTCTAAACCTACCCTTTCTTAGTTTACCACTTGTCCTATTGCTACAGGTCCTATTAAGCAGTTTGTCCCTATATCTCTTATAAGCCCCCTTTAAGTACTAAAAGACCACAATCACATGTTCCAAGGGCCTTCTCTTCTGCAGGCTGAATACCCTGGCTTACGTTAATGTCTTAAAATGTCTTAAAGATGCAAAGTTTGTTGTTTTTCTTTTCCCTTTGCATGTAGTGTGTTAGATTATACATGATCAGATGGAACAAAACAACTGTCACTGTCAAACACCAGTTGTGTACTATACTCTTGAATTTCATCAAACATCCTTCAGTTGTTAATTCTGTAGTGCTCTGATTGTACTTCTAAACTACTAGGTAATAAATATGTGTCTAGGTTAAGATGACAAAATTGGATCACATTTAATCAGCAGAAGACTGATCTCATAAATAGGGTTTGAGATCTTGGACAAATTTTTTGCCTTTCTTTGTCTTGATTGTCCATTAGTAGGATCCTGAAATGGGTACTGAAGCAGAGGCCCTTACATTTAAAAAAACCTAGTTTTTCAGTCAGTGGTTTCCAACTTTTTCTAGTTTGCTAGCAACAGTACTTGGGAAGATATGTGCTGTCAGCAACATCTGGCTTTGCTCTGCCTAAGCCTATTTCAGCTTTACCAACAGCAGCTTCCTTTGGCCTCTGGTGGTGTTGGAGAAGCTTGCAGAGAACACATTGCCTATAAGCTATATTAAGAACCATTGATAAACGTGAATTTGTGTTGTGCTCATCTAACACTATGCCCTTTAAAAACATGAGTGCAAAATCCCTGTTTCGTTATACACTAAACAAAAAGCACTAAGGAAATAAAAGGATTTTATAAACATCAAATTAATAATGAGCAAAATTCAGTCATTCTTTTGGTGGAGCCTGGAAGAGGGAAAGGTGAAAGTTTTCAAAGCAAAACTCAAGTAGATGTAATTAATGTCAAGTGTTCGTGCCTTATTGTCTGCCTGCTTAGAGTTTACTTCAAATGTTTTATAGTATATGCACCTTTTCCCCTAGACTTTTGTTTTATTTGAAGTCAGTGTAGATTTTATTATCTGCACTTAATGTGGATGCAATAATTAACCACAATGTGCATTTCTCCCAGTCTATCTTCTGTTTACAGCTTCAATGCAAATAGGTCTCAGAACCATGGTTAAATGTGTTTATGCTTAAGTTGGTTGTACCCGACCATTTTCCTGAAGAGGAAAATATGTTCAACTAGGGGCCATAAAATAAACTGGAAAATTGCTGTTGAATTAAATCATGGATTCATTTAAATTGGAAAGGACCTTTAAGATCATCGAGTCTAACCGTTAACCAATCACTACCAAGTCCCTCAGCACCACATCTACATGTTTTTTAAATACCTCCAGGGATGGTGACTCAACCTGGGCAGCCTGTTTCAATGCTTAATAACCGCTTCAGTGCAAAATTTTTTCCAATCTAAACCTCCCCTGGTGCAAATTGAGGCCGTTTCCTCTTGTCCTATCCCATGCTACTTGCGAGAAAAGACCGACTGCCACCCCTCTACAACCTCCTTTCAGGTAGCCTTAGAGAATGATAAGGTCTCCCCTCAGCCTTCTTTTCTCCAGGCTAAACAACCCCAGTTCCTTCAACTGTTCCTCATAAGGCTTGTGCTCCAGACTCCTCATTGGTTTCAATGTTCTTCTTTATACGTACTCCAGCACCCCAATATCTTTCTTGTAGTGAGGAGCCCATTAACAGGAAATATTGCCAACACTTTAAATGCAGCCAGTGTTTGCCTTGTCAAAAAAAGAGGAAAAAATCTTTCTTGAAGTTTATGCAAAATACCAGATTTAATAGCTAAATATTTTATTATTTTCATACACTGCAGATAAAGATGTTGCTGTAATGGCAGACTGCAGCTACAGAGGAATTTTAATTAGGCCAAATCTCATTACATGTTTGCAGTTCAGCTGGACAACAAAGCCAAGGCCACTCTGTGCTTGTAGAAGTGCCATGGGACATGCAGGGTTTAAAGTAGCCAAGATCTTAATTTTGCAACTCTTCCAACGTAGCTGCTGTCCTTCTGCTGCTGCAGCTGCAAGTTTTGGGATGACAGGACATTTCCATTTGACACCGGTAATTAACAAACACTGGCTCAAAGGCAACAATAGCATCCATTAAAGGAATACTAGTAAATAGCTTATTAGTGGAGGAACCGCAATGCTACTCACACTCAGTCAGTCTGAAAGAAAGGTGAAAAGCAGCATAACTAAGCCCCTGGGAGTAGGTCAAATTATTTGATCAATACGCTTTTAAGTTTATTTTGTCAGCCATGTAGTTAATAAAAAATCTGTGATATCCTGTGCATGCAAACAATTAATTTAATTCTTGGATCATTCAAAACAAATCATTTTCTGGACAGAAGGCAAGCCAACATTTCATAACAGCCTCTTATTCCACTTGTAATTGTGTAAAGATGGTGCAATAATTAGGACTGCCTCTCGGGATTATTTCATCCTCTGCTCCTTATCCTGCAACAGGCTTTGTCTTACACCCTCAGGCCTTGTCAGGCCTTGATGCACATAAAATGAATCAGAGTGTTGCAGGATTTACAACAAGCTCCAATGATGTGATCCTCAAAACCCAGGTCTGCTATTAGCAACATCATCTTTCACTGTTAGGGGTACTGCAAATTCAGTCCAGCAACATGGCAGCACCAGCATGAGTTCGTGAATTCTGAAATTATAGTTGTGTGTGTATGTATACATATATATAAAAACTATAAATACATTAGTATATACATGTTTATATGTATGAATAGTTTATATGTATATTAATAGTTTTCATTAACATACATGAAGCGGTTCCATGCCTTTATACCCAAATATATTGTAAGTTTAGGTACTAATTTTTAACTTTAACCCGTGTGTAAGCATTACAAATCACCTTGCACCTCTGTATTCAAATTCGTGTATGCAAGAAACCTCATTGATTCAGAACACGTTTGCTTCTCCTGGGTTTTAATGGCTGTCAGCAGTTTAATTTCATCAGCAGACTTTGAACCTTGTTTATCTGATTTAAGACATAATATAGAATATTGCTATGTCTGTTCTGCAACTTATAAACCTTGACTTTGGTTTATACCAAGCTGAAAAGATCCAGTCATCAAGTCTTATTTCCCAGCTACTGCAAAACCCCCTTGTTTTACTGTCTTTTCCACTCGTCCAACTCATTGCCTTTATTAAGGTAATCTGCATCTCAAAAGGACTATAAAGACATGAAAAGATAGCTTGCAAGGGTAAAAGTTCCAGGACAAGACCTTCATTTACCCTTTCTTTCATAGGTTTGCTTTTTAATTTTGGAGTTTTTAATATTCAGGGTTTGGGTTTTTTTTTCTGTTAATAGCACACGAATAATTAGGAATGTCAACATCAGAAGATATTATAAAAAATAGGCAATCAAATGAGCTTCTTAATTTTAATAAGGGTTATAATTATTAAGAAAAACACAAAGTTATAAAAAAACAACCTTTCTCCATTTAGATGTTTCTGCCTTCATACTCAGTGGCAAAGGGAAAATCTGAAGGATTTCTGATTTAGTCTGGAGTTCTATACCTAAAAAGTATGGGGTCACATGAATTTTTCTGGAAGGCCATCAGCATGTGTAATGTGTAGAACAAAAGTCCAGATTCTATGATTCTATGATTCTATGCATCTCCAGAGTTCTCATGGCATCTGCTGTTTTTCCTGTAGGTATATAGGGACAGAGATGGGTGTTACACCCAAGGAAATCCTCCCTCCAAGCAGTTTGTCAGATACAGTTTTCTGTGGAAAATCAACTGCAACGTTGTCACTGGGAAATACAGGCAGAAGCAGGGCAATTTAATTACCTTTGGCAAAACATGCAAAGATGCCCTAGAATGACTTTTCTATTGCTGATGCTTTTGACATTTTAGTTTTGTAAAAGAAAGAGGAAAAGTTTTCTTGACATGAGTAGATTAATATATGATTATGCAAATGCTGGAAGTCACATTCCTATCTTGGAGAAAAATTGTGGTGGTTAGAAAAGAAAGATTAATTAATTTAGGAAGTCTGGGGTTTTTTCTAGAAATGTTTTTAGTTTTGTAAAACAAAGTCACTTGCAAGGTTATGTCGCACCTCTAACAGACCATTGTTAAGAGATGGTAAGGAAGCAGTAAGTAAATAAATACATTGATCTAAAATAGAATCATAGAATAGTTTGGGTTGGAAGGGACCTCTAGGGATAATCTAGTCCACCCCCCCAATACAAGATATAAGTATTCAGTGTTCTAATTAGTTAAAAAAATATAGAGTGTAAATTTTAAAATAAATACATAAAGTAAATAATATAAGATATAAAAGATATATAAGAAGGAGATATGCCTGCTGCAATCCCCTGAGGTAGCGTTTATTGATACCAGGGCACCCACTTTGCCAGGCTGTGTCATGCAAGGAGACAATTTAGAAGTTGCTAACCAGTTTTGTCTATTTCCATGTGTTGTACCTGTTTAGTATGGGTAATATAGTCTATAGTTTAATACAGCTCTAATATAGCCTGAGATTTCCATGAAAAATTTCCAGTGTCTGGTCAGAGATGTACCTAACAATGTAGCATGTTTATTTAGTCCTTGTTCAATCCAAATTTAAATTCATAATAAGCATTACGAAGTTAGTCTAACCTACATACTTCATCCTTAATCACCAGTCATTTTATTTCCAGATCTGAAATTACACTTCCAAATCCTATGACTTGCCTTATCAGTTACAGTCATGTAATACAAAATAATATGATCGATTTGGTTGGCTTTAACATAAGGAAATAATTATTAATTTAGTACATTGATCATAGTCCCTTTTATGTCTGCCACCTTTCTACTGAAGATGAATGATAAACCTTACTTGTGTTCATATCTTTGCTGAGATTATAAATTGTTCTTTCCCCAATCTGACAACAACCACAATAGGCTTATTACATTTCTGTCGGGTTGGCTATTCGACTTACTCAGTCATAGGGTCACTTTTAAAATTTTAATACAAATGGCGGAACATTGCACTTTTTCAAAAGACAAAACCTTTGCTGAAGGAGAAAAAAATAAATGATACCTGTTTTATAGACATCAAACCCCAACAAAGAGATCTTGTTTCTTTTGTCATCTAGTATAACATTCTTATACGTGCTTTCGGGTATTAAAAGTTTGCAGGGTATGTAATATGTTATTGGGATAGTTTATGGGGACTGTGTTAATCAACCTGTTGGCTTCAGTTCTCTAAATCCCAGGTTTCTATAATATCAGAAAAGGCCTTCTCACTGATTCCTGTTTTGTGGTTGAATACATCCTTAGTTCTCTTTATACACCTGCAAAATTTTTGTATTGTTTCTTTGCATTTACTGCTCATATACCTGTGTATAGAAACAAAACCTCACAAAGCAAAAAGACATGTTCATTTCTCTTCATTCAGGGTCTAAAAGAATTGTTTAATCTGTGTGTTAGCATCAGAGCCAAAGATAACTGAATCCAGAGGGACTTTTTTTTTCTGCTGATTTTAGTATGCCTTACATCTATCTCATATACTTATCTTTGGATGAAATAAGTTCCTAACTGGGCATACTTACTTTTCTCCTCTGACTATAAAAGAAGCTTAAAGAGCTAGTGCAGATTTATATGGCATCCTTTAGATGCATAAATTGGGACAGATAGACCCAATGCCAATTGGTCTGTATTACATTCAGGAAAAAAATGCATCTTGTTACATCTTTAATAAGATTCCTGCTAACTTTCACAATGTCACATTATTTCAAGCAGCACAGAAATGCAATTCAGCTTATGCAACAATCATGAAACATCAATATCAGATTGAACAAATGGATTTGTATATAATGAAGAGATCTGGTGTCTAATTAGTGAAAATTAATACAAAATTTAGAGTTATTTGAAAGCAGGAATAGTGTGTCCAGTAAGACTAGGGGAGTGATATTTCCCCTGTACCAGGCACTGGTGAGGCCCTACTTTGAGTACTGTGTCCAGTTTTGGGCCCCTCACTACAAGAGGGACATTGAGGTGCTGGAGCAGGTCCAGAGATGGGCAATGAAGCTGGTGAGGGGTTTGGAGCACAAGTCTTATGAGGAGCAGCTGAGGGAACTGGGGTTGTTTAGCCTGGAGAAAAGGAGGCTGTGGGGAGACCTTATCATTCCCTACCAGACAGGAGGCTGTAGAGGGGTGGAAGTGGGTCTTTTCTCGCAAGTAGCAAATGATAAGACAACAGGAAATATGGTTGTACCAGGGGAGGTTTAGATTGGATATTAGAAAAAATTTTTACACTGAAGGGGTTATTAAGCATTGGAACAGGCTGTCCAAGGAAGTGGTTGAGTCACCATCCCTGGAGGTATTTAAAAAATGGGTAGACCTTGTGTTTAGCAATATGGTTTAGTGATGGTTTTTGTCAGTGTTAAATTGGTGGTTGGACTAGACGATCTGAAAGATCCCTTCCAACCCAGGCAATTCTATGATTCTATGTGTCTTTCCAAATATTTGGTATAGTTAATTATATTTTTATTGATAGTACTGATGGTTTCAGAACATATTGTGCCCCTGGTGGGCAACTGAGCTCCTCTCTCACTTCCCCTACCTCATTTATTTCCTGGGTTGTGTTGGCAATGACTGCTTCCCTCTCTGAGAAAACTTGTCTTTTGTAGTTAATACACACTACTTGTATACCGACATGAAAGTGGAGGATTTTATTGTTTTCCAAGACATCTAGGAAATGGACAAAAAATTTAATTTGGTGAGACATGGTGTTAATTAGGTTGGTTCAAGGTTTGAGTCAATTAATCTATCTGCTAAAAAGTTTCCTTTATAGGCAATGAAGGGGAAAAATAAATTAGACTCTACAGGAAGATTCCTCCCATACTGAGAGAGATCTGTCCAACAGGTAAGATGAACAGCCCTCCAGGGGTGCCTCATTACCTCCACTGACAATGGAAAGATCTATCATGGCTTGCTTAAACTAGAGGCTAACTTTTAGACACTTAACTTTCAGTGAGGGGAAGATTTTAAGAGCTTCTGCCACTCTCAGGCAGCTGGCTGGTTGATTAAGTACCTAATTATCTTTGAAGTTCTGCTTCTTGGGTTTTAAAGTTTCTACAGATAAAATGCTTCTGGAAAAAAATGTTTTCCAGGACTGCATAAAGGAGGTACTGTTTTCCACCGATTTATAAACTTATTAGCATGTGTGAATAGTTAACTTTTCATGCTGCTTATCCAATCTTATCCAGTGTTTATCAGATGTATGCTACTTTGAGGTTTTTTAGCATGCATTAGTATTTATAAGGTTTTTATTTGTCTGTTGGATTCTAGAAAGGAATTTATTATGAAGTATTTATAAACTGAATCTAAAAATATGAACTTCTGTTTTAAATGTTGAACTCTGTACCTCATCAGAAAACCAATGACTATCTTGCAAGGTGTTCAGGAAAGATAAAAATCCTTGAAAAGAATTACATCTAGGTAGTAGAATTAGCACCTGTTTTTCCAATTATATGTAGAACATTTTATTGAAATCTTGTCATAATAATAACTGCAAGGGAGAGAATGCTCCAGCATTCATGTTTATACCAGCTTCTGACATTGATTATAGATTACCTAGGTATTACCCTTGCATTACATCCTGTTGCTTACGTTGCCATGTTAATACAGAAAAAAAATGATTGCTAGACTTCTCAAACATTTTACATAATATATTATCTCAAAATGAGAATATTCTTTGCCAAATACTAATGTTTCTTGTTCTGCCTGAGAAGCTGCATTTTTAGTAGTTTTCTTCACTCAAAAGGCAACATGTTTTCATTTAATTTGCCTCCAGTAATCAAGTGCTGCTAGAGATTAATATTTGATTGATAGCTTCCTCACACTCAAATGCTTGTTATCATGGGACAAAGCTTCCACAGCAAGTAAAGAACATTTTATGTAGCCCTTTTTAATTAAAACAGAACTATTAATCAGGTATACCAAGTTTGGGAAGTTTTGTGACTATAATAGAAACAATAGGGAGAAATTTATCTCAACTCATGGTTTTGGAGGTTATAAAATCTTTGTCAGTGGATGATACAAATCCCCCTGTATTAGAACCAGCAAGGACTGGTCAAATAATTATTTTTTCCTTCAACTAATACCACACAAGTCCAGCTATAGTTATTCAAGTTTTTGGAGAAGGGAATACAGTTAGGGACTAGTTGTCTGAAAATATAAGAGAAAGAAAAAAGATTAAAAAAAAGGAAAGATATCTTTTAGATATTTTGCTAACACGTCTTTCTCCTTTATTTAGAAAATTTTGTCTGCAGCAATATAAGACAGTTGTTCTAGGGGAAATACCAGGTGTGTTGGAGAAGGGAGAAGCCACTGATGTTAGTTCACAATCCTGTGTAGAGAGGCTTAGGTTCTTCGAGCATTCACTATTTGTCATTTACTAGTTTTTGTCTCCGGCAACAATCTTCCTTTCCTGCCAGGGCAGCCCGGGCTCCGAATGAGCTGTTTGTGTTCTGCTGTCTTGCATGGGGAGCTTGTCAGAGATCCAGTGAAGCTGACCCTTAAAATCAGTTTTTAATATTCAAATCTGGTGCCCTGGGAAAGTGAGCTACAAATTTTCTGGGCAAACTATCACACTAGTATCAGCTGGCACAGCATAAGGTCCCACATCATTTCTGCATGGAGTCCCCTCTTCTGTTTAGCTGGAGGCTCTGTGCATCCTCAGTCTCCATAACAACTAGGGGAATGCAACGTGGCTCCAAGTCTCCTTTAGGATCTGTCCTTTGGCTCACTAGAAACAATCAATCAGCACCCTCAGGAAATATACTGAGTTCTTCCAGCCTGTTTTAATATCATGAGTTATGATCTGCTAGTCTGTATCTCAGCTAAAACTGTCGAACAAGTATCCCCTTTCCAAATCACTTGGAGTGAAACCAAATGTTTGTATGTTTTATTCAACTCTACTAACTAAAAGTCTTTTGAGTACAAAAAATATTAATAATTCTCAAGTTTAATGCATAAAACTTACATGTAATCCTTTCACAGCCCAGATACTGGATTGTCTTTTTTTGCCTTCTTATAGACGGAAGAATTACTGCTGTGAGACCTAATTCTTCCCAGTTTTTATGCAGATTTACGGTGTGTATGGAAGGAAATATATTTTCCACCACCACCCTGCTCTTCTCCTCTCTTTCTTTTCCATTCCCACACATTTTGTCAGTGGTGTAAAATGGGGACTCAGAAAAAAATAATAGATTTACTGCAACCAGATATGTACAAGGGATGTGAAAGGTTTTTTGTATAATCCTCTAGGGCTGGCACTGCAAAAAGGTATAGATGAGCAGAGAATATTGGTGTTTCATCTGTGCACCTCAAAAACCACAGGAAGAATACAAGAGCAAACAACCTCACAAAAATATGATAATGAATGCACTGCCTCTGCTTTCGCTATCAGCTTTCTCATCTTCCAAGGCAGAAACCTCCAAACATTCCTTTCAATAATGCAGAGGGAATGAAAACTCAATACAACCCATGCATAAACAATCTTTCTTACCTCTCCTGTCAGATTTGCTCAGATATTTTTGGTAGGTGGACTCCCAGTATATAGGTTACAAGGGTAAGTTTAATTGTTTGTTCTGGGAGGGAAAATATGACAAGGAGTGCATTTTTAAATTGAGATTTACATGGATCATATTTTCTTGGGACCCTGCCTAAACAATAAAGCTTTTGTGGTTAATCTAAACTGGCCTTTGGCCTTCCAAAGAACATGTAATAGCAGCTTTTTTTGGTTGTTTTTTTCTTTTTTCTTTTTTTCTTTTTTTTTTTTTTAACCCTTTAAGGAGCCACAGATCTGTCTTTTTCCAATGGAATGAAATATAGCTTTAAATTTGAAATTATGAAATTACATTTTTTACCCTAAGCAGAGTTGCTCATTTTTTGTTAATATTTAATTTTGCAGTGTTTGCAGAGTAACTTGTTTTAAGACATTGAATGTCCTGTCCAAGCAACCTGAAAGAACAGACTGAGATTATAATAATTCTCTTGGCAAAAGATTGATGCACAAACTCTCGAGGCAATTAGAAACTCAGTTTTGCCAACTTAATATTCAATACTTTCTCATGTTTTGTTAATAAACAAGAGCCAGGAATATGAGAAGAGAAACTGCAGCACTTTTTATTATTCTACAGGCACAGAGCCTCCTTGGTCTTGCTCACTCTGAAATGTTTAGTATCAAGTGTGTTATGTCTGTCTCTCAGGTACCTCATCTGGAGAACAAACAGACCTGGCACTTATTCTGCTTCTGATATGTGGTTTCTGGGTAGTTTGCAACACTGGTGGGTTTGCAAGAAATTACAGGTGGCATCCAGTCACCTTTCATGGGTCCCTGATATTTATTTAAGCTTTTGGTGCCTAGTAAAATCTCCTCCTGAAAACTGTTTAAAGCCTCTTTACTGTTGGTCAAGAGATCTACTTGTCTTTAAAAACTTTCAGAGTAACTATTTGCTCAAGTTGAACTTTCTAGGTTAATGAGTCTTACCACTGTAAGCCTTCAAAGACATCTCCAAAGACTTATCTCATTTAAGTTTTCCTGTTACATGGTCTGGCTTCAGAAACAATTGAGATTTTCCCCTCCAAGTATCTCATGTCTCACATCTCTTGTAGCTGTGGCAAAACACAGGTGTGTTTGTTAACTCTGCTTGGTCAAGAAAAAATTAATGAACTTCTTCAAAGCCATTCATTCTCCTACAAATATCACAACATATTTTTTATTGTCACCGAAGCATTAATCTAAAACATGGTCACATAGAAATTTAGACAAAATGTCCACCAAAAAAAAATTACAAATAGGTGGTGTTTAGAAATCCCTTTCAATTGTCCACACAATGCCTGCCAGTACAATCATTTACTTCCTAGTATGGACTAAATCTTATTAATGTTCCTAATTTACTTTGCACAGGAAAAAACACTTATCTTTATATCTCATAGCCACCTTTACTTAGTTCTTGCTTAGAAAACCCAAACAATAAAATAACAAAACTCTATTAAAAAAAGAAAAAAGTAAATAAAATCATTTCAAACCAAGTGTAAGCCACATCATTTAGGAACCTTTTATAAGAGAGGGATGAACAGGGAGATTAAATAGGATGAATCTCACTCCAGAGCTACATTCCTTTCTCCATGATCTGCAGGAAAGGCCCTATTATCCTAGAAAAATAATTATTAGACAAACCTATTAGGGGAGAGAAGTCCTTCCCAGCTACAAGTCCTTCCCAACCAACATCCAATTTCTAGGATGTGTATTTTCTTTCTTATAACATGAAATCCAGACCCAGCTTTTCTTCTATGGTATAAGGTGTATAAAATACTACTGTTGTTATATACTGTAGCACATAAATGAAGTTAATGGGTGTTGTGGAAAAGGTGTCAAAAGTTTTATTCTTTTTTGTTTTTTTTTACAGGAAAATGGTACAAAGATGAGCATGGAAAGGAATTTAGAACTTCAAACACTTGAGTATTATTTGCTGCTGTTGTCTTAAAACAGAAAATTACAAAAATGTTTTCTGAAATTGAGATCTAGTTACTAAAATTTTTAGTTTCATTCAACATTTACTTATAATACAAATAGAGTACTTAAATGTCAAAATCAAGTCACTGGATATGAAAATACAGGGAAGAAAAAGTATTAGAATTAGAACCTGCAAGTTTAAGCTCACAGTTCAAGCTAAACTCTGAAGATGCTTGAAGAAATGTATGTCATGTCCCATTAATGAGAATAACATATAAGAATATAATTTTCATTAGTATCTTTGAATAATGTCTTTTAATAATTATACTCTCCTACAATTTGCATATGAAGCTGATACTTTAATCTGAGAGCTTGCCAATATTTTGATTAGCCCCTGCCACATTTCAGCAAAATGATCTAATGCAAAACATAATCATATCCTAAGTGGTAGAGGTCTTCCTTCTGATTTATTTAGGCATATCATTTGCTCTATTTTTTTAATAGCACTTGGAAGGAAAGGATAGCTGTTGATGTTTTGCCAGCCTTTCAGTTTCTTCATGTTAGCGATCTCTTATAAATCTCAAGCTTCACATCCTTTTTTACTATTTTATATTTTAGCATAAAATATATTGGACCACAAGACAGGGATTGGAGGAGAAAAGACCCTCCCACTTTAAGAGAAGATCAGATTGGTGACTACCTGAGGAACCTGCACATACAGAAGTCTGTGGGACCTGACAAGATGCATCTCAGAGTCCTGAGAGAATTGGCTGAAGTAGTTGCCATAATATTTGGAAAGTCATGGCAGTCATGTGGAGTCCTTGGTGACTGGAGAAAGGGAAACATTGCACACATTTTTGACCTGGAGTCATGTGTCCAGCTCTGCAGCCTTAAGCACAGGAAAGACAAGGATCTGTTGGAGTGGGTCCAGAGGAAGGCCACAAAAATGATCAGAGGGCTGGAACACATGTCCTGTGAGGACAGGTTGAGAGAGTTGGGGTTGTTCAGCCTTGTGAAGAGAACTCTCTGGGGACATCTGATTGTGGCCTTTCAGTACTTAAAGGGGGCTTATACAAAAGAAGGGGACAAAGGTTTTAGCAGGGTCTGCTGCAATAGGACACAGGGTAATGGTTTTAAACTAAAAGGGGAAAGATTTAGACTAGTTAGAGGGAAGAAATTTTTTATGCTGAGGGTAGTGAAACAATTCCCAGAGAGGTGGTAGATGCCCCATCCCTGGAAACATTCCAGGTCAGGCTGGACAGGACTCTGAGCATCTAGTTGAAGATGTCCCTGGTCATTGCTTGCAGGGGCATTGGACTAGATGGCCTTTAAAGGTTCCTCCCAATCCTATTATATGATTCTATGATAACATTTTTTTTGAAATCTTGATTTACACCACTTGTAAAACTTACAGTTGCAGAAATATTAGCAATATTCCACAAATGTCTATCTTTCTCAGGTTTATAGACTTCTCGAAAAGAGGTTTTAAAATCTTCATTTTGAGACCAGTATATACATTTATTTTTACTAATGCTTTCTCATTCTGTTTCCATGTTAGATTTTGCATTAGGAATATTTAAATAATAGTAATATCTTATATATTTCAAGAGAGGTAAATGATAGTAGAAAAAAGAACAAGAATGGTTTGACTGAAAACCGTATTTATATTGAAGAAATAATTTTATAAGTTAGATATTCCACTTCAATAATTTTCAACCTTTTGTAAGTTTAAAAATTATAACAAATATTTCAAAATTTGCTACCACTTTTCTTTCTCTTTTAAAAAAATCTTTTTAGGATAAAATAAAGGTAAGAAAAGAGAGATCAAAATGGAATTGGGAAAAGAGGGATCCAAGAGAGATACTCTCAAAGCACAAAACAAACACATTTGGTATTTTTGTTTCAGTTTTAAAGCTGATATATGAAAATTAAAATTTAACCTATTTTTTCAAAAGTATTTTTGCACTAATGAATTTCACAGAAATAGAAGGGGATTCTAGTATTGACTTCTTATAGCTTCTTTTCCCTTTGTTTTCCTTCTTTGGAAGACCTTATTGGCTTAAAATCCTTTCTACTGCAGGTTTAAACCTCTTTTTATAAACAAATATGGCTTCTGAAGAAGAACTCAAAGAAAGTATTAGCAGTTTTACATCTGTATTCATGTTTCCTTGCAGTATCTTTCTGAGGACAAAATGTTGGTGCCGGTGGGCTCTCTTGTAATATATCAATGAGAAATTTTTGCCAAAATTTTAAATACAGGCATCTTTCCACAGTCATATCACACAGTTAATTTCTTTCCATTTATTTGATCCAGTGTTAGTCACAAGTAAACTAACAAATGAGCAAGAAGCCCTACATGCTGCCCAGCTTCTCACCCAGTCATTAAGCACATTTTGGAAAAGTGGTTGATAAAAGTGCAAACTAGAAATGAAATGCCCCGAGAGATCAATGATTCTCTCAGGGATAAGCTTTTTAACCTCTTCATCACAACAGATCACTGTGACCTTTTTCAGCCACCAAAACCTAATTTACCATAAATAAATCCGTTCTCAGCCTATTCATTGTTTTCCTTCTAGAGACCTTGAGATTATAGATGCTGGAGTTGTATACAACATTTCAGATGCTCTTTAAAACAGACTGGGTATTCTGCATCCTAGTCACTCCATAAACTGTTATGGTAAATATTTAAATATATACAGTACTTGTTTATATAAGACATAATGACTTTAAATTGGGCTGATTAGATATGCCTGACTGAAAGTACGTTAATAATTTACTTTTCATCAATTTGTTCCAGTGCCTAGAGGGCTCTGAGAACATTAAAAAAAATCCTGAAATGTTAAATAGGAAAACAACTCAATTTATCTGAACAATGCATGCTAGTTCAAAATAAAAAAAAAATAAAATCATAGTAGATTCATCTAGACACAGATTCAAAAAGCAAAGAACCAAATCATTTGAGATCAGGCCTCCCGGCAAATTGTAGGTAAACTACTGAAGAGAGAGGCAATAAAAGGGTATTATTTTTTTATATAACACTCTGAGTTGGCTTTGACCTAGAGTTTTTGACCCAAAGCTTTTCTGCTTTCTGGTGAACTTGAAATATACAAAAGGAGTAAGTCAAAGATTTTCTCTAATGTTTACTTGAAAAGAAAAATGATTAATCTTCATTTCAATTAAAGAATTTTCATCCTGCAGTAGGGACTGCTGATCTCATTAATTTTGCCATTCTGAATAAGCCACACTAAAAACTTTGAAATATATTTTTAGACAGAATCCCTTCATGTTAGTATCAACGGGGACTAAGAATTTAAAATGCAAGATCAGGTAATTCCCTACAAAAAGTCTTTGCTACTTAGAGATACCATTCTTTTGTACCAAACTATGCATCTGAAATGAAGATGCTTTCACAGACTGCTGGTCAAAGTCTAATTTTCCAATAAGCATTAAAGGACACCAGAAGATATTTGAATAATAATATAATTGTTTTCTTCCTTGCCAAGTCTTGTGGGCTTTAGCTCCCTGTGAAGCCACCTGACAGCACGGTTCAGCAGCCCATCCACAGTTGCGCCGCGTCACTTGCTCTGCATCGTGTAGCTCACCTGACTTTCCAGCTGATTTCTCACAAGTCCTGTGTCATATATGCCAGTCCCATCCAGACGGCTCTCACATCCTAGGGCATTTCACGTGGCATCACAGATATATGTGCGCACAACTAGGAAAAGACGTCAGCATTCACAAGCGATCAGTCAATGGTCAATACAGCTAATGGGGTCAGCATGTATTTAAACCAACCAGCTGCAAAAGGCTCAATTTAACTGCTGTAACACGTTCACCTCCCTGAGGCTGGATGCGTGGAGGGCCATTTCAGGTGCTACAGAGCCCCTGTGTCAGTAGATCTCTTTCCTCAGTAAGGTTTACTCTAATCTCTTACATCTTCTATCCAAAAGGAGTAATGAGATTTATTATCCCTGCTCCTAGTCCTCCTTTTTTAGCCACTAGAAGAGTACCTAAGTGTACAGTACATTTAAGACCAGTGGGAAACTCGTTCCCACGTAATGCACAAGACTTAAGTCTGTGTATTGCTCATTAGACACTGCGCAAAGCTGGTTCCTTGGCTATGAATAACTGCTGAAGAACCTGGGCACTGAGGCAACAGGTTGTTTAGGAAACTTTTTTATTCTTGTTAGCTTACACCTAACCTGTTCATTATGGGACACTTCCCAGCTGCAGGGTTAGAATACAAAAGTAGTGTTCAACAGAGTTGAGTTTTTCACAGAAAAAAGTGGATTTTTGCATGTTTATGAAAAATATGGAAAGAACGGAGTCAACTATGAAAATGTTTTATCACTGCAGCCTTGACTATCCCAATTCCATGTTAGAGTAAGTAAAACCACCCAGCAACCCTCCTGGGACTTCTGTCCTTCGTTGATGCATTTACCTGATGCTGCTTTGCATCTTTAGGCTGTTCTAAGGCTCTCCATCTCTTCTTCACTGATGTCAGGGAAAGAATAGTAGTGCGAGGTTCCCCTTCCTGTGCTCCTCAGCTCCCATGCACGAGTGGGATATATCTGTTTTTTCCTGATGTCACAAGGTCAAAAGATTTAAGAATAAGTCTGGAGAAGATTGGTTGGAGCAAACTGACTCATACAGTTTTCATGATTAACTTCAGTGGCCCTTGGAATATCTGTGGGTTTTGGTGTGGGTTTTTGTTTGTTTGGTTGGTTGGTTTTTTAAATTTAGTTTATTTCTTAAAGTGTTTTCCTAAAATATATTAAAGGAGTGACCTCTCTCCAGGGTCCACTGAGGGATTCAGTTTTGCTGTCATGCCATACACCGACAAGCTACACAACACACCAGGGTATAAAGCATTATGCAGAGCATGCTTTGCATCAATGGATTTTGTCCCTCTCCAACTTTCCTTTCTACCCCATTTCTTGTTGTTTCCTAGAAAGGCACAAATTTAGCTCTTCAACCAAGGACCATGGAAAGATGATTTTAATGGCAACAAAAAAGTGCCTAGTTTTACAGGAGAAAGCAATTGGTTCAGATTTATTTTCAGATTTTTTTTTCAAAGAAAAAGGCCTTCATTCAGAATTCCATGTGTTTTCAACATAGGAAGTTTTTGTTTTTTCTTCCATGATACTTTTCCTTTTCATTTCATGGTACAGTACTATATTCAGAAACTGTGTACTTTCCAAAATGGAAAAAAAATACAGAAAAATAGGATTTTCCTTACAAAACCAAAATTTATTGGTCCAAGACGAGGAAAGTATCTCTTAATATTGCAAAATATAAACGACTGTGCTCTAGAAAGCCAAGTTTTGGTGCAGTTATTGACCTCTGCAGGGATATACCACATGAAACTGTATCAGCATTATTAAATGCTGTTATGCAGTAACAAAAAATATCTGGTTGTCTGTACGATGATGATTTGCAGAAGATGGTAATCATGGTCGGGGCAGTCTCTGTTGGATTTAGAACTTGGGCTTCATGAAGCGTACTGACAAATGTCTAAATATTTCTACAGCGACACTACAGAGCCCAGCAGGATTCACAAACTTCACTACAGGGTGATGTAGTGTTTTTAGCAGACAGAATGAAAATTCAATGTGACCGTGGGCAGCTCGAAGTTATGCAATCTTCACTTCATCCCAGAAGTTGCTAGAGGAATTTCTCTTTTGTTTAATATCAACCTTTTTCCCTTGACTTCACTTACTGTAGTCACATGTAATCATGTCAACATTAAAATACAGTTGCCCAAAATACCTTCCATATTCAACCATAGTAGCCAAGGATTAATGAAATAGTATAAATAAAGTAAATTAATAAGACTGCATAGTACCTCTATAATAAATCAAACCTTTTGCAGGATATTATTAAAAAAATAACATGGGAATAATCTGTTTAACCTACATTATCCTTCATATGTTTCAAAACCCTATTTTGCCTGTACTGGTAAAAAGCAAAGAAAATATGAATATATCCCAAAGTGTCATTACAGGCTATGGCTGGTCAGAAAGCAGGACTACCTGTCCAGTCCAAATCAGATTGAAATAAAAATTTATGAAATTTCACCAAAAAGTAATTCCAGCTCTTCTGAAAGTAAATGTAGTCCCAGGGCTCTCTGCAGCTGCTCCATGAAATTGAAATTCTTGGTAGTTTCACCACGTAGCCACTTGGAATCCAAGGCTCTATAGCTGTAGGAAAAGCAGAGAGACTAACTGAACTGGTATAGCTCGTACGGCTGCCCCAAACTGTGACACTACTACAAGCAAATTTGCTGCTATGTGCAACGTGTCATTGCTGTCCTGATTCAATGTCATGAAGCTGCTTAGGATCATGAACCTGGTTTTTTTTGCAGTAAAATCTTTCTCGTGGTTCATTTTGCTAGTAGGAGTAATATATCACTTTATATAATATAAATTTATCTACCTGGGTTTTCTACGTATTTCTAAATAATATTTCTTAAGTCAGTCATCTG
>JAOXJK010000023.1:108389583-108401354 GCA_025774025.1 Xenus cinereus
GTGCATATAAGGAATTGGCTCATGATGCAGCTTTGCAAACTCCTTGTACAAGTACTTACGGCAATAGGGCTCTGTCCAATACATTGCTCATTTTTTTTTAAAATATTATATTTAAGCACAAATGTGTGTTTAATTCACCTCAAGGGTGAATTCCCCAACAAAAGCCAAAGATCAGGTGGAGCTGAGACACGCAAGTTATATCAAGGGCAACAAGGTAAGGCAAAAGGGTTGAAAAAAAATTAGAAATAGTTTAATTGCAATGAATAGACTAGTGGATACTGACTAGGAACTGGACAAAGGATTTTGCTTTAAAACTCAAGTGGAGGACACTACTGATACTGGTAACATCTGCTCATCACAGATGTATGTACTTACTTACAAGTCACTAATACATTTGTCAACTGCTAGAAAACAAAAAGTAAACACGAAAAATTAAACAAGGAAGGGCTCCAAAGAATTGATAGCATTCCCATTTAGGAAGGTGCATTGAAACCCTCAGGATCCATCACATACTTACAGTTAAATGAGTACTTAATTATTCTGTTAAATTATAACATGGAAGTTCTGTCTTTTACTTTGTGATTTACTCAGCAAGAAAGACCTTGCTGACCCAGTTGGCTGAGTTGCTGTTGGACTGTTCTGCAAAACAACCAACCACAGCTGAAAGAGTAGGTGCAGGGAGGCCACCAATGATCCTGGAGGAGCACGTGCCAGTCTTGATGACTCTCCTAGGAGTGGCAACATTGTCAAGAAGTGCACATTGCTAAGTACTTTTTACCAGATGCTTTGGGAGCTGTTTTTTAACTTTCCTAGATATAATAAGCTGGACCTAAGCACCTGCAGTCTAGTCCCAAGCCTGTGAGAGCATGTAAATTCCAGCAGGCTGTGGTAATAGCTGAGCTTTCTTCTTCTAAATCCAGCCAAGAGGCTTGGCTCCTAAAATCTGGATACCCAAGAGCTTTCAAAGATTATGCAAAAGAAAGTGATTGAACAAAAAGTTCCCCAAACTCATCTGACTTATTTGTACGACTGTCAAGATGTACTGACAATAGAAGGAATATATTTCCTAGATGAAAGAGACGAGTAGGCAGCATTTTAAATAAGTGCAATAGTTTCGCAGATGGTGGATGTAGTATACCACAATTCATCAGATTATAATGAGCCAATGAATGGGAGAATATCTGAAGTGACAATACAAACTGATGCCTGCACTCCATTTCACATTAAGAAATGCACAGTATTTTCATAGAAATAGGTAACTGCTTATACAATATGTTTGTTTTAATCCTCAAAACGTGGGAAGGAATGTGCAGCTATGGCACAGCTGAATACAATTAATTTAGGATTAAAAAGGGCATTCTGAAGGCCTAAAGTAATAGTCAAATTTTATTCTAAGAAAAAAAACCCCAGCTATTATGAAAGGCTTATGATGGGAACCTTTTAGCATGTGACATGCCTCAGGCATATTCAAATTTCTGTTTGACATTTTCAAGAGTACCATAATCTAACATGACTGACAAGCTGTACTGCAGAAAATGGAGCTTGAAATAAACCTGTGTTCTATTAAGTGGCACTATAGATAAAATAGTTGATTGCACTTTACCCTGTATAATTCCTAAAAAAATAACTCTGTGAAGGCTGCTCCCTGTCAGGGTACTTAAATTGTTGTTGCATGATCCCTGAAGAACTAGAATGAGGCAACAATGTGTGCATTACTGTTAAGAGATGTGCTAAATGTTATTTTCACATGTGGAAACCACTTTGCTATTTATTTGAATACTGTTGAGTTTTTAATGGTTTTAATTAACCAGTTCCCTGGTTTGTTCTTTTTTGAAGTGTTTTGCTAAAGAATTAGGGGGTTTACTCAGCCCAAGTAAACTCCATTAGCAAAATTTTGGTAATTAATCAGTATGAACAGGAACAACCTAATGAAACAAAAGCATTTTCTAAGTTTATTAAGCCTCATGAGTCCCATTTCTCTTTGGTTACTGGGAAGAGTATTCATGAATCCAAGCTGCAAGATTAATTCCACTGAATCAGTGGCAAAGATAATTAGTCTTGTTGCTCCTGAAAAGCAAAGCCTGTTTCCTGTTTTACACTTATAACTTCTTTAAAATGGCAAAATAAAATGACTAGCAGGTGTTAAATGTAAGTATTGCCAAAAGTATCTGTTAAAAATATCGAAGAACCATTTATCAATAATTCCTTTTGATATCACAAGACCTCTAATGCATACATTTATGCAGTTGTGCATGTTTACATGTTATGCAATAAAATTTGTCTACCTTTTTGTCTGCTTAAACATCAATTACCTTATGTTTTCATGTATTTAAAATATTAAAAGGGACACAAAGAGTTTCAAAATATTTTATCAAAATCTTTTAGGGCACAGTGACTTAGTTGATCATGACTAGTATCATCACTAGTCCTTGATATATGCTGTATTGAGACATGCTCATCACAGTGTCAAAATATCATCACATTTCTTTGAACAAAGTCAATAGTGCTACAGATTGACACAGCACAGTACCTTTTTGCTCATTACCTAATTAATAAAAAAAGGTTTCTCTTGTGGCAAAGGCACATCATTCTTCCCACTATTCCAAGAAACGCATCAGCCACCCACCTGTGCCAACAACTTTCTACTAAATTCAGTGCCATCAAGAACTTCCATATTAGCCACACAGTTATTTCTATTGAACATTTGCAATATTACCTGACCTCTTATTTTGAGACATGGTACTTAAATGAAAATGGAGACAATTTTTATAAGAATCTAAGCTGACTAATAAGATAATAATAATAATTATTACTATTGTTCTATTAAACATTGCACTTTTCCATATCACAAAATAAAATTATAATTCAGGAAATGAAAATTACAAAAAAGAGTATTATTGAATAGATTACAAAACTACAGACTAAATGTTTAGTGAGACTCCTAGATTTCAAGTTTTAAAATTCCATTTATTCTTCATAGATTGCATATATCCTAGATGATCTAAATAATATAGCTCTGTTACAAAAAGTCAGCTTCTTCAAGACATTCAATAACTTTTAAACTGGGATGATATGTCGTTTCAACTATGACTGTAGATGGTAGAATATTATTTCTTTTACTTTGGAGAACAACTGAAATCCCAGTCTTGGTGTCACTACTTTCACTGAGTTAACTTCAAGCCTGAAGATGACCCATTTATTTTCAGCGGGACATTTTAAAGAACTCCAAATTCTAAAGCATTTTAAACAGTAGATTTATAAGGGTTAATAGCTAAATAATAGGCACAAAAGCATGCTGCAAAAATGAATGCTTGACAGTTCTAGTAGATGCAAGCAGATAATGTAAGGCAATATACACAATATAATAGGTTTTTTAACCAGTTATGTATATCCATCACTGTAGAAATAGCAATGGTTGTTTGCATTCTTAAAATATGTGTTCGGTATCACTGGTGGTAACACCTGGAAGTGGGGAAAAGCATCTGCCTCACATCCAGAATGCCAACTGGGGAAGAATACTCCTGGGTATTAAAGTCTGTTGATCTGGCTGCTCTTAACAGTCCCTACTTCCGAATTCTACAAAAATGATATACGAAAAAATCACAAAAAAGAAAAGACTTATTTAATGAAGCTGCCTATTAATCATCCCATAAGGCATCCCTATACAGACAAACAGTACCTTCTGCCCTAAAAATTAAAACTTGGTCTTTTTCAAACAAGTAAGAAGTTATTTCCAGCACTGCTTCCTGGGGGAGCAGATGACACACTGCAGGACATGGATGCCATGCCAAGGAACCTCAGCAAGTTGAAGGGCTGACCAGCAAGAACCACATAAAGTGGAAAGTTCAACAGCATCACTGTTGCATTGGTGCTGGGACCTGGTCTGGGACCATCCTGTCTTCTGATACAGGCCTGGAGCTCAGTGGCTCAGTGGCAAATCTGCAGAAAAGGACCTGGGGACCTGGTGGATGTGGGTCAGTGTTGTGCCCTGATAGCGTTAAATGCTAAAAATGTAGTGAGCTGATCTAGCAGATCATAGGCAGACAGACAGTCAAAGGATGTGATTTTTCCCCTTTATTTTACACTCATCTGGTTGCACCAGGCAGTGTCTAGCTTGATTTTCTCCTCTCCGAGTACAAAAAGATACTGAGAAGCTGCAGAGTCCAGACATTAAAATGACTGGAGGGAGAAGGACAGGACCTATGAGAAGCTGGTTCTTCTAAGTCTCTTGAGCTTGGTTTAACAATAAAGGTCCTGTTGTGGAACTCTAGATCCTATTTGTAAAGTTTAGTAATATGAATCCTTGGGGTTTTTTTATTTCTGATGGCAGAAAGAACTAATTTCAAACATTTGAAGTGCAAAGTTGTAATGGTGTCTTGATGAATTGAAGAAAGCTTCAGAGAAAGCTGGAGCGAATTTTTCCCCACCCCCATTGCCTCAAAGACTCCCTTTCATCAATAGATACTGAATGTTTAAAGGCAGTAAGTGACTAGTAAGAATAAAACTTGGCTATTCCCAAAGGAAGTCTATAATGAGCACTTTTAAACACTTAGGGATATTATCTAGTTGTCAAAGCTGTTATGCTTTATGACCAAAAAAAAAAAAAAAGGAAAGAAGAAGAAAAAGAAAAAAAGGAAAAAGAAAAAAAAAGAAAATGTTGTAAATGTTGTGTGGTGAATAAAAGAACTATTGGACTCAGTTGAATGGGGCAGGAGGGAGGGGGATCACCAGCAGCTCGGCACTGCAGACCAAGATGAATTTTGCAATTCTAAGGATCAAGAACAAGAGCGTAGACTGCACTAAACTGTCTGTGTGGAGAAAAGGAGCAAAGCTAAAGGAACGAACAAGGCTTCATGTCGTTACAGAAAAGAGAAATGGAAACTGAATTCTGTTTACTGACTGATCAAAGCTCAGAGGTACCCACAGGTCTATACCATCCCTTGACAGTAGCTGAAACCCTACTTTCCAGGATGCCAGAATTGCCAGAAGAAATCCTGGGAAATGGATTACTCTGAATCCCTGGCAGTCTGCTGCTACTTCACTGCTGCTACTTTGGTTCTGGTGTCTACTCAATTACCTGTGAGTAGGTTTACCCTTATGACTCACTAAGGGTATTTTGGATATTTAAACAGCTACACCTTATTTAATAACCCATTTAAGAAATCATTTTTGAGGTCTCTGCATTCATTTCCAGTTTCTACCTGCAAGAATCTGTACACTCAGATGCTATAGAATAGAACAGAATAGAGTAGAATAGAAAATAGAATAGAATAGTTTCAGTTGGAAGGGACCTACAACAATCATCTAATCCAACTGCCTGACCAATTCAGGACTGCCCAAGTTAAAGCATGTTATTAAAGGCCTTGTCCAAATCTCACTTAAACACTGACAGGCTTGGGGTATCAACCACCTCTCTAGGAAGCCTGTTCTAGTGTTTGGGCACATTCTCAGTAAAGAAATGCTTCCTAATGTCCAGTTTAAACCTCCCTGGTGCAGTTTTGAACCTTTCCCATACTTACTGAGGAGTACTTAACCAGGCTGGGATGTCCCACTGAGCTGAAGACGTCCTCCCTGCCTCGTATCCTGAAAAGGTAACATTATTGAAGAGGCTTTTTTTCCCCAGCCCATAACTGCACCAAGTTAATGATGACAGCCAGAGATCTGGCATGTTGTCTGTCCTGTGAAATACATATTGTACAGAGGGTCACTAGGGGATACAAGGTTCTGGCCAAGTATGAGCAACAGTCTGTGATGCTGGAATTCATTTATCTTCCACGCTGGTGCGTTGCAATGTGCTGTGTGCAGCCTAGTGGGATTTTATACTGATGCTTTCTCTGATTACCCAATTTACTTCATGTTGGGTTGCTGCCATGAATTCTTATTGGAGCTGTACCTTGGAATGGATAAAAATCAGCATATCCATCCTGTGGGAAATCTCCATATTACAGAGTTTTCAGACAGAAGTAGGACAAAAATTTGCAAATTTGTTTCATCTATATAGTTCAGTCACTTTTATTTGGACAACCATGGACATTGTTTCCAGATCTGCCATAACAACCCAGATTCTGTGTCCTTCCTTCATCATGTACTCTGTGTGAGGCAAAATCCATAGGGTCACTTGAAAGCAATGGTTGGCACGAGCGAGGGCTGGTCACTTTGTGAATACTTTGTACTATGGCAAATGGAAACAAAGCAGATGTTTAAGCTCACCTGACTTCAAACCATGGAAACTAATTAGCTTTCACATCTAGACATGGCAGGCACTGTATTTGGCTAGAAGAATAGATGACACATCTTCATTTGTTAAAACCATAAAGGTCAAAAGCAAAAAAAAAAAGCCAACAAACAAAAGCATTCACCAACCATAAAGGTCAGAAGAAATAAAACAATCAAACAGAAGTATTCACCTTGCTCTCAACTGAACTTAACACAAGCCTGAAATACAAAAGGAGTTAATAAAGAAGCTTACTGTTTATGAATGGTTCCAATCTGAAAACACTGGCTTCTGAGGATTTTTTATTTGTTTTCCATAAGTCTCATTTCCTCAGTTGAAAAACAGCCCATAAATCAATCCACCCTTGATCTTTCTGTGAGACTTGCAAAATAAATAGGCCTTTCTTATAGAGTTATGAGGAAAGAGGAAACAAATGTTATGTTATTTTTGAAAAGGTGCAATTTCCAGGAACTGAGCTAAGATCATCATCTCATATCACATAAGCGAAAGTTCCCACATACAATAAAAGTTTCTCGGTTTAGGTTTTCACCCATTGAGTATTACTATAGCTGAAAATGAAACATCTGGCTTTTGGACCGATACTAAAATTTTTGTGTCAGATTTTCAAGTCTTCCATAGTCAGTGGGGAAAAGTTCAACACTTATTAAAGAGGATAAATAAGGTCTATATACTAAGCAGGTAAGTGTGAAATAAGAATAGATGGGCGGATTAAGTCTGGAAATCCACACCTTACTTAGTTTTAGGTGTTTACCTGAGATGCAGTGAAGCACATTTGCGAAATGTCAGTTTGAAATCACCTTATAACTTAGTTGTGTATGTAATTTCAGCAGCAGATCCTATCGTTTATGTAAAATTCCTCCGGTTAGAATATCCTTGCAAAAAGCAGAAGTGAGATCTAGGCTCACCTCAGCCTGGAATTTCGTGAATGTACAGCTTCAGCAGATAGGGGTGGAGTTCATCATAGCATCGACTATCAGGGTTTCAGAAAAGCTAGAACATTTTCTGTCAGATATTGAGAGACGACCGCTTAGCACAAACTGTGAGATTATTCTCCCTGAAGGAAAAAGTCTGATTTTAAGTTCAGATGCAGTTACTAAGGGGCTGTTGGTCATGAGAAAGTCTTAGGTTCTCGTCCTTAACAGGAGATTGTAACCCAGGGTTGCAAGATGAGATGTACTACCACCATCATTTGTAGATCTAGGATAACTCTCACCTAGCCTCTCCCTGTCTGCGGGTGTCTTCCATTCTTTTCTGCATGGGTATCCCGATGGGGCTGTAGAGGTCCTATACAAGACTAATGGATGAGTTTGGACAGTACACTGGCTCACAGGGGCAGTGGGGGTGAAAAGTCCATGTGCCCAAGAAGTTTAAATTCCTGCTCTGCAGGCTCCTCTACTCAATCATGACCTAAAAAACCAAGAACCATCTCTTTTGGCACCATCTTAAAATCAGGATTTTTTTTTTATCTTATTAACCTCTCTTTAGTTGTAGTCCTGGTCAACTTTCCCAGGGAGCAGAAGTTCAGGGTTCAAAGTCCCTCATTCTGCTAAGAGTCTAAAATTTAAGCCTTTTGCTCTTATGTTCACATTTCACTCACAAGACTGAGGGGCTCTGCATTGACAGCATCCACCAGAGTAGTCTAAATGGGGGATTTTGATACAAATGCTCAAGGTTTTTAAACCTTGAGTAAACTGAGGTGCTGGCATTTTTCAGAATATAAGATGTGGTAGAAATTCAGTCTCCTAAATCTTCTAGCATAAATAACATATCTTTGGTGCTGGGGCATTTAAACAGGTAGACAAGGATTTCGCCTTCTGAGTCTCCATGTTATGTACTTACAGACAGGTTCACAAAGTCATTTAGACTCCTACCTCCCATTTAAGTTTAATTTAAACTGGGTGCAAGCTCCTAAGTGCCATTGAGAATCTGAATCCTTAATGTCAGTTAAAGTGAAACTTAGGCTCTTTTAGATTCAGAGAATTAATCACTATAAATCTGGGCTTAGTTCCAAGTTTCAGCAAGCTTGAAAATTTGATAGTTACATACTATTCCCTTTAGATTTCCATTCCCCAAAGGATATTTTAGCCTATTTTATTGAAACTGAATATTAAAGCTGCTATTAAACTTTATACTGTCAGTAAGTAAAAATTTGGTGAAATAAAACCAGGTTTTTATATCTCTATATAGGAACTGTCACTTGAAAACAGTAAGGGCATACCAAACAATACTATATTTCAAGAAGAGAAAAACACTGCACATTATTCCACGTAAGATTTCGATTTTTTTTCTTTTCTTTTTTTTTTTTTTTTCCTTTCTATCAAGAACAGGATAAATCAGGACATAGAAATATAAGTATGTATATGTTTACATGAGCCAGCAATGTGCCCTTGCATTAAAGAAGGTGAAGGTTATTCTGGGCTGCATTAGGCCAAGTATCGCCAGCAGGTCGAAGTAGGTGATCCTTCACCTCAACTCAGCAGTGGTGAGGCCATGCCTGGAGTATTATGCCCAGTTCTGGGCTCCTCAGTACAAGAGACATGAACATACTGGAAGCACTCCAATGAAGGACCACAAAGATGATTAAGAGATGGAGTATCTCTCCTATGAGGAAAGAGTGAGAGAGCTGGGACTGTTCAGCCTGGAGAACAGGTGGCTTGGGAGGATCTCATCAATGTATATAAATACCAGAAGGGAGAGTGCAAAGAAGATGGAACCAGGCTCTTTTCAGTGGTGCACAGTGACAGGACCAGAGGCCGCGGACGCAAACTGAAACACAGGAGGTTCCCTCTGAACATCAGGAAACACTTTGTTGCTGTGAGGTTGACCGAGTGCTTGCACAGGTTGCCCAGGGAGGCAGTGTAGTCTCCATCATTGGAGGCATTCAAAAATCTCCTAGATACAGTCCTGATCAACTGGCTCTCGGAGGAGGGAAGGAGGATTGAAAAAGATGACTTCCGTTCCAACGTCAACTATTTTGTGATTATATAGTAAGTATGTAGAAGTGTATATATATGTGTGTGTACATCTGTGTATATATGCACACACATGATTAACATAAATAAGCATGTATGTAAGTGAAAAAAAATATATATGTAAGCCTTTATCCCAGATATATCTATATCTTAGATTTATACATGTACATACATCTATACATGTTATACTCATATATATATAAACTTTATCCATTTCCCCCATTTACATTTTGGACTGGATAGTAGTTTTTAAGGGAACTGTAATGCAAAGATGTAAATTGTATAAAGCTGGTTGAGGTCTATTTGTACTCTAACATCCAGATACTTAAATATTGAACAATTACAAACTATGTTCAAATTTCACCAAATGAATAAAGAACTAGAATATTATGAATATGTCATAGGCAACATTGTCATATTGTATTAGTTGTCATTTCTGTCTAAGGAGAGGTTGCCTGGAAGATACTACTCTGACAATGTGAACCCTTACACTTTTTCAGGGACAATTATCACCTCTCTTTGTGTTGTCCTTTCTTTTCCATCCCCGGCGTATTGGCTTGGACTCTTGCACGTAATGGTATGTGATTCTACTTCGTTGTGCAGTGTTTGACTTGCTTTCATATACACTACCCAGAAAAGCTGTTTCAGCAGGTAATCACATAGAACTTTGCTAAATTTGAAATTCATTTTCTTGTTCATCTATTAAAAAAAAACCAACAAAAAAAGCCTTCTTGTGAACTTGAAAACTTTTTTCTTCATGGGGATGAAATTAACTACTGTAGCAAAATATGCTTGGACTATTTCTAAATGTTCTTTTCAAAATTAACAGAATTATGATCTTTGGTAGTTAGAAAATAATCAGTTTTACTAGACCTTCTATCCTTCTCTAAAGAAAGGAAAAGGTGGAAATATAGATGAGAAAATCTACTTTTGACGGAATCCACCTACATTCTGACCAGATAACTTCAGTGAATGAAAATATCTAAAGGGCGGGAGTCAAGACGGTGGGGTCAAACTGTTCTTGGTGGTGCCTGGTGACAGGACAAAGGGCAACGGACACAAGCTAGAACACAGAAATTCCATCTCAATATGAGGGAAAACTTCTTTACTTTGAGGATGACGGAGCACTGGAACAGGGTGCCCAGAAAGGTTGTGGAGTCTCCTTCTTCAGAGATATTCAGAACCTGCCTGGATGCGTTCATGTCCAAACTGCTCTGGGTGACTCTGCTTTGGCAGGGCGGTTGGACTAGATGATCTCCAGAGGTCCCTTCCAACCCCTGCAATTCTGTGATTCTGTGATTGTGTGAATTCTTTTTGAAGTATGCAATTTAGCTGTTTCGCTGTTATTTGTCACCTTGTAATGAGATACCTATTTTGAAATGTGTGTCATTTGACATAACTTTCTTATATCTTTCATTTATTCTTCATAACTACTCAGAGAAATGGTCCATAGAAAAGAAGAATGTCTTTGACTTAAATAAAAACTTTGATGTTTTGTAAGAGAAAGTGTGTATTTGTAGCGTAGCAGGTAGAAGAGACAGGCAACAATAGTTTAATGTAGTCACTTATATGAAAAGATCCATTCATTCACTAGACATCATTAAATGCATTTGCACTTAACTCAGTAGTTAAATTGAAGGTTTAACTGGTACCTACTTTCCAGAAAAACTCCCACTTCTGCAACTTTTATGGATTGTTAATGAGTTTTCTCTTTGGAGATTTTCCTCCAATCTTTAGCCATAGAGCATTGCCACACTTTGATTTGCAAGTTTACATAGCTTCTTCTAGCCCAAAATAACTCAAACTGTAGCAGTAAGAGAAATAAAGCTAATGTAATGAAACCTCTCTCTATTCCAATCAGAAAAGTCAATAATGACAAGCCTATGGGTAGCCACTTCATTTTGTATCGATTAGAAATTAGAAAACTGTTTTGTGTTTAGTTCTTAACTTTCTTTCACATGTATTTTTAACTGAACAGAAAAAAAAAAAATCAGGTTTATGTAATGTCTGATTCAGGATCACCATCAGCATCCTCCCCTGCCCCAAGACTGCATGAGGTTTATGGTAAAGAAACATTATTGCTTTAGTACTCATGGTTATGGGCGATAAGTATTAGCAATACTATTTAAAACAGACCTTCTTGCCAGAACCTACAACATACAGAACTATAAAATGCTGACCTTTAAGGACTCTTTTAACAGTTAGTTACCTGCTGAATAGTACATTTTCCTGAACATCTTCATTTCAGATTGTTTACAAAGGAAAAAAAAAAAGTATTTGGAAGTGCTGATGACTTCAGCAGAGATGGTGTTCACCTGTTGCTTTCTTACATACTCTCTGTGATTTTTTTAATTACATTTTTTCAGGCTTCCTCTAGCTGTTATTATCATTTATTTCTAATAAAGGTCAGGCCAGCTAAATAGCTTGTCAGACAGAGAAATTACACCTACTTATTTTTTCTAGTGAGATTTTTGGTGGCCTTTTGTACTGATATTCTGAGTTTTTATGAAAGATGTTATTACTTGATTCTTTGATTGATTGTTGTAGTGTAAATATACATGCAG
>JAOXJK010000023.1:108417730-108453750 GCA_025774025.1 Xenus cinereus
ACACCTGAGACACAGGATGCTGGAAAGCATAAGGACTCGCGTGACTTTGGTCTTGAAGCCTGAGGTAAGGCTCACAGGTCAGTAGAAAAAAAAATAATAAAAATTTTGGAAGTGGTCCTGCATGGCAGCTCGTTAATTTAATAATTCCATTTGCATATGTACATGCCCCCACCATTACCCAAAAGAGGGTATCTGCTAGAAAAATGAAGGAGGGGGTGGGGGCAGAGGGAGAGTGTGCCAGAGGATGGTGTCATGTCTCTTGCTGAGTCTCTGCTCTTCGATGTTCCCCCTCCATTCCCACAATGACACAGGCTCCCCATGGCAACAAACGTCCCTGCCCCTGTTGGCCCCAGACTCTCCCACCAGACAGCTCTCGCTGCCGCACCTATGGGCACCCACTGGAAACTGAGCCAGAAGTCTCCAGACAGAGGGCTGTCCCCTTACCCTCAGGGTGCTTAACGACCAGCAGGTAAACCTGGGCTGGGGGCATCTATTGGGCATCACGAGACACATACAACAAGACACCAAAACCACACCAGGACTCACTGTCCCTAGTTACAGGGACAAGCTAGTGCTTCTTGGGAAAGCCTTGTACTTGCAGACCACTATGGATCCTATCCATTTGTCTTTTATGCAATTACTATCGGTAATAAACCATGGATTGCTACCAGTAATTAACCATGGGTTATTACCAGCGTGGAGGGAGATTAGTAGTGGGCATACGTGAAGGAGATGCTCAGCAGTGAACATGGGACTGGATTCGGCAAGATCCTTACAGTCCTGGGTTGAAGGTGAATCTCAGTACTTATTTCCTGAATGTAAGTGATAGAAGTTAAACTGCCTCTTCTAAAGTTGTTCTATTCTTCCTGAAGAAAGTGAACAGTATGAGTTTTCTAATACATATGAAAGCATATCTCTGACTACCAGTTTTGTTAGTAGTCCCCATTTTAGAAGAGTATGCACTGTTTCTTAAATAAACTGTCATCTCGTAAGCTTTTGTTTTCTATTTCATTGCTAAAGAATTGGATATCTTTTTTTCCTGGGCCCCCTGAAAGATCCAGGATTAAGACGCATTGTGCCAAAAGGTCTATCTGAAATGACCTCTCCCAGACAATTTAGTTTATTTGCAATCCTGAAATTAGGAGTTTCTTTATTTTTGCAACTCTTCATTCTAATTTACAACATATTTTTACAACATATTACAGAGGAATCATTTGTAAAATGTGTTTGGAAACATATGGTGACTTTGGGTAGCTGTCAGGCATTTCAATAGAAAATATGAGTGTGTTTCACATATAACTGCAAGGGTAGGAAGTGGTCCCAGTTTGTCTTATTTAACATTGCATTCTGCGTCATTTGTCATCATGAACTCAGGTTAAACATTTGGTGACCAGATGTTTGCAAAATTTTTTGTCTTTGTTTTCCTAAAGAGGTATAAAATCCCAAAGTGCCTTTATGGTAAAAAGACCAAGACTGTATATGAACTTCCTAGTTTCTTGTTATCTCACTCAGAAAGGAGATTGGTTGGATGCTTTTGTTCGGAAAATACATTGGATACTCCTACTCCCTCCTTCCTTCTGCAATGTTTCTCCCCTTTGACGAGAATAGGAACCACCACAGGTTTCTCCATCCTTTTGCCTAATCCAGGGCTCCTCTGATTCTGTTACAAGTTATTTTCCTCTTAAAAAAGCTGTCTGTCTTCTTACCTTCCTCACAAGTCCCCATTTCCTTTCTTAATGGAGAATAATATAGCTAATTTTAAGGAAAGAGTTACCAATTTGTATTTGAAGTCTTAACTTTGCTGTCACCGCTGTGCCACCACAAAAGACATGCAGGTGGTCCACTCCCACTCTGTCTTAACAGGCGCATTTATTATTGGCTACTGTCAACCAGGTCCACTTATGTCTGTGGGAGGGCTGCAAGAATTAGTTCTGTAATTCTTTGTCAATAGGCACCATCTTGCAGCAGCCTTTCTACCGAGCTCTACAGTTCCTCCCGTTTCTGTTTCATACTGCTCACCACTCCTGTATTCCTGCTGCCCATACGTACTTTGATGGCATAAAAAATTGCCTCTGAGTGTCTCAGTGTTCTCAGTTAAGTCAGCTTTGAAATTTGATGTCCCGTTTTATCTCTGCCATTATAATGTTTCTCAAATCAGGACAGTAGTACAGTGTTATTGCTGGGAATGAGTGGCTGGGATGGGAAGGCTTTTCATTGTGTCCACATCACTGAAGTTTAAACCAAATGTAAGGCAGATGAGGGGGTGGAAAAGAGCAGCAATAAGAAACTCAGCCTTCCTCTAAAACCTGGGAAAGCAGATTGTCTTAAAAGAGCTTGTCTCATGGTAATCGTCCTGTCCTGGAACCAACGTTATTCTGACTCTATGTTCTTTGGAAAGGATAATAAAGCTGAGCTACTGCATGCTCAGCTCGTTCCCTTGGTTGGCACTATATGCCCATCCATTTTCGCTGTTCTGCCACTCACGGAAGGCAGAGAACTAAAGAGCATATAGCATCTATAATCCTGCACACAGAGCTTTGTTGGTGACTGAATAAACTTAAAAGAATTTTCTCCACCTCATCTGGGCAGCTGGAGAAAGTCAGAGTCCAGTCCCAAGCAGATTTAGTGAACTGGAGAGAAACGACAGCTATTGCCACGGTGGAGAAGGCACAAGTTGTCTCTGAAACTGGGAGGTGATTGCCTGGGCTTTGCACAGCTGCAAGCAGCAAGAGACAAAACAGGATGTCTTTCCTGATCTTTAGATGCTTTAAACCATTTTTAGAGCACCTGAAACACTAGAACAAACTCAAACAAGTAAAAGATCAAACAGCAGCAAATTTTCTATCTCTGAGTAATAACCAATTAGAATGACAACAAAATAATTGGGACTAGTGAGGCAGAGAGCATAGAAGATATCCTTCAAAATGACCCTTTTATATAACAGCAGCTTATTTTAAACACTCCTGAAAATAACGAGCTGCAATCTGCAATTAGCATGAAAAGTGGAGTTGTTTCAGAGAAAAGTTTGAAACAAATGATAAAGCAAGGGGAACTTTGTGAAGAGGGCCCTGCCAGAAGCCCTTGTTTTTCTTAGGTTGAAGAGTTCCTGGATAAAATTCCTTGCTCTCCATCGTAAGGAGACTGAGCCGAAGAGTTATGGCTTATTATTAGTTAAGTTTATTATTAGTTAATTTTTAGTAGGAGATGACAGCAGAATGGATATAAACCATGTGTTTGCAGCACAATACGCTACGTCTTGCTTAGCTGTTTGGATTGTGAAAACACCACCTTGGTTGATGTGTTCTGGATTTAACTCTGTTGTCAGTGGTGTAAGCCTCTGGGCTGCTGCTCTGAACTGCAGTGCAACTCTGCCCTTTACTGGGCTGTCATTAAATAAATATAAGAAGTTTTTTGAGAGACACTGGTAGAAACCAAAGTACTTTTTAATACTAGAATGATATTGTAAGTTAAAAAAGCTAAGACTTTAACAGCAAAGTCCTGATTTTGATGTGTAACACAAAAAGAATGGAAAATTAATTTAAAGTATTGGGCTGTCCTGGTTTCAGCTGGGTTAGAGTTAATTTTCTTTCTAGTAGCTGTTGTGTTTTGACATGAGAATGATGCTGATAACGCATATTGTTTTAGTTGTTGCCAGGTGATGTTTTACATTAGTCAAGGACTTTTTCAGCTTCCCATAGAAGCTGAGAGGGAGCATATACGGAACAAGCTGGTTAAAGGAATATTCCGTACCACAGACGTCACGCTCCATATAAAAATGAGGGATGGCCAGCGGGGCAGGGATGTGTAGTCACTGCTTGGGATGGGCCAGGCAACCGATCATTGGAGTCGTGAGAGTGACTTGTATTACTTTATTTTATATATCCTTTTACCATTATTTTTATTGTTGTTGTTATTTTCCTTTTCTGTTATTGTTCTGTTAAACTGTCTTTATCTCAACCCACAAGTTTGTTTTTTACCTTTTCCCTTCCTTTTCTCCCTCCCCTTCTGGGGAGGAGGGGGAGAACTGAGTGAGCAGCTGTGTGTTCCTGGTTGTCACGCCATGGGCTAAAACCACCATCTTAGCACAAGTTGACATGTCATATGTAGGAGGGAGCTGCTTGGTCAGTCTCACAAAAATTGTGGCCCTAGCACAATTTAAGCCCTAAATTTAAGCTCTAAATTCAAGACAAAAATGTACTGTAAAGCTATATTACTGGTGGAAATCAGACTCTGCTTTACCTTTCACAGTGTTTTGCCAAATACAGAAAAAATCTATCCATGAATCTTTGGGGCTTCAAGGGTGCCGAAAGTAGTCAAAAGGGGTCATGAGAGGAGTAAAATGAGCTAAAGCTTCAGTATTTGGACCTAAATTTATTGTTAGAATAAGAGAAAATTCTGAAAATTTTGGCAATTCATACTCTCAAGCCTTACTAATCCTACAAAAGGTATCATTCAGACAAGTATATAAGCAAGCATTTAAAACTATAACAAGAACAGAAGTTATGACCCTCGGTGATTCTCTGCAAAAATTTTCATTAAAATGTATATACCATAAAAGTGTTTGTGCAAACTACACATGCAGAGAGTCTGCCATAGTGAACCTGTGAAATGCCCAACATATATCAAAGCCAGAAACCTGAATCTCTCTAGGACATGTTGATACAAATCACAGAATCCTTCAAAATACTCATATTGATGAACATCAAATCTCTTTGAATATTGCTGTGATTTTGTTTGTTTGTTTGTTTTCCACCAGGAAAATTCTTTTTGTTTCAATTTCCTGTAATTTGTTTCACAGTCCACAAAACAAAGAACTTATTTTGGAGCTCTTCAATATCTATCATTCTCTTACACTGTGAATCCAGCTAGATTAGGTCTTCAGGCAAAATTGGCAACTTTTTTTCGATATTAAAAAGTACTTTGTTATTCAACATGGGTTTTTTTAATTATTTTGTTTTCTTAGGTGAACACAAGATGCTCCCATTGCAGTCCTGAAATTAGCTAAAAAATTGAAAGCTTGTCAAGCTGCATTTTTAGGATTAAAGATTATTACTCAAGCTCTAGGTGATAGTTAGGAAGACTTTGTTAATACCTGCCTAGAGTTCAACACCTCTTTGAGTGTCCCTGTGGTTAACCTAGCATAATCATGAGCGTCTTCTTGCAGGTGTGGGTTTTTCCAACAGCATATGTTTGACTGAAAGCATCTGATTCACAGCCTGTGCCAGGACAGCAGATGCTGTGCGAGTCATTTCAGAGTGATACAGTGTGTGGAACTCATGACTGCAAAAGTAAGAACTTTCTTCTGAGATCTTATTCCAAGATATTTTTGAAGTATTTTCTTTTTGAAGCCATTTACTTTGGAAAGTTTTAGAAAGAGAAAACCCAGTATTATTTTTATCCATAGGTTCAGTTCTATGTTACTTTCTCATATTCATGGATGTTGAACGCTGCAGAATTAGTGGGTTGGAGAACCTTTTGTCCATGGTTTATCTGTGGGCTTTGTGCAGGAATAAACCCACATAAAGCCCACTGATAAAGTCAGTTCCGGTGTAATTCAAGGTCAGCCTCTCAGAAAATGGCTACAGACGTCTGACGAACAGACTGGGAGAAAGATATAGCACGAAGGCAAAAAGCAGAAAGTATTAATTACTATGGAAAAGAAATAATCAAAATGGAGGGTTCTGGGTTAAAATCACATCATGAACCTAAGATTTTCTCTAATTTCCACTGAAATTAAGTATTGGGACAGGCATTTAAGTGACTGAAGGAAAACTGCTGTGATTGTAAGGCAATTGTCATCACTGAAATCACTTCCAGCTCTGTTAGTTCCTCTCAGTTATGTCTGCAACTGGCGTGGAGCGCAGAGCTTCAGACAGGTCTTTGAAATAAGTGCTAAAAATGTTAGCTCCATCCATTTATACAACAGAGTGAAAAACTGCCTTTTTTTTTTCTTTTTTCCCCTCGCATTGTTTCTCTTTTAAAATCTGATCAGCTGTTGCCTTTTCTGGAGAAGGTAAAATTTCTTAAATTTTAGACGCCAAATGTATAAATCTCCTTAAAGCAAATGCCTAAAATGCCTGTATAATCTACAGTGAAAAGCAGGTGGTTTTGAAAATCTCTTGTCTATTTAAACGTAGACAACTAAGCTGAAGAGAAAGAGATGATGATCCATGGCTTTTAAGCATAGCTGGAAATAACAAACAGAAAATCTGTAATTTCTGAGCTGTCCCCACTGGATATTATGGTATTAATTTTATATTCTTATATGAAAATTTACTTTAAACCTGTGCCCCTTTTGACTCCTGAGCCACTAGACAAAGTGACAATCATCATTACCTCCTGTTTCCACAAGCTGGATACATAGGGGTTTGAAAGACAGGGCCACAGAACTTAAAAGAGAGGGAAAAAAGTCTGTTTGAAAATGGCTAATGACTTTTTACCATTGTTTCTGCCTCTTAGCAGACTTCTCACACTAACCACTTGTGTTGGCTGTCATTTATGACATTTTTAGGTCATTATCTCCTCCCATACACATTATAGAGTTTCGACTCACATTCAGGCCTCTATTGAAGATGTTTACATCCTGTTGTATTTTAGCTGACACCTGCTGTTTGCAAATTCCATACTCGGTGAATAAAAAATGAGAATTGGCCAAGAACCAAAAGCTGAGACATTTTCAGTTTTAATCCTCATGCTAAAATGTTGTGCTGTCATGGTTTAGTTATCCACTGTTGTCTGTTTCTTTTTCTGAACTGTAATCTGCCACCGGTACTTAGACACTACATGGGAGAGGAATTGAGAGGATAGATAGTGCCTTAATAGAGCTGTTAAACACAAATCTATTCATAATTATTATTATTATCCAACAACTGATTTACATCTGAAAAAAAAAATAGTTATGTTCTGCTATAATTTATTGATCTGCACTTTACTTGACTGGGACTTGATCGTCTCTGTTTGCAAATGAACTACAAAATAAGAAATCATATTTACTTCAGAGGGATTTTTCCTCAGTAGTATGTGTTATATATTCTTTAGAGAAAGTATATTTTTCTTGCAATTAAATAGCCAACAAGGAAGCTCAATTTCTAGGGGCTTTTAGAGCTTAAATAGAAAAAAAAAATCCACAGCTAAAAGAAATCATTCTATAGTTAACTCTTCAGCTATCTGAATTTATATACATGTATATATGAATAGATATGCACACATGCATACGATACATATCTATCTATCTATCTATCTATCTATCTATCTATCTACCTATTTTTACTTTTTTTTTTTCACCAGAGCTAGACCCAACTGCTGCATACCTGCAGGAAGAATGGAGGTTTCCCTACCTCCTGACCAGGAGAGGAGGGCACATCAGGCAGTCCTAATGCAGGGACTGCAGTTCCCATATTTTCATTTGTAGCACCTGGCATGCACTGTCTGCAACAGAAAACAGATACTATGAGTAAATGAGTAAGTACACAGTTCTGATTTAAAAAAGGAAAAAAGTAAATCTGCAGGATCAATTTAGCTCAATCACATTCGTTTCCTGGCTACAGAAGAAAATGACACCCATTCTTCCTTTTGTATCTGATCTGACTGGGAAGTTCCATCATTGTATTTCTTTGCTGATTCTTTCTCCTGCTGGTATTCACTGCTTTTCATTCTGTCTTCATCTGCAATTTATCCGGTAAGCGTCCATATCATTTAGGCTAATGGAACTGTTCAGAAGCAATTTTTTTTTCAAGGAACTGAAATTTAGGATTAAAAGAAGTAGAAATCAGAGTACACAGCTTGAACTCTCTTTGAGTTACTTGATTTTGAAAGTGTCTGAAACATGTAGTCATCCAAGCTCGTTGCAGCAACAATGCCAAGAGAGTTATGACATATTTCTATTGCAAAAAAAATCTGTTTTAAATGTCAATAACTTTTTAAATCAGTGCTTTCACATTACCTCAAGTTTAGGGCTTAATCTCAGGACCCTACAAACACTTTGAACCTCCCTGGCAGACTTTAGAAGAGACAACAGGAAGACAACAGGAGCATATTGCGGTGACAAGTCTCTGGAGTGCAGGGCACAGGCTCCTGAGCTGGCTGCCCCTTTCCCGCACAAGAAGCGGGCACAGCACTACATCTGTGTACCAGTTCTTGGGCTGACGTTGCTGCCCAGAACTGTACTGCAACAAAAAATTAGTATCAGGGCCCATCGTATTTCCTGGGTGCCGCACTATTCACACCCGCCAAAACGCAGACTCACAAAAGCCTTTGTCAGTGCAAGTCACGCTCACACAGCCTAAACTCCGTGTCGATTTTGCCTCTTCCTCTCCCACTCACCGTCACCCACCATTTCAGAAGGAGTTTCACTGATTTCAGAGGCAGTCAGAAGTTGACAGGCCTGGATGTTTGGCCCTGCTGGAGAGCCCTGGTGAGTGCCATCGAGGTGACTCCAGTGCTTTGTTAGTCACATCTCTGTACACCAAAGAACTGAGCTTCTGCTCTTTGGACTACCCTACTATGTCATTCACATCTCCAGGAGTTCAACATAATGACAGACAACTCTGTGAATTAACAGTATACTAATGGCTCCTGACACTCGCAAGAGTTTTCAGGAAATGATTTGACATATTAATGCATAATAATTCCCCTTTGCTTTTAACAAGCTCGGCATTAGTCAATGAACCTTTACACCAGGCAATGATACCTATGACTCTTTTAATCCTCTGTTAAAGATGAACTGATTCTAACAAATTGTCTTACATTGACTGCTTCTAAGCTACAGAAGAACATGCTAGGGAGGTGGAAAACTTTAAAAATAACTGTAATTAGAAATGACATTTTACAGACACCCACCTCAGAGGAAAGTCACGTGTACATATCTACACAGACTATGGACTATGAGCAATTTGCCCACTATCCTCTAAATGCAATAAATATTTAAAAGCTGCGTACATTGCGCACACATTAACAATGCAGAGGCCAACTGATGGTGCTCACTGGCACCGTATCCCATCCGGTTAAGTTGGTCTTAGTCCTCAATGCTCCCCCAATCTACTTTCAACAAGTCACCTGTCTTCTGATACTCTCATTTTTTAATCTTTTTGATGAGTAACAATGTTAAAACAATCTGAGATAAATATTTCATTACCATGAATATTGGTACTTCCATCATCTTGAGAACATATTTTTATCACTCTTATGAAATCAAATATTTCAATATCGAACATAATATGCAGCAAAATTTGAACTATTGACTAAGTTTATTCCTTATAACTTTTTAAATGTCACTATCACAAATCATTGTGGGATGCTCATTTTCCTTGGTTTTCTCTAGTCACACATTTTTTTTCCTCTGAGCTTCATTTGTGTCTGAGAAAATAGCTTGCAAATTTTAATATGACTTCATTTTTGATGCCATTGTTGGATGTTTCCCCATATTGGCATTCTAATAAGTGTATTTTTATTCTAAAGAATGGACTGTATATTTTTATTCTATTTTTCAACTTCAGGTCAACAAACTTTAAAAATAAGCAAACAGTTCAGCATAAAACATTATGGTTTAAATCAATCCTGCAATAAATATGCAAACTAGCTACTTTCTTCATGGATTGTGGTTTGCCTACTATGTGATACTCAGGTGTTAATTTTGGAAGTTGTGTAGAATCTTGAGTTAGTTTAGACAGAAAATGAGTAGCTCTGAACAAAAATTATTTTGGGTTCCTGTTTATAAAGAAAGGATAAAAAAGCACTTCTGTGATGTCAAAATGGTCACAGTTATTCATGCCTTTATCTCCAGAGTGAGTCAGAGGAATGGATTTTACCCTAGCTCTGTGCAATTACTAAAATTGCAACAGGAAAACAGGTCATCCATCATCCTCATAATAGTATGAGAAATATTGAAAGTGTACCTTACCTTCAGCCACATAAATCAGAGACTATTTGCTATAGTGCCAGCAAGTTGTTCGTAATTAGTATGAACCTCTCTTTTATACTCTCTTCTTTCCCTTAATATGCTTTTTTATTGCTGTATTTTTTCCTTATTTTTTTATGCTAGAATGAAATGGAAAAATGATATGAACTAAATATTCATATTGGCAGAAAACATTGTAAACAGATTGTCAGTTGATGATTAGTTGACATACAAAGCTGTAGAGAAAAATATTCATTCCATTGCTTTGAAATATCTAGGAGAAAAAACAAATTTTGTTTTTATATTGTACATTATATATAATATTATATTAAAGTATAAAATCGTCAAGTAAAAAGTAACTATTTCTCCAGCTTTCTGATTTGGCTCCTGGATAGTAATTCTGTTCAGAAAAAGTTCTTACACTTCTTCCGCCCCCCCAAAAACCCACCCTAATATGTAGTTTTAAGACAGCATTTTCTAATTAAATGTGAATTCGTAGCTCTGCTGAAGTCTCTAAAAGCTTTTTCCACAGAATTCAACGGAACCCAAGATTTTACCCCAGAGGAGGTAAACCTCATTTTCATCCTGACTGAATGGCTTTAATTAGACAAGTGAGTTAACCTCAAGGATAAGAACTTGACAGTTCAATAGCATTACACTGGGACTTTTAATGTATACAAATTCAAATGCTTGAAAAGAAATAGCTGTCCTTGAATCTATAAAAACTAAAGAAAACAATGGCCATACTCTGCCTACCTCAAGGAAATATTTCAAGCTGCAAAGTCCGCACTTCCATATTCTAGAGATCCAGAATACCAAGTAAGAAGTAAAATAAGGGATGGAACACTTTTAAAATAATCCAAGACAAAAGGGGATATTCCTTTAGCGCAGCAATAACTGATTTTCTTCTCTGGGAGCTGGTGCATACCTGTGATTCTGCTGTAGGGATAATGTCTTCATTTTCCATTTAAAAATCACCAGATAAAATGGGAGAATGGAATTAGGTTAGCAAAGTAATTTCTGGTCTATATACAAAGAATCTAATTCCGTAGCAGGGAAAATTTAAAAACAAAAACAAACCAAAAAACCCCAACAGCAAACCCCATAAGAACAAAACCAGGCATTGGGCCATCACAAAGTAATCTTTAATCCGTTGTTGGTTTCAGATAATGGATTTGACCATCAGCCACTGAACATTGTGTCTAATGGTCCCACTCACTGATCTACAGGATACTTCTCATTTTGACCTGAAAAAATAAAGTGTCCCTAAGAACCTGGTCTTAATGGAAATTAAATTAAAAATATTTCTGAGAAAAAAATCAGTCTGAAATGTGTCTCACTATCTTTGGCAAGGGAAAATGTTCTTTTCCAAAAGGTCCCAGGAAACCATAAATAATCGAGAATGAGAAACATAACAATTCTGTTGTCTATCCTGGGGGACAAAGGCATAAAAATATCAAAATAAAGTTGACTTTAAGGGCTACTCCACGTAAAATAAAACAGGATAATAATTCAGTGAGTACAGAACATCTTTAAAGATGACAAGGCAGATGTTTTAGGAATTGTAAAATTTTAATAACACTGTGGGGTTTCACTGACTTTGAGCCCTAGTTCCCAAGCAAAGATTTAATCTTTCCCTTTATCTATGAAAAACCTCTTGCAGTTTTACAAGTCTTGAAGGCTTTAAATAGTTTCGTACTTTCTATGAAACTTGAATTATAATCTCCTGTTAGCTGGAGTTCTTTCCCTTCTATCTAATTTTTCTTCAAAGCAAGAGGAACAGTTTAGTGCAATTGTTTCTTTAAGTATCTCACCAGGGGTGGCTGTTAGTCACTTACATGAAGTGCCTCCACTTAGAGTGCCAATTTGCACAGCAGGACCCTGCAGAGCAGTAGTAGCAAGACAGGGGATATTTAAAACAGTATTAAATACAGTAAGAAAATTAGTAGGAAAATGGAGAAAAAAAAAAGTGGAAAAGGAAAAAAAAAGTATTGACATTTGGAACATGAAACTAAGAAAAAACACTGAAGAGAAAAGCTGTGGAAAGAAGGGGTTAGAAATTAAACTGTAAATATTGCTGATCACAGTGCACTCAAAGGCAGATGGCATGCTGGTGAAACTTTTGATAGAGGAGAGTATTCTAATTCTGAACACTCAATGCAATTTTAACATTAGTATCTCTGTGGGGGAGTAAGGATTGATTTTAAGAGAAACGGTTCCTCATGTCTTGGCTGTTCCCAGAATGGGAACCCCAGGTTTAAAGCCCTAGTCTGAACCAAATGAAGAAAGTCGTTTAACCTGGCTCAGTTCTCTAAAATCTTCCTACCAGAAGTGTAGTGGGGAGGAACCCCTAAAATGGCAGTCACTTCCAAATATGACATGAAAAAAGTGTCTTTCTCAGATCAAAACCTGGAGTTCTTCATGGCAGGCAGATATGAACATCAGAAGGTGACTGCTACCGTTAAGACATACTCCATTCAGTTATGGTTGTTTGCAGATTACAAACCACCCATGAAGCAGGGCTTCCTCCAGAACCACTCCTTGCTCTCACAGAATTCTTCCTTTCAGAGAAGCTAATATATGAATGTGGAATACATTACATATAGCTTACAATGAATGCTAAATGCTCCCAAATTATCCCTTTGACTGTTTCTTTCTCCTCTCATTTATGCGGTCTCTTCATCTTTCTGTAGAGAAAAATCAAAATAGAGATTATGATGTATAGCTAAACCATGTATTCATGAAAGGAAACGCTAGGGGAAATACTGATAACCCTACTGAGGTAGGACGTGTTCTAAAACTTAGATAAAAGGGGTAAAGATATATATTTTTTTTAGTGTTCTGTTCTCTACAGCCATAATTCTTTATTTGAATCTGTTAACTTTGCTTGACATTCATTGTCATATTTAGGAGCCTTGAAACAGCAGGTGATAACAGACTTCACGTAGTATTACATACTCAGACCTCTTTGATCTTTCAAACTTACTTATTTAAAAAAAGACTAGTTTCTTACTGATTAACTTCATAAGCTAAAAGTGATTAAGTTTTCCACCATAATGTGTGTATTTATCAGTCCACACTATGTAGATGAGCCTTTTATTTGCTCATTTGTAAGTATTGCTAGAAAAACTTTAGCCACTATAATATACAATGTTAAATGCGTCCACTAACAGAATAGCTGTAGAAGGTCTTAAGACTAACAAGAGTTGAAATGTAGATTAGGATTTATCTTCTTTTTTTACAGAAAATGCTGCACATAGCTCTCCCAGCCAATAAATCCAGGAGAGAAGCCCTACCGGAGCCAGGGAACTGGCAGCTCCTGCCGGAGAGCATCCTACATCTGGTAGGCTCAAAGTTCTCTGCTTGTCAGAAACAAAAACAAAACATCGGGGCCCTATTTTCAAGAAACGAGCTCCTTTTCCACGTGAAAAAAAACCCTCACAGAAATGGTACTTATGCTTCTGTACCGGTCTTTCAAAGGCAATAAATGGGGTAATAAAATGGTTCTTTGCTGCACTGAGTTCAGCTCTAGATCTCTGTCTTTAAACAAAACAAACAGGCGGGAGTGGACCGCTTCCAAAGGCAGCAGGGTGGGATCTGACTGCGTGTAAATGAGGACCACAGCAGCAGCTTTCCTAACAGGAGGAGCCAATGCTCTGCTATCCGCACGCCCATCCAGGTGCTGTTTGCTTGCAGCACGCAGTCTCGCTGGTACCCTGCGCTGCTAAGCAGTCACACGTAATGAAAAGTGGGCCCTGACCCCAAGGCCTGACGCTCAGCGTACAGTAGCAGTAAATAGATATCAGATGAGGAACAGAACATGAGAGATACTCATAAATAGCATAAAAAGCAATGGTTAAGACCTGCCAGCTGCTTAGCTGGTCTTCTTAGCACTATTTATTCCTAGCTATGGGGGTGGAGCTATTTCGCAGGGTGCTTTTTCCAATTCACTGCGGTGCCTAGGATGAAAGCCTGAAGAGGAAAGCAAATGTTAATAACAAAAGAGATGAAGCAGTGATGGGCACAAAAGCCAGCAGCCTTACAGTGCATAGAGTCAAGAGCATCAAATGAGAATGTTAAATGCTTTTGCATAGCAGATTTGAGTGAAGTATATTTTCAGTAGCAAATTCTCATTGCTGAATAATTTGAATAGAATACCAGGTGGGTTATGGCAATAACCATAGCAGAAGTGCTATCATGTTTCTTTCATACCTGAAGTATGTTTGAATAGAAAAATATTTGAATAGTGAGGTCTAACAAAGCATAAAAGAAGACACAGATTTCAGAGTGACTTTGTATTTTCTTCCATTGACATAGTGACTCATTACAATTTGGAGACATAAAAACTCAAGAAACAATTGAATAATGTGGAAAAATAGTCTCTAAAGGGATGGATAAGGAATAAAATCCTCGAATGGATATTTTGAATACTAACAATGAGACATTAGGAAATAGATTAAGTAAAAAGACATTGGTTTATTTGAACAGGATATTTTTTATGGAGAAGTGGCACAGCCTTTTGTCTCATGTCCCTTCCCTAGAGAAGGAAGGAACATAATGCTGACAGCAATTGGGGAAGAACTGGTCTGATCTCTACTTGTTCTGCTACTTTTCAGTTGGGCTAGATAAACTGAAGGCAGGTTCAAGGCAGGGAAAGTGAGTTGGAGACTGGAGAAAAAGAGTCATTTTGTTAACAAAATCTCCAGTAAAGAGGACTATTGGGAAAAATGCACCTTACTTTAGCTTTGTGAGTAGTACTTTGCTCATAGTATACTACCCAAAGTTGCCTCTGGGATTGAAATCAGGGGGTCCCATCTGCTGGCTGAATGGCCCAACCATGGAGAAAGCGGACAGATAAAAGCAAAAAGCCTCTATTAGATGTTTTGGTTTAAACACATTATAAGGAGAAAAAGATAAAAAAACCCACAAACCATCTTTACATCTGTTTGAATCTAAAATTCCTTTTTCTGTGCATGAACAATTGGAATTGTACATTGCCGAAGTGTCAATAAGATCAGAGGTGAATAGAGCAAGACAGTACTGGTCCTACAAGAAAGCAGAAGTCAGAGCAGACACATGAAGGAAAATTTGCCAAAAGCAAGAGAGGAGCTGAACTGAAGAGTGTGCTATTATTTTCATTATTGTTCAAGAAAGAGTAAGGAAGTTAATGTACTATCAACTAAGCTAAAAGCTTCCAGTAAGGAATCTGGTTGGGTAGGAAGACTTACATTCTTCCATGGTCTGGGTTTAACACTAGATCATGGCTAGAAATAAATAGTAATATCAGCCTTGGGATATGCTCATCCAATGTTGTTTTTTTAATGTAAGACTGATTCGGTATACTGTAACAGATATTACAGAATAGCTGTAAGCAATCATTTCACCAACTGCATGTAATCTTCAAATGACAATCAGAAAGAGATGGATGGTGCTATTGGAAAAAACAAAGTTCCTGTGAAAAGTATATTTGAAATTAATTGGTATTTCTCAGATCAACCTCACAAGCGAGCTCTCGATTCAGCTAATATTGGAAATTTCTTCATATAGATGCATTCCTGTTGAGTTATGCCTGTTTGTAGAAGTTGCCCAGACCAGAAACAAAATTACCTTAAAAATTACCTGCCTCCTCTGCACTCAGTGCTCGTTTCAGTACATTACACTTCTTTAATTCTCTCATGAGGGCAACATTTTTAACCAGGGAATGAGATCGCTTGCCAAATAAATGAATTAGTGCATCTGACAGTTGAAGATAGCACATATAGGTCCACTTAACTTTGGCTCAAACGAAGCTGAGAAAATAAAGTTGCTCTAGTCAAAACTGGTCTTTAAAGGTCCTTTGTCATCTCAGTCATAGGTTTGCTGATCATATCATTGGAAGATTTATTAACAGTGTTACCAATTTTCCCATTCGTGACATGGACTAGGATTGGACCAATGAAATCATGTGTTTGTAATTAACTTTATGCTTCGGTAGCTTAGGGATACTGTAAGTGTGAATAATTGCCTTATGCTTTCATGGAAGGGGTTCAGTTAACTTTTAGCAAGTAGTAAAGGTGACATAAGGTAGATCCTGTTCACAGAAAAATGTGCAGGCAGACCTAGTAAAGTACTGGGTTTTGAGCATCATGTTTACCACTGAATAACTTAAACACCAAAAGGCAGATGGTGAAGTCCACAACACAGCAGAAGTTTATGATAGGACCTCAGCTCCCTACACAGTGTGTGGGAAGGGCTAGAAAAGGAAGCAAAATAACAGACCAGAGAAATTACTTGAGAACCCACAAAGATGTTCTGTATGCAGCTGGTTTAACCACTAAAGACTAATTTATGGCTGAAATCTTACTCTTAGACCTCACCCCTCCACCTGTTATAGTCAGAGAAGAAAAATTCACCCCCCATAGGGTATGATGCACCTTCCTGGAACGTTATTTTAGGAAAAGATAAACCATCCCATGGGGCGAACTTTCTCTCTCCATTCCCTAGTAAAGTAAAATAAACCATTAGTTTAGCTTAAATGAGAAATTTTTGTACAACAAAAGCTTAAGGACGGGAGTCTAACATAAAATATTCTTTTACCATTGAGAAACACGATATCCTCTCAACGAGTTAATTGCATTAATGGCAATTGTTAATTGTTAATGGCATGCAGCCCTTGAAATCACAGTCTCTATCCCTTTTAGACATCTTCTAATACTTGAATTTAAAAACAGTATTCATCTTCTGTAGACTATGAATTCACTTATTTAATTTGACTGACTCCTACAAAAGTTTTTGTATTGTATTTATAATAGTTTATTAAAAATAGTCTTAAAATAACCCCAAATAAGCACTACTAACAGAATCATTGCTATTTGGGACTAAAATGCTCAGTAACAAAAATCTTTTTGCAAGAGTTAGATCTTTTTTGTTAGAATTTCCAAACTCTCTGAAGCTTTTAAATTATATATCTATTGAATACTTGCTACTCAGATTCTCATTTTTTTTACATTTTTTCCCCATTAAGAATTTGCAAATCGTGATCCCTGCAGTGTAGTCTGATGTCTAAGGCTGTGTTTCGAACTCTTTGAGGGAAAACCAACCCACTTTCTCCAGCTTCCCACCCACCTCAATTATGTTTCAAACAGTTTCATCTGCCACTCTCAAGAGAGCTTGAGGCGAGCTCCATGGAAGAATGAAGCTACCTTAATCTCTCAAAATTGCCGTGCAGAATTTTTAAATAGTTTTTTGCCCAATGAAAGCTTTGGGCCTCATTAGGTGCCTACATTCTGTGAATGATATATAGGGTGACTTAAGGTAGTTTTTCCCTTGCAATGCAATGCTGTTCAAGCTCCAAAACTAAAGGCATTGTACATATGGTTATTTTGCCTGAATGCAACACGTATGGAATGGTTACACTGCTATTGGGCAGCCTGAGCTCGTACCTCTCTTAGATCTTGTGCAGACACACCTTCTCATATGGAGGTACTTGAATAGGCTTAAAATCATGCTGCTTTTAGTTTGATAGGCAGTGTTTGTGGGCAAAAAGTCATTAGAACAACTAGAAGACTATATAAGGTAGCTGATAGAAAATGCTAAAGAAAAACTGCATAAAATATGCCCGTTGCTCTGACTTCAGTGTCTACCTTTGGAACAAAATATAAAAAAAGGTAGTACCTTATTTCCAATCTGTATTCATCACTGAATCTTCCTCTGCAGCAAAACGTCCAAGTCATTTTTTCACAAAACTCAGAAGAAACAAGAATAACATCTTTTTCTTAATCCATAGCACAGCATATCCATCATTTAGGCGCTCCAGATGATACAGATCTTTGTTGGCAACAGAAACTAAATGTGGATATTCCAAGTGTAAAACCAGATAGGTTGTAGAATCACCTCCCTCTTCCCCTGGCTCAAGAATATATAAATATTTTTCATAAAGGGGAGCAGTGTTAAAAGCAAGTTATCTAATGCCAAATCTAGAAAACCCCAAAATAGTTGTCCCTATGTTAAGTAATATCCATGTGAGAAATGAGAGGTGAGGCTTGTATTTTTTCAAAAGCAGGAGAAAAATGTGGGTCTTTATATTCCAGATGAATGTTCAAACTTGGAGTTTCTGGATTAGAACTGTGTGGATGCAAGTCTCCTCTGCACAGGGGCTGATCTGCTGGTTGTGGCCCAGGACCACAGTCAGGTAAGAACCTGCGCAGGTGAATGCTTGGCATATCTTGCTGCTCCATACTGTCCAGATCTGAGAGGTTCTTAGCACGCCCAAAAGGAAACATTGGAAGTTTATGCATCTTTGTTAATCTTTTGGGGGGAATATAGTTATATGACTACTGAATTAGGGGGTTGAGGATATGGACTTTCACACCTATGGGGAGAGGATGACAAACTCACGGGAAAGTCTGAAGGTTTGTGAGGATAAAGCTTGTACATCCTGTTTTCTACTGGGGAGAAGGCACTCATTCAGAAATTATACTTTGAAGTAGAACTGAAAATCAGTGCGATGCTAGAATCAAGACTAAAGAGGGCTTGTTAGTGGAAAGGATTTGAACTTCAGGAAATTTGGTTGCTGATGTAACAGGAAGAGCAATGGTAGCACATTTATAGTTCTGGAGTAAATATGAAAGCCACTGTTTTGACTTACCCCAGAAATTACCCCATTTATTCATCAGGAAATGTAATAATTAGGTTTAGATATCAGTTGCAATTTGACAGGCACTACCACAATACTGTTATGTTATGGATGTTCCCTACTTTGGAAATGGGGAGGCCGTATGCCTAAAAAAATTCACAGCTTGTTTTTTGAGTTATTGACATTTCAGAAAGCTAGATCTTGGAATGTTTAGGGATTCATTTTCTCACTGATGAGTTACAGCACAGGTGACTAATATGGTTCAGCCACAAAGAAAGAACAACACGAGCAACCCTTTCCAAAACATAAAATGAAAAATTTATTCTTAAGTCCTGTGTCACTACTAAAACATCCCCTAAAAAGAAAGAATAGAAAGCAGAAAACAGATACTAGCATTCAAATGGAAAGATTTGATATCTGAGAAGTATTTTACTTATTAAAGATTCATTTCCAAGAGATAAAGCCAGCAGGTCATTCTAATAATAATAAAGCTGTGATTGTGATCATGTGATCATGATAAAATTGCATTTATTATGTGCAAAAATATGGTTTGTGAATCAATATGTGTGTTCTCAGTGCTTCAGAAAGGCAAATTTTACAAAGCTGGAAACATGAGTAAAAGAGAGTAGGAGGAAAAAATTATATGGCAAAGATAATACCAAGTTGCTTAAATAATGCTTCATTGCATGCATAATATCTGTAATTGTTTAATAAAGAAAAAAAAACATTCTAATGATTAAGAATTGAGTGTTTATAAGAAGTAAACAGAAAAATAATTTTGTAACACAATTTGATAACACAGAAGTTAAGATATGTGAATAAGTGATACAGAAGTAAAAAAGTACTCATGAAAAATTTTCTGAGAAGGGAAAGGGCCCATAAGAGGGAATGTTTTGCCCACACCAAGGACAAGATCAGTGTGAATCATCATCGGATCAGAGGAATACATTCTGTATTACAAAAAGGAAGGAAGATAAAGTTGTACCAGGAATTGCTTGCAATGCACAGAGCTCAAAAAATCATATCTAGACGCATCGGTGCAAAGCTCAGATACAGAACATACAGTGTGATCTTGATCACTGGAATCAGGGACATATTTTCAGTGTGAGCAGGCTAAGGGGATGTAGCTGAAGATAACAGAATCCTGTGGTCTAATAAAATCACCAGAGCTGCCTGTTGTGAAAACACTCCTTTCAGGCAAACCAATACCTCCAAATGACCAGCTCAGACACAAGTGGACTAAAATCAGACGTAGATCTGCCTCCTATAAGGCTCCAAGGATGCCCACCTGAATCTTCAGTTCCTAATCTCACGTAATTTATATTGAAACTTCACTTGGAACTACCATTGCTTCTCGTAGAGCAGGACTGTCCCTGAGCAGTCATCAGAAGAGGGGCAAGAACAACTTCCCTTACATGTAAGATTGTTTCCTTACACTCACAATGAGGTTTAAAGAGTTTCTCTGGAAAACACAGTTTTCCGTGAATAGGCTGGTCCATCAGCATGGTTTGTTTATTGCAGGTGTAGTTACAGACCACTTTTTTTGTGCCTTCCAGAGGCATATGTCTTCCCAGCAAACCATGAAACAGTATTTATCTTTCTCCCTTCTCAGCATGGCTTGGATCCATAATTGAGCCCTTAATTTCTTTTCTCAAAGAACTAAAATCTGCCTGTTAAACTGCCAGGTGCAATGTGATGTTAATGACTGAGTAGTGCATAATTCTGTGGTATTAATAGCTATTTCTAGGCAAGTATGTACCTGTCCTATTCATTAATTCCTTTCTGACTGTTACATTATTCTTTCTGAAACAGTATTTTTCCTTCTATCTGTTGAGAAGCTCTTTGTGTCCCTCTTGAATTTTCTATTTGCTATAATTAGTTTTAAATCATATTTCCTTAAATGAGAGAGTTTTCAGCCTTCTACACTGAATGAAATTTCATGGCTTTGAGTTGGATATCCCTTTTCAAATTTGATAAAAGAAATTTAAAAAGCCTTGCTAATGACTTATCACACAGGTCAGAAACTTTAAAACTGTATGTTCAAAATCAATCTGTAGTTAGCTCTCAATATTTTTAATGCACACTCTTTCATCAGTAAGGTGGTAACTTCTGAGCACTCAAAGTTGCTAGAGAAGCTCTTAGGTGTGAGGAATTCTAAATGAGAGCATTTAATACATTTGTTAAACGTGGTTTTTCTTTTTAAAAGATAGACAGAATCCAGATTTTTTTTTTCCTTCATGATTAATCAGGATAATATAGTGCATCTTTTGTATTCTGAAGCCAGGCTGCAATGCCATTTTCCACTATCACAGTTTTCCTGTCTGAGAAATAAGTGGTTTGCACTACAGTTAAAAGCTGAAAAGACATTAAAATGAATACTCCTTCAGTCTCATTTGCATAGCTCAAATTGCTCTGAACAAGGTATCAATGTCCCTATTCTGCTCTGGTGGGGAGGACTATCCATACTGGAGCACCCTTTCTGCACTCCTAGTGCTGGCATCACAGGCATCACTAAGGGTCCCCGATTCCACTCAACTCCAAACCAGATTTGTCCCCTTTCCAAATTCCCATGTCCCAGTAACCATTCCTTCCAGCAGCTGATGCCACACTCTATATGTCTGCACCATGCATGGTCTGTTGAAGGTCCATTTGCTATGTCTCTAAGCACAGCACAGATTAGCTGCTAGTAACTGAGGTACAAGGGAAGGATGGAGGAGACTTTGCCCATGAGACACATATAGGCACCTTCAGAGAGGGTCTGCAGAGCATAACACCATAAAGAATGTATTTATTGAGCAAAGTTCATTTCATGGGGTCTGTCTTTCACGACAGTCAATGCAACCCATCACAAATTTAGTGCTGTGTCTGGAGTGCAGCAATCTCTTCTGCCGCAGGGCCTGTGCAGAGAGATGCATACCATGCTGTCATCCATATGGTCAGCCACCTGAGTGTCTGCATGGACCGGACTTCACCTCTTTTCTTTCCCAGTGCCTGCAGTCCTGGGACACAGAGCCTGGGGCCCCAGGAGAGCAAGCAGTTTGCGTCATTCATGTCTCTCGTGGATATAGATGTCATATAAAGCACAGTACCTATACTGAGCTCATCTGGTGGGTTATGTGAGCAATGCTCTGAAAGCTTAGTTTCAGGGCTCAGGTCTTCACAGAATCACAGAATCATATGGGGTTGGAAGGGACCTCTGGAGATCATCTAGTCCAACCCCCTTGCCAAAGCGGGTCCACCTAGAGCAGGTTGCACAGGAATGTGTTTAGGCAGGTTTTAAATGTCTCCAGAGAAGGAGACTCCACCACCTCTCAGGGCAGCCTGTTCCAGTGCTCTGCCATCCTCAAAGTAAAAAAGATCCTCCTGAAGTTTAGACAGAACTTCCTATGTTCAAGTTTGTGCCCATTTCCTCTTGTCCTGTCATTGGACACCACTGAAAAAAGACCGGCCTCATCCTCTTGACACCCATCCTTTAAGAATTTATAGGCATTAATCTCTTACAGGCATTAAACTCTTCTCCAGACTAAAAAGAACCAAGTCCCTCAGCCTTTCCTCGTAGGAGAGATGTTCTAGGCCCCTAATCACCTTTGTAGCCCCTTGCTGTACCCTCTCCAGCAGTTCCCTGTCCTTGAACTGGGGAGCCCAGAACTGGACAGAGTACTCCAGATGGGGCCTCACCAGGGCAGAGTAGAGGGAGAAGATAACTTCTCTTGACCTGCTGGCCACATGCTTCTTGATGTATCCCAGAAAGCCATTGGCCTTCTTGGCCACAAGGGCACATTGCTGGCTCATGGTCATCCTGTTGTCCACCAGGATTCCCAGGTCTTGTCCCCTTATGTCTTTGTTTGGATTGCAAAATGATAATTTATTTCAGTTAAGTAAATTCTGATTCAATGGGAGCTGTGCTTAAAATCACTACTGTAGAGTTCAGCCCTGTAATTAACTTAGTTACTTCTGGACTAATATTGTATTTCTTGCACACCCCCATTGCAGAGGTGGGCTGGCTGCCAGCAATCGTTGGGCGAGCCCTCGACCATCCTAACAAATCAAGAACGGGGCTTGTTTTGATGGATGGTAATGAAAGCCGTGACATTTATGCCAGTAAAACACGGGTTCACATCTGCTAATGACGGCGGTTAAACTTGCAGACAACACCTGTTCTGCTCGTGAGGACAGACTATATGCGCCGCTCTGACCGTGTCTGGTGTCACTGAAATGCACGGCGCCGCATCCGTTCGCTGGCAGGTCTCCAGCAGAGCAGGTGTGCCACCTCGCAGGCTGCCAGTTAAGGGAATACCGCTGTAAATCACCTCGGTCCCTTAGATATGAGGGTACGTAGCCCCCCGACAGTGAGATAGCAGGACCCCGGCAGTGAGATACGAGGAAGAGTTTGTGACTACACGGTTTTGTAAAATCCTGAATTAAGATGTGTAGAGGATGGAAGGCTGGATAGGCATATCAACCAACATCACATAATTAAGTATTTTTCCATTCCCCAATGTTATATTTTCTGCCTGTAGCTAAAATAAATGCATACATTGCGTACATGGATTTCTGACAGAAAAAAATATGGTGTAGGAAGAAGACACAAAAATCTGAATGATTATGTGTGGTAATTAATAATGAAAACCTTGCAGAGAAGCTTAGTGAGAGTGAATCAAACCCAAGTAGCTTCATTTTTGTTTGACATGAATTGTGAAAAGGCATGTCATTCCAGGAAGAAACCTACCCACTACGCTTACAAACTGTAAAAGAAATCTCACGATATCTCACTATGTTTATCTGTGGCATAAATCTATTGATTACATTGGGGTTTATTTTTTATCATTATTATTCCCTGGATTAACCACTAGTATAGAGACAACACTTCTTACAAAGACTCTCTGAGTACAATCTCTTTGATCAGAGGCTTCAGAAGAGCACAGCTACAGAGACACTAACTCTCTGAATTAAAGTAATCCAAATGCTGCAGTTGTGCTTTTTAAAGGATGAAGTGGATCTGTCTCACACACTTAATGGTGCTTTGTACAATATGGTAGGGACAACACATAAAAACCCAGTTATTTGATTTTAGGTATATAAATGAATCTTCACAAAAATGTGAGGTAATCATGTTTGTGGTATTCTATGACTTGGGTGTAGATTTCTTTTCAAAATTTTATCAAGATGACCTCTCTAGGAAAAGGGTTTAACACTGGACTCCAAGTCAGACACAGTGAAGTGCATCATCTCCTGACTACATTCCTCCCTGTCTTTGAGGCCATGCATGTCAATCAAGCTGCAATTAGCTAGTAGCAATGGTAAACCAATTAATGCTACCTGAAAGGTAAGACAGACCACGCTCTCTCCTTCATGCAAGTTATTTCTAGACTTATCCTTGCAACCAAATGCCCCGGTGATCTGTATAATCAAAGGATGTATGTGTTATTACTATTAAAATATGAATGTTCCTCAACACAGACATACATTTCTCTGTGCATTCAGCACTACAACAGTGCTACAATTACTGATTGCTTAGCTTAATGAAACCAAGTATTTAAATCATGTCCTGAATGGACATTTCCTGTCTTCTGATAATCTCTTCAGTAAGTATAAAGACAAGCAAGAAATTTGTGTCAGTATAAGCAAGGGACTGTTTATGCCTTTTCTTTGACATCTTTATTGTGCCTGTTGTTGGTAGACATGCGAAGTTAATGTTCTTCAGGTGAAAAACGCTAAATCAACTAATTACATTTGCCAGCTTAATGAAAGAGTATTTCCATTTTTACTTCAGTTGATTTAGCAGGTTTCAAAACATTTTTTTTCAAAACTGGTAAACAGAAGCATAAAAACAATTGTAGGAGCCATAAGAAATGAGCTCTAGCAGTGGCTGGTAGATAGCAAAGCAAAAGGGAATGATAATTTCTTGTTTATCTCTCAGTTTTTTCCCCTGCCTTCCGATGACAGTCAGTCATACAGTTGTATTTTTTCTTACAAGCTTTTTGTTTCTGATAGGATATGTCCTTATTCTCAAAGTAGCTATTTATGGAGCTTTTGAAATCAGTTCTGTGTTTTTCCTTTTTTTGTTTTTTTTTTCATATACTCTGAAAAGTTCACACTTTGCTGAGGATTTGAGTTTTCTGCTAAAAGAAATTAATTCAAAGGTCTTCCTAAAAGCCATATTGTTACTCCTCAGAATGCTTTTATGTTTTCTTTATCCTGTATGCACTTCAACAGCAATCCTATTCTGCTTCCTTTACTTTTCTTCTTGCCTGTTTCAGCTGCAGAAGAAGGTGACAAGCTCTCGTTTTGATGTTGTAGTTGTTATTTTCCTATGCTGGAAATAAGGGTGCAAAATATGAGTAGTTGCCTATGTGACAAAACCTGTGCAATGTGTAGTGATCACATCTATATTTAAGCCCAATGAACAGCTGTTTTTACAGAGTTCAGCATTTTCTAAATCATTGGTGTTTTCAACTGGAAGACTGTGGTAAATGTCTTGACTGTGCACTCAAAACCATCATTGTGCACCAAGTATAGCCATCAAGTCTATATAAGTCCAGTCAAGCTATCACCTTATCTTTGGGTAGGAATGCAGGGGCTGTGAGAATGATCAGGGCAGCCTATATCTGAGAACTTATCTGCACTCTCCTCAGTTAGCACCTTCAGCAAGTTTTTAATCGAGACACGAAGGCCAGGAGAACTGCAGTAGCTCTTTTGAGTGCCTAATGAAAACAATATTGTTTACTTTCTCAGTGTCTTAGAGGTCATGTTATATTAGTGAGATGGGAAATAGAATCAGGAGACAGATGAAATAAAATAATAATAAAATAGTCTGAGACCTATGACTAACTTTAGTAAGCTGAAATCCTTCTGTGAAGATAAAGCCATCTGTCTGAGACTATCATTACAAGCAAATACTGAAATTGAAAGTAACCTAGAAATTCTGGGCTATTGAGTATCCAAATTACTACTGAATCAATGTATTTCTGCCATTAAAGGAAACAATATCCACTCTTTGTAAGAAGAGGGAGCCTCTTACGAATCTTCATGGAAGAAATATAGAAATTTTGCCAATAGACCAACACTTAAACATCTAAATTCTTTGTACTGTAGACAAGGGCAATAGATCTAGACGAGTTACCTCAGACATTTAAGTTGTTGTGGCAGTCAGCTGCTCACAGGAAGAATCTCAGGAACCTATGGGGTGTTGTAGGAATATTTGTGGTATATCAGACCAACAAAGAAAACCCCTAACGTCAATGAGTGCAATAAATCTTGACAACTCTGCCTGGATGTTCAAGCAAAGCCATACAACTCACAAGGACACAGAGGTCAGTGTTGCAATGGTGCAACTTGAGTACAGAAGGCTTTGAGAAAACTGCAAATTAACAGCTTGGTAATAGTGTGAACCAACAGTACTCAGTCAAGCTAGTGAAGGTTACACCAGACACGTGGGGTATGGCAGGAAGAAGTTACTCAACAGGCTCAGATAGAGTTTTTAGCATGAACAAACAAAGGGAGATTAAAGAATTAGTGAATGACAGGTGGAAAACTGCTGGTAGAGAGAAAAGGTGAATCCTGACCTAAAGCATTTCACAGTTAATCATTAAAATATATCTCTGGTATATTTAAACTTTATTATAGCTACATCAGTAAGGAATTTACTTCTTTTCCCCCAGTATTTCTCTAGTATTGTCTATAATAACTTTGGATCTCATTTGACACTGAACCACAATGATTTTTGGTTAACAAAGGCACCTAGTAACTAATGAAAGTGGCTGAGTTATTCATACTACTGACCTTTATTCTTGTATGACTCTAGAAAAAACAATTTTATCAACTCCCCTCCTTCTATTTTTAATTTGTCAAACATGAAGTTTAATTTTCAGGCAGTAAGATAATATAGAGAATTAGTGTTATTCGTTTCAGAACAGTCCGAGTCTCTCAAGAAGGTCGCCTGAGTCTCTGAAGACTATCAAAATTCTCACAATAAAATGCTCTCAATATAGCCTTCAATTTGTTTAGAACTTTTAAGGCAGTTGGATTTACATTCAAATTTTTTTTTTTTAAATCAACTAAATAGCCTTTTGAAATTATGTACTATCTTGTAAAATTGATGGGCAATACCTTTCTTAATTATGCCATAGGACCTTCAAATTTATAGAGAGACATTTGTCAGTGGTAAACAAAAAAGCAAGCATCACGATAAATAATTGTTACAACAACGCGCCAGTTCCAGTTTGCATCTTATTCTGCCCATTGTTAATCTAATAATACATTTCTTTTTTTAAGATTTATATAACAATTAAATATTTCCCAATGAGTTTATTGAAATTGTTATAGAACAATATCTAGGTACGCCTTCACCTGTAATATGCTAGATGATTCCATGAGCAAGAAATTAACACCCAAATAGTACTTGATACTATTTGAAGCAGACAAACTACAGTTAGTCACTATTTTTCCTTTTCCTGAAGATAACAGCGTGTTGTGAACCTTTCTAAATTCAGGTAAACTTTATTTTTATGTGCATTACCTTATATGACTGAAGAGTTATTTCTTAACCCCATATCTTGTATCATAATGGACTGGACTGTTTCATTCTTTGGTAAGATCTTTTTCACTTAATTATGAAAATGTAACCAGCTTTTTGTTGGCAGTGGATAGCATCCTTTTTCCAATCTTCATGAATAAAGGCTTTAGGAAAGAATTTTATCCTTCTACTTCTATAAATACAGTTTTGTAATCTTAACTCCAGGCTCAGATCATGAAACCAGATGCCACAACTTTAGTAGTGTTCCCTGAAAAATTAATAAGAAGAGACAATGAAAATTGAAAAAGTTGTCTAAATTCCAGCAAGTAGAAGCTGTCATCCAAAACTGAGGGATTAGGGTTGAAAAACTTCCTTAACTTTGAATAAGACAAACAATTTGAAACACACTTTGGGACACGAAATTAAATTTGAAATGAGAGGTTGACAGAAAAATGTATTACATTCATTATAACCTGTCCTCTATATTGATTAGTTGGTCATCTTTGTTGTTGCTTAGTATTTATCAAGTAGAGTCAATAATCATATTCTGAATACTAATGTAAAAATATTATATGTACATATTGCAACACTACAGACTCACTGTATAATGACTTTTAATTCCAGGACTGCATCATTTATAAACTTTTTGTGATCAGATTCAGTTTAAGCTCCTCTGTGTAACCCCACATTAGTTGCCCAGCTCAGGTGTCTTGCCTTTGAAATTGGTAATTGAATTTTAAAATAATTAAACTTATTTAATTAGTGACACTGACTGTATAACATTATCCCATGCTTCCTACCAGGCAGAATTCTTCCCTTTCATAAGGGCTAATATTCAAAAGACAGTATGTGAATTTCAGATCAAAAATAGTTCAGAATCATCAACATACACAACTGTTATCATACTCGCTCTATATGCTTTTAATTTGTATATTGTTACTGGTAATTCCTTGTCAAAATCTGAATAGGACTACAAGTTTAATTTTCTGAGGAGATTTCCTTTCCTTCTGGGGATCTGTCTACTTTCTCTAGCTATTTTGGTGTTTTGTCAAAAAATGAACATACAAAGTTTTGGGATGACAGTTCAAAAATAATTAAATAATTTTTGAGGAATCATTTGATGCCATATAATATTGCAAAGATATCAGACATCAGCAGACATTTCTGCATATCCAGACAGTTTAGTGTTTTCTGGAGCATATCTGTTTTAAAAAGAGGTATGCTACACTGCTTTCAACACTTCCTTTCAATGCTAAATCCAAACTACTGAGGCTTGGCACGAAACCCCACTAAGTCTGAATCAACAATGATGAACATTTTCAGAATAGTGCCCTCACCCAAGTTGACCCAGCAATCTTCATCTTATGACAGAAACAATTCTATGTAGTTTTGCTATTCAGTCCATCAGAAATCAAATGCTATGGATATATGATATAGAATTATTTCAATGGCAGAAAATACATGATTTCATAATATGTTACAGAACTATGGAGTTTCTAAGACTTTTTAAAACAATGTATGGTCACTAATGACAAAACTCACCTTAAAGAACACTTCCCACTATGCTGCCTGATGAACTTTCTTCCCGCTATTTCTGTTCCCTAAGAAAATATTATATCCATTATTATTTTAGTGTCTCGGCCTTTTCTGCAAGTACTTGTGCGTGCCATATTGTTCTAGCATTATAGCTCCAGTGGAACAATATTTGCTACCTCTCACTGCAGAATTCACACAGGTCTAAGCATCTCAGCCCAAAGATCCCTTTTCTGGGTCAACACCTAAGGGAGGTGTAAAGGTCAAGATGAAAGAGAGATTAATGAGGGATCAGTACGCCACAGGAATCGAAGGAAGCTAGACTTAATTGGAACCTAAATTACCCATCCTTGCATCTTTTAGCCTGCCTTTGAGCTAGAAAAGGTTAAGAGGAGCAGCAGATCAAGAAAGCAGGTGACCACAAAACTAATGAAAAGACACAAGTGTCTAGGTGAGCAAATGATACAGGACAGTGCTCAGTAGGTTTAAAGAGTGTGGGTTTAATTAGAGGCAACAGTAATAACAGGCAAGAGGAGAAACCTGTGCTTTCCTAATCATTGAGTTTGCATTGATATACGTAGTACCTGGTGTTTTACAGAAAAATAGCCACAAATCTTGGATGCTGAAACTATCAAGGTTGTGTAGATAGAGCTTTTTGCAATACTATGAAGCTCTGTGATGCAAGTCACATCTTCTAAGCATCATAGTGTGAGTCAATACAGCATACAGGGATATTGTATGCCACAGGCTTGTGACAACTAAAAGTGAGATTTAACTCACCCAACTTTATCTGTGCTTGGGTGTTGGCCCTAAGCCTAGAACTGAATACAAGATACCTGGAAAACTCTGCAAGGTCACACAAAGGCATTTACAAGATGAATACTTGCAATATACAACACCGTGCAACAAAGCTATTTCTACAAACCAAGGGCATGCATACAAATTCATAATGGATTTACCTGTGAAAAAGAAATCACCAAATCTTCTTTTGCACTGAAGGCCAGGAAGAAGGGTGGGACTTTCTTCTCCTCCTTCGCACCTTCCTTCTCCTCTTCCTTGAAAACACAAATGTGCAGGAAAAGCCTGATTCTACTGACAAGCCAGAGTTTATGCTTCTGTATTGTTAAGTAAGCCTACCCCATGTAAAAAAATTGTTCAAACAATTCTTTTCCATAACCCCAACTGGCGGCTGCTTTGCTATATCAAATCACTGCTAAAATGTGAGTGTGGATCCTTGGACAGGTGGAGTAAGTTAGAATAAGGTGTTTCTGCAGTCTGAAAACACCTGGATTTCCCTTTCTGCTGTTACATTCCTTAAATAAATATAATAACTGTATAAATGGGAGCTGAACCCTACAATCTGCAGAGACACCAGGAAGCTTAACCATTCACCATCACTGATGCACTTCCAATGGCTAGGATAGACATTGTGCTTTAGTTGCTGTGTTGCATATGTTATCTCACACCTTAGATTTGAGCAAGAGATACTGCCACATCCCCTTGGGTCACAATGCAGAAGCAAAGAGAGGATTTAGGACAAGTATAGGACTTTTTCTAATTCAACTTCCTACATTTTCAACTCATTAATACAGGAAGTATTTTACAAAGACTGATCAAATGAATGTAGACTCCTGCCTACATTCAATATTTCTATTTTAAGCAACACCTGGGAAGATCACAGAAGACCATGAATATTTTGTCATAGAAACATTGAGAGGGGTGAGTCTGATTGCAAAGAATCCTAATGTCAGCCAGGAGCCGGTGAAGCAGTTCACTTAGTAGTATAACTACAGAGGAAGGACCCAGAAACACAGCATGCTCTCCTACAGGTGATGCCAGTATGAACTAGCCAGTGCCTAGGACTAGAATTTTCTTTACAGGATTGCCATAGTATTATCCCAGGTTTCAGCAACATTATAACTGCTATTATAAAAATTGGGACTTCTACATTTAAAAAAAATAGTAATAAAATAAAAAACCCCACAAAAACCCAATCAACCAGGAAATAAGCATGCTGAACAAATTATTCAGGTAAAGAAGCTCATTCAATTTTGACAATATATTTGAATTTTACATCAATGCATAAAACAGCAGGTTTAGAAAGGATTATTCCAAACAGGAAAGAAAAGAAAGAAACAGGATGAAGTTTTTGGATTCTTTTTCTTTGCTTTGTTTTTATCAAAAATGATAACCTTTCACAAGCAACAGTTTTTCTCATGTAATAGGGACATTATGCCGTTGTAGGGATCAGATAATAGAAGTTTTGCTTGTTTAGATATGTTATCTACTGAAAATAAACCCAGTAATTCAAATTTATTGAACTAGAGTCTACAAAGCAAAGAATATGTTGTCTATGTCTTGGATGGCAGGAAGAGGTAGTGTCAACAGCTTATAGTTGAGGGGACTTGAAAGCAAATCAAGGCCTTATGGAACATCGTGCTGCCAAACTGCTGCACGTGTCTTAGCAACTGTGTGAGCGCCTTAACTTCTCCAAATCACAAATAGTGGAAAGCGAGGTACATAATCTGGTAGTAAAGTTCTCATTTGTATTATTATACTCCATGAGATCTCTCTAAAATCAAAATATTTTGTATTGCAAAAGCACAAAAATTGTGTATAGTGTATATATATTCTAATATTCCAATTTCCAGTTACAGGAAACATTAAGCAGGTTTGTGGATTAAGGCAAATTTTCTGGAAATAAGACAGCCAGAAGTATTTCAAGTGCATTGGTTTTTGCTTCGAGGAAGAGGACCTTGGTGTAAGAAATCAACAAATCCCAAACAGATGCTGTGTGTATATTTTTGCTTAGCTGGACGCTATGTTTCAGAAAGTTTTTTTATTTTTTTATACAGGATCGGAAATTCAAACTAATAAAATTCCAAGTTTTGTTAATCTGGCAAGGAAGAAAGAAAAACTAGAAGGAACAGGAATTCCTTAAGCATTAATTAGTTGGTATACAATGGCCCTCTAATCACCCTCAACTATTTAGTTAGAATAGTGGTAGCTCAGATTAGGTCAGTTCTGGGAAGCTACTTTTAAGAAACATCTTAAATGACAGGTTACAGAGGTTTGGTTCAGACATTGAAATATAGTCCTTTTTTTTGTGTGTGTGTGCATTTTTTACATCAGTTTCCTACTTTGCAGTCAAGAACTTAAGCCTTTACTGTGTTAACCTCTTGTTTTTTAGTTCTGATGTGTCGTGTCTGTGATGGTCTTAGTTGACTTTGACAACCACAAAGCATTCTGCTTTCCAAACCCAACAACTCTCAGCAAGGTGTTTTCCAGAGCAGCTCTTCAGAATGCTTGCTAATTAAAGCCAAAGCAAGTCTGGGAAACACTGAGATCAGGATGTATTTTCCAGTGAACTACAAAGTCATATTTGGGGCATGATTATCATATGCCGGCTAAAGGTGTATGGGTCACTCTTTGTAAGTATTGACCAGTGATCCTCCACCAAACAAAAGAGAATGAGACACAAGAATAAATCCGTGTCCCTACAGAAATGCTCCTTACTCGCACAGTAGGATCACTTCAAGGAGGAGTGGGTGTAATTGCGCTGCCTGATTTTGAACCTAATTCATATTGTAGATTTGCAAGTCAAAACCAAACTCCTTATTCTGTATTCTTATTACAACTGAAAAAAGAAAACAGGAAAAAAAGCGGGGGAAAAAATAAAATAGAAAATGTAAAGGTAGTCAATGAAATGAAGATTGAAGGGTAACACTTTTTTATGGTTGAAAAGGTTAACATGATCTTTTAAGCTGTTTGTTGCCTAATACTAAGTGCAGAGAGGCCCTTTGGCTTTGCTGTTCCATATTCAATACTTCAAAATTGAATTTAAATGTAATTTGTGTAAGGATATACTTGTGCTTCAGATAGTCTTGTTATATGAACTGATTCCAATTTCTAACATTTCTTGGTATTAAAATTTCAAAAATAGCATGCTTTCATGTGCTAAAAGTATAAGTGTTTCATAAAAGAACATGGTAAACACTATCTGTGTATCCTGAAAATCCCAATTAGAGAATGGGCATTCCAAGACCCTGGGGGAAAAAACTGAGGAATTAATTTCTCAGAGGCTTCCAGCAAACCATGGGCATATCCAGGAGTCAAACCCCAGGTCACAATCCACTGTTAAAGACAATTTGGACTTTATAGTAAATTACTTCAAGTTAAGAAAAACAAAAGAACTTGAGACTTACGGCTCATGCTTCTCTATCATACTTCAGTTCTCCAGCAGTTGATATAGCAAGACAGACTCTTTTAATCCCATAGCAGTGCAAGCCATGTTTTTCTCATGATAAACAACAGGACAGAAAGAAGACGGTTATTCCCAGTTCAGTTTGGTCACCTTTATTTCTGTTCAAATCTTTCCTTACTTTTTTCACAGTGGAGAGTGGTGATACCCTGTGAACCATTCATCCAGCGACTGCTGAGGGTGTTTCCCCTGCTAATTAATCACTTATTTAGAATGATTTTTTTAGCATATAAAATATACCTATGTTTTTTACATCTTTTCTTACAACAAACCAGTCCTCCCCGATTCCCTTTGTTGATCAGAATACAGATATTTTTGATATCCTTAAATTTTTTCCTTGTTTTCAGGAAGAAGACAATTAAAGTCCATGTTACACACTAATCTGAGAATCAACACTAATAGGGATCAAATAGAAAAAATTTAAAATCATCTTTTCAAGTGCACACAGCTGCATCAAAGAGTAAATGAACACAAATTCCTTGGAGATAACCAGAAATGTCTAAAATTTCCTTTTCACTGCTTTTGGGGTACACTGATTCATGTTCTGTCTTTCTCAGTATCTTTTATTAGAAGATACATATCTTACAAAAACTTTCTTAGGAATTTCCATCCCTTTTTTTTCCTCCATCATTCATTTCCCTAAGCATGTATTTGATACATAGATCACCCAACCATCTTAAAGTTACCTGCTTGCTTGCAAACTGCCAGCTTACACAAGAAAATAAATCTGAGATCCATGGATGCAAAACATAATCTGAAATGGCAATGAAAAGATTTCCAGGAGGAAATATAACACAGTCTTCTATTCTTTGTAAGGAAATGCACTGTGATAATAATGGCTAACAGAATTATATGCATGTGTTCCTTGCGTCTCAGTCAAAGGGCATTGTTCTTTATTTGCTCTTTGTATCATGTGTTTAAAAAATTATTTTTTTTAAATTTTTTGTTATTTTTTTTTTAAAGAAGCATTGTAAGAGCTTTGTCTCTCTGGGGCGAGACCTATTCTGAGTAGAACTGCAGGAGATAAGGCTGATTCTTAAGGTTAGCACTCAACTCCCAGAACAGGGAGCCTGTTGATTGGGGTCAGGTAGGTTGCAGGGCAGACTATTGTACAGTTTCCATGCAATTTATAAGGCAGCCTGTTGTTTTGGGCAGGTCCGTTTGCTTCAGTGTTGTAGGAATTTACAAGATTTAAGAACAACCCAGGAGGCAGAGGACTAAATTGATGTTTGAATGCTACCTTGACTGTTCCTTTCCAGGGAAGCTGGTTTAGTACAGGTCATGGGGAGAAGCAGTACAGGATCTCATCCCTGAAGTGTGACAGAGCTCTTTTTATACACCCAAGTCTGCAGAGCCATTCAAAAATAGCTGTTCCACAAGGATAAACAGGTTTCCAGTTTTCTGAAGTTTAGCACATACAAAAAAAAATCCAGAGACCATTTTGCATGAGAGAAAGATATTTATAGTTCCATTTTTTTGGTGTTGCCTGCAAGAGAATAAATAGTGCACAAACACTAACTAAAGAGATCTAGACAGAAGGCAAAGAATATTTGCAGATAACAGGGTAAAAGAATTAATTTAATTTTTAATCTATTAATGAGATCAATAGCTCTCTGTAAAGGGCATCTCAAATGGTTAGTTTAATCATCTAAGCAATAATGACAGATCCAATACCAGAAAATTCATTAACTCTACAGGGATACTCTGTGTGTATACAAGGTCTCTCTTTCTCTCTCTTTGTAAAAAACTAATGGCATTAAAGAGAAGACAAAGGAAAAAGGCTAAGGTTCTTCACTCAAAAAAATACTAAGAATAAGTTTCTATTTTGTGCAAGGAAAAAATCTTCCTCCTGTCCCCATGATAATCAACCAGAGACCTGAAGAAAACCATCTTCAATTTGTGTTCCTTGTTTTCTTCCTCCTTCACACACTGATTTGCTTTTACTACTTTGTCCAAGAAAAGAAAAAGAAAAGTTTGTCAATGTATATTCCCATGGCTTTAATTAGAAGCACACATAAATTCATAATGTTGGTTTTAAATGGGCATAAAATAAATAAACACCATATACAACCTGAGAAGCCCTACCCTCTGGAACGTTTTCTGCCTCACAAATGGGAAAATCAGAGAACACATTAAAAGATTCTGCTACGTGCAATCTTTCATAATGTATTAAAGTGTTGATCAAAATGAACTGTAGATCAACATAGTAATCCAGTCCTGTGAGGAACAGAAGCTTTGAAAAACTAACAGAATTTGCTTTCTCATTAATATGGCTTGAGCTTCCTGACAGAAATCAATTTGTGCATAGAAGTGAAGCTGCTACTATCTAAAAATAATTTCGATTATATCAAAGAAGTAAATGCAATTGTATGTAAAATGCAAAATTCTGTATGGAATCAGTTGATAATGAAGATTTTAAGCAATCATTTCAAGTTATATCTTTTGAAATTTAAGAAATATGTGTCCATTTCCAAATTTCCTTTTTCAGAGTAAATCCAAAAAGCCTAATACTGTCTTTCTGAAAGCGTTAAGATTGCTTTTTAAATAAAAGCAACAACCACCAGTAATGGAAGAGCATGGATCAGACCAAATTAAAAATATGAATTGATTTTCCTCTAAAAATCTGAAATAAACTCAGAAGAATTAGAATTTTCGTATTCATGTTATGCTCACTTTTTCCCTTAACAAAACCTGTCTAAAGCTGTTGTGTTTTTTCTACCACCCTCGATAAACTGCCTTTCTTTTTTCAAAACAAATTTTAATAGGTTTCATTACAGCCATATAACATAAACTATTATAAAATATATTTTTGGTCACAGTCACCTAATACAAAGAAATTGCAGCCAATCTTCCTGTGTTCCCCCCAAATTACTGCCAACTCTTTTATGAACTTAGCTTAGAAGAGTGACAAAATGTTCATCAAAATAAGAACAGAATTCATGATTGTTAGCCATTCTAGTATGAGGCTGCTGGATTTAAAAGTGATCCCAGAGCTGTTCATTTAGTTCGAATCCAGCACCAAAATCGGCTTTTTTTTTTTCAAAGACTTCAGATGTTTTCCTGCTTTCAGAGCATGGACCAGACCACATATCACACCATTCCTTCATCATCTTCTGAGTACTGAAATTTTCCTCATTTCTTTCACATTTTCATCCTGAAAAGGGAAGATGCTGATCATTATCTGATTAAAACAAGATGTAAA
>JAOXJK010000023.1:108454416-108482386 GCA_025774025.1 Xenus cinereus
TAAAACAAGATGTAAATATATACTACCATTTTTGGTAGAGTGCAGGAAATGGTATGTACCGAAATGTCTCAGTTTTCATTGTGACCTTGCCCATGAGAACTATTGTGATGCTTTAATAAACTGTAATTCATACATGGTGCAAGATTAACATTTTAGAGATTCCTCTTCTTCTCCACTAAATTCAGAATGGGGTTTGGCATAATTAACTCACTTTTAGCTATCTACCATTAGGCAAAACAGTGGAACAGTTGTAGAAAATATGACTCAGCTTTCAAATTTCCAGCCTCACTGGGATTTCTTAATCAGCTCATTTCAGCTCATTCAGCACCTCCAGCCAAGAACCCCCTTAATATTCCAATTATGAAACAGAAATCTGTATAATTTTGAAGTAATGAAAATTAGATTACCAATTAAAAATAAAATAATTAGGGAAAACTATTTATGTGACTTCATCATGTGTTCATTCATTTATGGAAGATTTACAACGAAATCTAGGAAAAAACCATAATTTTTAACTTACAAAGTGCAGATGATTGTTACTACTGATTAATAAATACATTAAACCATGGCATAAAAGTGCAAGAATTGTTCCAGGCTTCCGGAATTTTACACCTTCATCTGAGATATAGATTTTTGTGCTGTAGAATTCCAAAAGGACATAGAATTAATTAATACTTAACAAACTTCCTGCTCTTTCACTGCCCTAAAGTTAGTCAGTAATTTCTGCCAACTCATTTTTGGTCAGTTTAAAAAAATGTTGGGTATTTGCTGGGAGACAGCTCAAACACTTGGTTTTCTAAGTTTGTTTCCGTGTTGGTGTGATTGATGATATTGATCTTAAAGGAGAGAGAAAGGAACACACTCAATCTCTTAGATGTCTTTGAAGGGAGGGTAGGAAGTAGCATTTGAGAATGCATGTGCTGTTATCTGCTTGTTTACTTCTTTTGAACTATTTTCTCTCACTCTAAGGGAAGGCTTCTTGAATTTGTGACATTGAAAAGGTAAACTGTGTCTCAAAAATTAAAATCAATTACTTTTGGAATTCTCATTGACAATATTTTTAAAGGTATTAGCTTCAGACAAGGAGGCAAGGAGGTTTCTCCTACTTTTAAAATACTTTTTTTTTTGGCAGCAGTTTACCTTTTCCAAATATCAATTGATCTGGAAAACTTAAGCAAGAAAGAGGTGAAATTTAAAAAAAAAAAAAGCCATTCTTCTCCTGTTGGTCAGTATATATTTGCAGAATGTCAGGTACAATGAAAAAGGGAATTTGTGCTGCTAGGAATATGTGTTTTAAAAATGCCATGATAACAAGTTTGCGGAGGTGAAAAGGCTGGTATGTTCAAGGCCATTGATCAGATGAATGACAGAACCCACAGTAAAATCAAATTTCCCCAGGAAGAGATGCCAGTTGCTCTCCCTCCATCCAAAGGTACCTGATAAAGTTGAGGATTTGAGTTCTGACTTTCTGAATTGTTTTGAAGGCAGTACTGTAGTGAAGGTTTCATGCCAGATGCAGATGGTAATTCAAAATTCCCTGGGGTTAAAAAAAGGATACAGTTAATAGATTTTGGTCTCTTTTAGAAGTATGAATGTTTTGAAGATGTTTAAAATAGGAAATTGGACATGTGATGAGTTTGGGACATTTCTCTAATACTAAAGCAAAAAACATGTCTAAAAAGCCTGTTATGTTGAAAATAGCATTTTGTGCTATGACCTTGTCATGTTTACACGGATATTGTTAAATTTGCTTTAACTTACCACATAAAATACCGATGTATCCTTTTGTTGAAAATTTATTGATACAACTAGCCTGAAAACAAAAAAAATTCTCATATCAACTGAAGGGAGATACTAGTGCTAACTCATGCTAGCTAATTTTACACTCGTTAGAAGAATACAATTTATTTTGTTTGCAATTCAAAATTATGTTCACATTGAAGTTAAGCCATATTGCTTTATGATGTGTTCATTTGTTCACGGAGTGTTTATCATGAAATCTAGAAAGCTCAGAAATACTGTGATAATCAAGTAACTTCAAACATAACCAAAGGCATAGGACTGTGATCTGAGCAAGGAATCTTTTAAAACAAAACAATATTTTGATTGAAAATCTTCAAGTGATGGAGAATCTTCTGTTTCTCATTATACTTATTCCAAGGAGGTGACCGAGTTGTTCCAGGCAGTAATTCTTCTGTTCACTGGTCCCAGAACGCTCTCAGACTAAAAATAGACACAAGGCACAAGATGTCACAAAAATAAGGCATAATTTCTGCTTTAACATTCTAATCATATGATATGCTGTTTTCATTAGAGAAGACATTCTTTAGTCTTGGAAAAGTTAGTTTGCTCACTTTATAATCTGCCAAATAAATGGTATTTTTAAAAACTTTGATAGCTGTTACTTAACAAACTTTCTATAATCAGCAATTAAGAAGAGTTTCCTCATTTTTGAATGATACAATGCATAAAGCTGCTCTTTTCCAAGCACAAAAAAAAGAAATGTTTAGTCAAAACTGTCCTTGCAATTGACATTTTTTCAATCATTATTCAATAAAATTTATTTCTATTAAAAAGTTTATTTTTATTAAAAAGTTTATTTCTAAATATTTCTATATATATTTCAATAATATCTTTTTAATGTACATATCATCCTTAAGTATTTGGCTAATTGAAAGCCTTTCCAAATACACAGGCACTGCAAATACAAGGTTTTGGTTTTTCAAAGCATCATTCACAAGAGTAAAAGCCACAAAATGCAGTCAGTATTTGTCTAGTGAATTCATCTTACAAAATTTTAGTCCTTCAGAAATTCATTCACGGTAACAGTCATTATAAATCATTTTGTATTTTCATAGTCTGCCCCTCGATAATGTAAAACAGGAAAATAACTGTTCTTGAAAGGGCTTCTGTCTAGAGTCTGCCAAATATGACCAAACCTGTATTCCAGTCATAGAGCAGGAACGTGCCCATGTTTCTGCCTGTTGGGATAAACAAGCTAGATGCAGCAAGCTTCATTTTGCCAGAGAGAAATTAATTTAAAAATAAATAATGAAATATAGGATTCTTAATAATAAGTTCTCTCATTCTGAAATCCAGGAAAGTACAATGAAATGACTTAAATATAAGAAGCATAACTAACAAGCAAACAAAAAATAAGGCACTGTAGGGCATTCTTCTTGTGGCTGAAGTAAAGTGTACTTTCAGTTTTGACTTTTTAAACTCATATAAATCCTGCTGTTAAAAACAAACAGCTACCCAAACAAAAATCAGTTTCGATAGCTTTCAGAACTTGTGTCAAATGCAGAGTATGTAAATAACTAGTAAAGTACTTGAGAACTAAAGGGGTAAAAAAAAATTGACCCACATCCAGCAATATTTCATGAGTAAGTTCATTCAGTGAGATACAGATTTCCTAGAATGAAATATCCCCATCAACAGTCTAAGTAGGTGTCCCATTTGTGACAAGAGAAGTTGAACATCCTAGTTAAAGGTTTTCATTCAGTTTTGACAAAAGAAAACAAGCAAAAATCCCCAAAGTGTTGTGAACTAGCTCGAGTTACATTGTTGTATTTAGATTTGTATTGTTGCATTCCAAAAATACCATCGCCTCATTGCCTTCTTGAGCTCAGAGAAGCCAGGATTTCTTGAGGATCTCAGGTTCACATGTAAAATGTCTCTGCAATTCTGTGCCAATTGTGCAAGTTTCTCCAAGAAAGACGAGCAAAAAGACACTAATACTCCATGAGCATTTGTGTACTTTACCACAGTGTCCCAGCTGAACTTTGATGGACTGAATGTGACTGAATGTCCCACTGAAGTGAATGCTGAATACCCATAAGTCCTACCTCAAAAGTCAGGAGGAGTCAGGAGACTTCTAAATGAAGTCTGGATTTATTTACATGAGATAGAAAATACTGCAGGGTAAGATCAGTTTAGGATTTGTAGGTGGGAAATGGGGATGACTCTTGTCCCCGCAGAAAATCTTAAAGACCATTTCCATAGTAGAATGCACTTGTCTTACAGTCTTGATCAAATAAAAACAGATGCTACTACACAGAACAAACAAAAACATGAAAAGACCCCTTTCATTAATTTCAATCCTTCTGAGGGACAGAAAGGATCATAGATCACTTGTAAGAATGTATTTTATTTTTTCTTATGCTTAAAATATCCTTGAAGGGAGAGAGGTTCCTGTGTTTGTTACCAGACTGATGGATGAATTTGTTCATCTCCACTTATTCAAGTGTAATGACATCTGTGTCAAAAAAGGCTTTACTCAAATATCAGTTAATGTGCAAAAGTCACTTAGATCTTTAGAATATATTACACAATTTAAAAATAAACATAATCGACCATTTACAAAAAAATAAGCAAATAATGCTTGAAGTTGAATATGTATATTCACAATATTTTCTGCTTTTCAAGAGAAATATAAATGAGTGAATTATATTTTACATTCTCTGATCTTGTTACTTTCTGTCTCAGAACTGATACACTGCTGGACTTCTGTACCTGAAAGCTGAAACTCAGGTGAACATTTTTAATGCAAACTTCCTGTGATCTGCATGGAAAATTTCAGAATATCTTGGATGCAAAATAAATTAACCACTCCCTCCCATCTCCAACCCCCCGTTTGACTACAGTCCCTCCATGTGGCCTGAAATATTTTTATTTTCAGCTCCGAGGATGAATCAATTCCTGTTGGTGTTCAAATCAATGAATTCCAAATAAACACATGTATAGGCTTCCAAGTACTGGTATAAAATCATCTAAAGGGGATGCATGCAGACTTTATATGAATTGGAAGTCCACTCTTCCCTTCTCCTTTACTTTCTTTCATGTCCTGTGAAACAGAGAGCAAAGTTGAAGCATATGACCTCAGTTAAGGAGAAGCACTCCTATCTGCAGATTTTGCTTTGGCTTATTTCTGAAAAAAATGATGACAGATGAGTGAGTACCCAGTGTGTCACGGGCAAAAGAGTGAACCTATTCACAACTGATTCACAGTCGTATCTATGTGCCTTGTACCAAGTAGTTGCAAAGACTGCAATCAGATCCATCAATTTCCCTACATTCAGGGTCATTAGTGACAAGTTTTCCACCCAAGTTTGATGTATGCTGAATGACAAGGATTCCCTTGAAAAATGCTACAAGAGAGTTTCCCATAACCTTTAACCTTATTCAGCTACTTTTTTGGAATTATTTCATTTCAGAATTCCAGTGCATTCATTGATGTCATAATTTCTGAACGTGGATCCTGTAGTTTTTTCTATTGACCCAAAGTCTCTGCTAAAGATTTTCACATGGACTCTAGCCTGAAAATTAGCCGTCTTTACTCCCCAGAGTAAAGGACAAAGAAGGCTAACAAAACTACAAGGTTCAGAAAAGGTAATATTTTTGTTATGCACCACAGGCTATGTCAAAAAAGGAAACCTTTGGAAGGTTATTTTTGAAAATTTCTTCCCCCTGAAGATTTGATCTGTCCATGTTTTTATTCGTGGAAAGGGGCGTTGTGCAAAAGGCTTGATCCTGGACTGCAAGGGGAGGAAGATGCTTCTTGTTCATGACTATAGAGGCGGTGGGGAAAGGTGGGCATGTAGGACTCCCCCATGGGCCAGTCTTGTTTCTATGAATTTGTTATTAATTGAGCCCAGGGGAATAGAGAGGAAAAAATTACTTTCTGTCCCTAGCCATATTCAGAGAGATTCTATCCTTTCTTCATAAGTCACCATAAAACAAGCAGAAACAAAGGAAGCACAAAAAGAAACAAAACTAGTATTTGCATTAGAAGTGGTGAGGTTGCCATAATGCCGAGGAAAGGAAAAAGAGATTCAGCAATAAAAATATCTGGAGCAGTTTTTATGTTTTGGGGGTTTTTTGTTTATTTATTTTTATTGACTGTGCCATCATGAACTTTCTGTGACAAACACAATATACAGAATTCTGCCTTTCATAAATCCTAGAGTAGAGAGATCTGGCTACAAAACACAGTACACTAATGAAGAGAAATCTTCGGAGAGAATCTGTTTAAATAATTAAAGTATCTGGCATGGTTGAGAAATGAGTTCTGTTGCCACTTGCCATTTATTTTTAATCTATCCAAAGCGATTGGACATTTGAAAGAAATTACTTTGAAAAACTTGAAGGAGCAGAATTAATAAAAATTGTCATTGGTATGGCCATATTAAATTTATGAAAGGTTCTGTCATAAATATAACCACAGAAAAAGGGAAATACTGCTAGGTGATGAAATGAATATGGTAGGTTCTTAGAATGCATGACAGTAGTACCTGATCTTAGCAAAGATGTTTGACAGCATGGAGTAAACAGAGTCCAAAAGGGACTTTCATGCTCTGTCTATATTTTTTTGCTGTTATAACTGTAGCTATAGGAGAAAATGCATTCAGTTAGCAGCAATATTTGAGGAGCTGGAGGAAGAATATGTTTCTGTTGTAGCAAGGTAATAACGTAGAGCTTCATACAGGTTATTTCTGATACATCTCCTGATGCTCAGAATTGGATTGAGCCTTATTAGCAGTATTAGCATGTTCATCTACCTTAACTGAATAACTCGCTGAGAACATGAGATATCTGGTTAGAGCTGCTTTACTTATCTACATTTCATTGCATTGTGCCACACAAACAGACCCAAAACATGAAAGAAAGGAAGTTGTAAATCAGTATAGTTTTGCACTAAGGTTACCTTATCTTCTTGTGCAGAAGTAGAGATGGCGATATTGCATCTTGATGGAGGGAACAGAACTTGCTTGAATTATTTTTTTTTCTTTCTGTGAACAATGTGAAGAGTTAAAACATTCTTCCCAGGAGAAAAAATAAAAAATAAAAAAAAAAGTCCTGTAACTGAAAATGTGAAAAAAAGAAGGTGGAATAAGAATATGCCCATCACAAACATAGAGGAGTTGCAGTATAACCACATTGTTAGAAACGTGGTTTCTTTCTGCTGTTCCCAAAGGAATCAACTATGTATGGTAATCCAGAGTATTTAGAAACTAAAAAGGAACCACCAAGAATCCCCAAGATGACTTATTCTTTTCAGTTGTTTATTTGTACTTTGAGACCCTGTCTGATTTTTTACACCGTGCAGGACAGAAAAATGCTGTAGCCTTGTATTGTGCTCACTATGTGTATACTAAATTTTAATGAAAACCATTACAGAATGCATTGGTGATTCCTGCCATGGCACATTCTGAGGACATAACTCATGAATACAGAAATGCACACAATCTATGTAGTTTTGTTCATATTTTCATGCAATCACTTTTCCCTCTTTTGATGTATTTTGTATTCTTTTTTGTTGCTATGGCAGCTCTTTTGACAGGAATTTCTCACTTTCATATCAAAAGGCCTTTCCTGTATTTCTCGTGGAATTAATATGAAAATATAGTATCCATAACTAAAGATGACAAAAGATGAGATATGACATGCTCAGAAACTGGGAGCTTCCCTGGGTTTGAGATTTCATTAGGGAAATAAGGATAATGAAATAATTTGGTTACAAAGGTGCCACATAATTTCATCACAATTTTATAAAGCTGGGAATTCATCTTGCCTGGTAATTACTGCCTAGGAGCTGGAGTCAGGAATTATCTGTTTGTTTGTTTGTTCTCATCTGTATCACTGACTCTGTTACATTAAGATAAGTAGTTTAATCTGTGTACTGTTTCTCCATGTAAAATATTACCCTGTTTCACAGCACTGTTGCACATTGTAAGCATTGTCTGTAACATACTGCATATCCCTTATCTAACTGATAATGCAGAAAAGAAGTACTAATGCGATGTGCTAAGAAATTAATTAGTATATTCACCTTGTTACACAAGCCAGAGCAGTGCTTCTGTAAATAGTTTCTCCATTCCTTCAAGATCTGCTTTCTTTCCTCTTAAGGTCATTCTTTCTCCTTTCAGCTATGTTTTATAATGTTAATATGTTCTATAATTTTAATGATTACAATCTGTGACCATTCATTTAACATCTCAAACAGCTTCAGAATTATCTGGGGACTTCTATTTACATTAAACTTGCAGTATTGCATCCTGAAGGCTGCAAATCATGTTATGCTTTCTTCTAAAATAATTTGCATTATAATTGTCAAGGTAACAGAGTCACTACCCCAGTGATTGATATGAATGACATTTTAATCTTATCTTTATAGCTGATACTTCAAAGACCAGAATATTTCTGAACAAGCAGCGATATAACATAGTGCAGAAAATATAAACCCCTGTCTTCATGTTTAATAAGGTGATTACTTTTTTGTCATCTGTCCTTGCTTTATCTTTAACTTTTAAATTATTTAACATTTTTTCTCACTGGAAACGGGAAACAGGACAGTGAACTTCACTGACAAAAATTAAAGTTAAAATGACATAATTTTTTAATAAGATATCTGAGAAAAATTATATCAATATGAAGTTATGAAAGCTAAGAACAATGGATAAGTGCTTTAAAATGTGTGGTATTTTCTCTTCTTACATCACTCATTCAGCAAGTGCCTTATAAAGCTAATTACTATCTAATTTATTTTAGACTGAATAGCAGGAAATCACTGCTCTCCTCTGTAGTATAGCAGATAATCCATTAAGTAGCCCAGTAGGATATGAGGCCATCAGGAGCCTCTACATGAGAAATGATCTATATCTTCCAAGGAAAGGCAAGGGGCTGGCTGTGCAGAGGTATGTCCTAATCAAGTTATAAATGGCTGTTGCACTAATCTTCACCAAAATGCATTTACGACGCTGCAGAGCTGTAAAAGGGATCTGTGTCATTAGACATGGACGAATTTGTGTCCCTTTCCCTCATGCTGCCACGCATATAACCACAGACCCAGAACTAGGTTGCAGCACAGAGGAAGAATCAAAGCAGTTTAGTTACTGATTTTTAAGTCAATCTCTCAGTAATCTTCCCAGCTCATTCTGGAGCCTTTTCACTACAGACATCTCTATCTTCTTCCCAGCTACCTATTTCCCAGATATGGTAGGAAATGAACTATTCTGAGGTCTGTGTTAATTTTTTTTGACACCGGCTAAGAGATTTTAAAATTATCCAGGGCACAAACATACACACGGTCAGCATGATCATATAAATTTTCTTTCTCTAGGAAATCAATCTCAAAACTTCCTGTAGGACTGCAGCCCATGGAGAGCCCATGCCAGAGCGGTGGAAACAACAAAGTGAAATCACTATGCACCGACCATAACCTCTCCTTCATCCCCTCTATGCCGTCTAGGGTGGGGATAGAGAACAAATGAAGCAGGGAGAAAAGGTATTGCTTTAACGTTTGTCTTTTTGTTTCTCACTACCTGGATCTATTTTAATTGCAAGTAAACTAAGTTAATTTTCCCTGAGTCTGGTTTGGAAGTGACGGTAATTGCTAAGCTCGCTCCCCGTCTTTATTTAACCTATGAGCTTTCTCCCTCCTGTTTTTTTTTTTTTCGTCTACCCCTGTTCTGCAAAGAAGGGGGAATGAGTGAGGAGCTGGGTGGGAGTGTGACTGTTAAACTCATCACTGAAACATGTAATTGGTATAAAGACAGAATGAAAATGTGAAGGGCGCTCATTTCACATAGTTTGGGATAAAGATGAGGAAAAAGGAACTATAGGAAGTCTGAATTATTTAATTTTATATTTGTCTATTTTCGTAATTAAAAACAAAACAGAACAAAACAAAACATAAAACCCAACATCAGCAAAAAACCTACCAAGTAGAGCTTTAATAGCACTGGCATGAATATTTAAAATGCTAAGAAAAATATAGTTTCCTAACAGTGCCAAATCAACCTGTAGAACTCATTGCTATGAATGCTAATGAGACTAAGACCAAAGAACGTTTATAAGAAAACTTAAGGATTTGCATACATGATGAGAATGTCCACATTTCAATTGGAAAGGATTAAGAGATCAGAAGAGGATGGCTGAAAGGATATAACTGTTGATGTACCATGTCTCTATCTAAGGGTAAGGTGACAGTCTGAAAGTTTGTGTCTTCATGCCAGCCTCCTGCAAGATTCCTTGCACTCTGAAGAAGTTTATACTGGTGTCAGTATGTGACAGACTAATATCTCTGTCAATGCTCTGGTTTGCTCCAGTTGTTTCTGTATTCCCAGTTGCTTGGCGAATTGTTAAAAATTCATTTGCAATAAAAGGATTGAGTTCCAAATGGCTCACCAGGCTGATTATCTAATGAGGACAATTATTCTTTAATCAGCATGATGCAATTATGAGTGTGAGACTTTGGGAAAGCGAGTCTGGAAAAGGAATTTGATAGATTTTGGCAGAAGCCTGTCACTGATAGTAACAACTAACTGCTTCACAGAAACAGAGCAAAGGATGGTGTAAAAAGCTCAAAACAAGATCATTCTCATTCATTTGAGACCAAATCAGTCCAGGGACACATTTACCTGACTTGTTCCCTGTTTAGCCTTTCTGTATGTTTCACTACCCTTACCACGTCTAATGACAGTATCTTCCACAGTGTCCTAATATCTAATACAATTTCTTCATGTGCTGCCTTCAGTGAGTAAAGAAAATAAAATGTTCACCAGCCTCTATCTAACAATGTATCATATACTGCAAGTTATCTAGGGCCATTCTTTTATAGTCTACAGAGTCCAATCCCTTCAACACTTTCTCAAGGGTTGTGTCTTCTATATCTGTTATTCTTGAACTCTTCCTCCTCTTTTCTCTGTCCACTGTTTTTTGCCCTTTCTTAAATATGCTTTCACAGAAGACATACCAGCTCCAGTGCAGGTTCTCCATAGGCTGCAGGGAATATCTGCTCCAGCACCTGGAGCACTTTCTCCTCCTACTTCTCCTTCTCCTCTGATCTCAGTGTTCCCTCTGTTGTTTCTCACTCAATATTATTACAATATCACGTATGTGACCATAGCTAGGAGAATTCTGGGAAAACCAGGGACAGACAAATATGTATGAAAATAAATGAAACACATAAATTGTCATATTGAATCTGGGCACCCAATCTTCAACACAGGCAGATGAGGAACTACCGTAAAAGGAAATTATTCAATAGATCCTCTGTGGGGATAGTTCTCCTCAACCCCATGAAAAAAACTGTAGAACAATGTTCTGGGTAAAAAAAAAAAAAAGAAAAGAAAGTTTTATAAACTGTAGAGATTTTTGAGCAGTGTAAATACAGATGTTGTTGACAGATGAAAATATTTTAAATTCTTCCTTAAAATACTCTAAGGTGATAACTATTGGAATTTACTACTGCCTTATATTTTCTGGCAAACATAACATATTTACTCCATGCATTTAATTCTTGTTGAATATCTTCCTCTTCAACCATGTACAGAAAATCTTGGTATTTTGAAAAAGGCAGTAATTATGTCATTCATAAAAAGTCACAGGAAGACATTCAGTGGCTGATGCAACTCCAGTATTTATTTTTAACCTCAAGGTTCAAGATATGTGCCTTCCAATTTAATAGAAAATAACATTCTATTTCCCTGTCAAATGTAAATTCTTGTATTTCTTTTACTACAATCGCCTTAGTTATTCTGACTGGAAATATTATCAGACATGATATTTATGAGGTAGCATTTTATTTCCTCTTTCACATTTCACTCAGCCTGAAAATAGACTGTAGATTTCACCTTCGGGAGGAAGGTTGCGTTGCTTTCACTTGTTCAGTCAATCAACATAATTTACAAAACAGAACCCCTTTCCTCCAATAGTAAGCTCCAGAGCACCTTCAATTCCCATTTCACTTCCAAAATTTGCTGACTGCACTCCCCCACACACCATCCCCCAAAAGCTATATTTTGGCTTCAGTGGTTTTCATAGGCAATAAAAGCATTTTGAATATCAAAACTGAAGGCAATTAGTTCTGTTCTGCAATATAGATAGACAGATTAACCAGTTTAAATCCCTTTGTCACACTGATGCACATCACTATGATCTGTCAGCAGAAACCATTCTTGAGGCAGCATAATAATCCATCTAAAAGAATCATCTGTAAAGGGAAGGAATCAAGTGATATATTATCACTGTGGTCACTGAAGACATTGCTGAAACACATTAGTAGCAATAAAAAATTACACTGAAAAATGTGTATTAGAATATCAGGTTAGGAACAGACCAATAACTCAGTAACAGATCTGAAAAACCAACCTTCATTTTAATGGGTAAAAAATAAAAATGATTAAAGGGAAGACATAAGGTATTCTTTGCATAGTATAATACCCTTGCTTCAGGCATTTGCAGAAGTTGAAATTTTGTAACCAATCATTTTTGGCTGGCACAGCTGCATAGAGGCCAAGTCTGTAAGAGATAAATACAGAAAAGAGTTTGATAAGACAGAAACCCTCAGCAAAAAGTCAGCTGTAGCGGAGGGGAAGTATAATCTGACCTGCTGTCAAGGAAAGGTCAGATACCAGATGAAAACATAAGTTCTTTGTTCACCGTCCCAGGAAAATTTAAGAAAGCAATCTAATTTCTTATAAAATTGCATTGCTGCTGTAGCATTACGGTCTGAGAAAATATGTGAAGCGAAGCTATGCCAGTTTTTACCTTTTTCCATTACTTTTCAGAACATCTGTAGCAACTGAGGTTAACATTGGAAACCTACCGTGATTCACAACGCTTTCACAGCTCCTACACATTTTAGTCTTCACTCTTGTTTTCAAAGTGCTATACATATGTGCTGTGCTTACAGAAAAATTTGGAGGTGGGGTTATACTGCAAAGATACAATTAGGACAGTATCACTGTTGTTATGAATCAGTTTTATACCAAACATGACTGTGATATGGAACATAAATACAGATTACAGTTTTTAAAGAGAGTTTGCTCCAGAGCTGGCTTTTAGGAAGGCTGTGCATCTGTCACATGGGAAGAATTTCTAGGGCTCCCATGCAGTTCCTCCTAACGGCTAGGGCTGCAGTTGTGGAAGACCATTTCTTCCTGAAAGTTACCCTCATCTGAAAGGAAGTCTGCAAAAAACCTGAACATTTATTATCCTTTGAAGGTTTCTGAACCCCTGATCAAGGGAATCTTGACTATTCCTGATCTATACAGCATAATGAGTGAAGCTGTCACATTCTGATTTCATGAACATTTGTTGGCAAGTCACAACGGTAAAAGATATTCCACTAGGGATGTCAAAGAAACTCTAACTTTTTTTTTTTGGTGGGACTCAACCCAGCAAGCTAGAGCTAAACCTAATTATTTCTTGTTTTGTAGAAGTGAATTCTACTTATGTGAGTGTTGTCATTTTTCTGAGAAATGCAGACTTGGTAAATTATTCCTCCTCTGTATTACACACTATCATCTTTTTCATGGTTAAACTACATTTTTATGCACTTTTCTTGCACTAAACCATTAAGCCCGAGAGTAACAAACTACATCACGGTACTCAGCAGGGGAAAGCCTGCCAAAACGATGGGGATACTTATCCATTCATGCTTCATCTGAGAAATGGTGTGCGTTTGTGCTTGGCTTGCCACAACTTTTAGTTTCTACTTTCTTAAGTGTTGTGCTTGAGTAGGCAAAAATGCAGGAAATTTACCAAAGGGACTCTGCTAATGATAAGTTGTCCACAGCCAGCAACAAAAACCTTGGTATGGCATCTATCCCCCTCAATGGAGGTGGGGGAGTAAGAGTAATCACTGACTTTTAAAAATTTCTCCTTTACAAGGATAATAAACACTAATGATTACATCACTGTGGAGGAACTTTGGCTACATTTCTTCTCGGCTAGTTTGTCATGCATTTGATACTATAACATGCAAAAATGTCATGAGGAAGGGTCAATATATGGGATTGAACTAAAATTCCAACATTTTCATTAAAAGCAAGATTAACCAGTGGTAATAAGAACTCATATCAAATTCCACTAGAGAAAAGTGCTCAACTGGAAAATGTAAACACATCGAAAGCCTATAAGCCCAATTGTATCTATTGGTTCATCAAATATCGGCCACAGATGTACATTCCTCTTCACTTTTTTACGTGTTGTGGAACTGAATTTCAGCACTAGCAATGAGCACTGACTAATTAGAGAAGTCATTTCATTGGGCTATTCAAGGGAACCATGGAGATATATGGTTTCCCAAGAAGCTATTTTTGGGAGCTGCCTGTCCTTTCTGATTGTGTATATGCATCAGTGACTGATTAATGGTGATGGGTCCTAACAATGAGTGGGAGAAACAAAACTTCTTGGATGCCCTAGGCAGAGCTGTCACAAGCAAGTGTGAGATCAGGACCAGAAAACTCAGGAGTTTCCAAAATCACCCACACCACGCTTCTGCTACAATCCTCCTGCAAGCTAGTACAGTAGGCTGGACAAGTGTCCTTGCCTGCATCGTCATAGCACTCCCAAGTTCCCAAACTAACAATGGTTCTGGAGGATATCCACTCTGCTGTGCTGATACTTAAGTACAGTATGTACACTGTTCAGTAGCAAATGAGGTGGGAGGTAGCATCAGTAAACAGTTGAATAATTCAGATTATAATCTGAGAAAATTTAAATGTCCACAGAGATGCACAGTTATCTGGTTTCACTGTGAGAAACATGTCTGATTTTATATTCTACATCTAAAAGTAAAAGCTCAGGAAACTGTGGGAGATTGTAGTTTTTTTCAGGATGCTGATTATTGGTGAATGTTAAAATCATCACTAATTTTTTGAGGAAAACTTAATTGTCTGTGGAGCACAGTTTCATGATTCACTCTTGTGCATTTTTCACACCTATGCATTAAAGTTTATTTTCCAAAATGCTTGTAATTTTTTGCAAAATTGCTCAGCATTAGAAAAATATATCAGCCCAAAATTATGAATAAGAACAAAATCTGAGTATACGTATATAGAAATTAGGCTGATGTGAAAAACAGCTGAGTGGAGCTGTTCCTTGTGTAAAACACTTCGTCTTCATTGCATCTCACTTGTTACTATTTCTATTATGCATTGAGGGTTACAAGACTGTAATCTGATGAGTATATATTGTCTCTTTTGAGTTCATATCAGCTCACATAATTGTTATCAATATTGTCATTGAAAAATGGGCGGAAATCTTTAGTATTGATTTTTAAAAGACTAGACTTGAAAGAATTTGCCATGTCAATTATGAACCAAGACAATTTCATACTCAAGATTTTTATCTATTTTAGCATCCAATCCTCATTAGCTTGCATGTGGAAACAAATGGACAAAGATCAGTCCTATGTTCTTTGTGTACTCACATTTCCTAATCTTTTCTGAGGAATTTTTCATACATAAAAGTGGAAAGAGCAGTATATTTACCAAAGCAAAGTTGGCTTTGACTGAGTCATAGTAATTTCAAACATTGACTGTATATTACTAATTCCTCATTTTCCTTGATAGGCACAAAAACTCTGTGCTCTATTGCAGAGTATTGCAATTTAAATGTACTGTCTTACAATTATCTTGGGCCTAATTATATGAACTCTGTTATTCCTAGTGAACCAATGGGACTCCAACATTACCACTGTTTCTCTATTTCTTTTTCTTAAAAATAACTGCTGAATTTTCTATTAAATATCTTTCCCCATGTATTTCTGAAAATGTCTGACAATTAATGTACTACTTTAGACAGTTCCTTCCTGCATTACAGCAACTTCTCATAGAATTTTAGGAGAAACAAGGTCATTTCTCGTAAGTGCACAATGCACTTCATTTGATGTTGTTCATAGCGATGCACTTATGCCTGTGCTTTGCATTCGCTTTCCTTTGTCATGACCACTCCCTTCTCTTTTTAGCTTCCTAAGGAATTGTTACACAAGGTGTTCTGCCACTATTTTGATATGTGTCTCTATATATAAATAGTGAGTGAGAAAGAAGATGACAGAAAAATATCTTATTAAGCATTTCAGCCTTCTCCTTGGCATCTGTTATTTGCATTCTTTCCTTGGAAGGATAACATGTTCATCTAGCAGAATATGATTGATCAACTGAGCAGAAGGGATTTTGCGTGTGTCAGTACTTGGAAATGCCATAGTCTTCGTCTATTCTCCTGCCAGTCTCCTCTCTCGCATGGTTTAGCGCAAAATGCCAATCTTTGTAGGGCCCTGACATCTTTTCTCTAGTTTCACCATTATCATTCTGGAAGATTACCTATGTTTTATGCAAATAGGATTGGTCTTATAACCTGAAGGAAAAAGATGTACATGCTATTTTGTAAAATGTGTCTTTATGAGAGGTTTTAAAACATTTTCTCATAAAGTTAGTAGTCACTGAATAAGTGAGATGAAGATGAGGCTGTTTTATTCATCAACAGAACCAACATAGCACAAGTAGCAACAGTGAAAACTTACTCAACTAAACTGGGAACATCCATCACTCTCTGCCTAAAGATCTCCTTTCTTCAAGTTTTCTGAAAGTGTTTTATTCTGGCTCTATGAGAAAATTGCTTCTAGTTGTTACTCAGTTCTACTTGTATAATATCTTCAGAGTAACAGACTTGAAAACAAAGTACAAGTATAAATGGATTGTGTGTGTGTCATTTTCCATGTGGTAAAACTTCACCATTGTTCCTATGTGGATGTGTGCTTAATCCTAATTTATTTTATTTTTTCATTGAATATATTGGTATTACTATTTATTTCCCTTCTCCGATTTCAATTTAGATAATCTCCTGGTATTAATACAGTTATGCTGGAACTAAAAATTAATAATATTATTTATTTATTCTTGTATCCACGCTGTTAGAGGTAGTGTGCTGCCACCTAATATCTGGAGTGAAATATGGCCTTTTCAATAAAAAAATAGACAAATCCTATTTGCTGTTGGTAAATCCACTTTAAAATCCTCGTCTTAATAAGTAAATGAAGAAGCTTAAATGTAAAAATTTCTAACTCCTATATTTCTTAGTCATATTTCTGGGAAAACTTTTATGATAGGCTGTATTTCCCTAGGGGAAATGATAGGAACTGAGAAGAAAGTCTTATTTCCCACATTTTAGGCTGTCAACTGTGTCTTCTGCAGCCCTATGGCCATAGGCTGCCAGAATTGCAAACTTTTCATATCACAATATTATAAATTTAACATATTTTTACACACACAGCTTGAAATTATAGTTCTACACCACAATTGTTTGTTAGTTAGGGTAGAATTCACCTCACCTAATTTAAGCCAAGATAAATGTCCAATTAGCCATTGAGACTCACACTAAAGTCAGTGAAGAAAAAAAGGGTATACCGGAGGATGATTCATCCTATCTATTTTGGTCACTTATCTTAAGAGTGGGATGAATTGCCTTTGAATGTGCTTATCACTCTTCACTGATCTGCTAGATCACTTACTTGCACAGTATGTCTTTTAGATCACAGAAATTAGGTGAAATGAGTTTCACTTTCACTCAACATGGCAGAAAGTCAAGTGAATTTTTCTGTGCTTATGTTTTGAAACCTCAACCCCTTCCTTCAGTCTCTGTACTTAAGATTTGTTATGTTTGAAGAATAGGCACAGGTGAAAACTAAAGCCAGTGAAATAAGTCATATAAAACTCTTTGCTTGAATTTCGTGACATCTGGGCTTTTTGTGTTCAGCCTTCATCAATATTTGTTGTAGCTTCCTGAATGCTCATGGAAACCAAGCAGCAATTACCTGTTCTATATGGATAGAACATTATTATTATTATTATTATTATGCCAAGGGATCATATCCCCAAAGTACTCACAGCAATCCACTGATAGAGAATTGTGTAAGGTAGATCTGGTCCTTCATAATTTGGACCCCTTTTGCATTTGAGTTTTTCAATGCTTTAAAAAACCCCAACCCTAAATATTGAATCATTTCTGTACCTAGTACAAAATATTTTGGAGCTGAATAAATCTTACTAGATCCAGAAAAGGAGTGGCAAATTCCTTGATTTGCTTTCCCTTCCATTTCTTTCTGATCCCAAGTAGGGCTTTTGATGTGGCTTCTCATTAAAAAGTGGATTCACCTTCACATTAGCTTCAGTGGGAGTTGGTGGTAGTTGGTGGTGGGGAGATATATCCAACCATGGAGCAGAAATGATCCCATATCATCATGGACCAACTCTCACTAAGCAACAGCTCACATTCCTGCTGTCAAATAGTTTTGCATGTTGGTGTGCTGTTGAGCCCTAAAGGAAAAGAAAATGCATGCACACAGAGCCACTCTCACAAAAATGGCAAAAAATTTCAAACAAAAAGATGTATTAACCTTCTAATATCTTGTAGGATTTTACAAGCCAGTTAAGGATTTTTTTTTAATGGAAAACCAGTTAGGTTGCTGTAATTTTCAATAACAAGCTTGACACAAAAGGATGTGTCTTTATAACTGAGTTTAAAAACTCCCCTGTGTTAACAATTCATATAGCACTGAAAAATAGCATTATCTAGTGTTCAAAGTATAAATCCCTAAGTTTTATTCCTACTCTGCTAATCAGCTACAGTTAGCACATATTTCTTTTTCAGTTCTTTAAGGAGATCCAGCCATGATAAAAAGGATGGGATGGAAAGTTCACAAGTTACTGAACTTTTACCATGAAACATCTAATTCAGGAGCCAGGGCACTTTGCACAAGGCACTTAGCAAGCGCCTAACAGGAAACAGAGTAGGCAAAGTGTAAATCATTGACTATACAAGTGATAGAGCTATTAACAGAGACTTGTGTGAGGCATCTGGATTGGTATCACATGCCATTTAATTTAAAAACCTGAAAAAACTGCACACAGAACACAATAAGTACCAAATGATTAATTAGTAGTGTGCTATAAAGGCGAGAGGGACCCTTTTATTTTTTGGAGAAAATCTCTTTCTATTAGTGTCTTGCAGCAATCAGTTCTTGATTCTGCTCAATTTGATATCTGTATCTTGGCTTGGATATATCTGCGGCTTGGATTAGAGGAAAAAGCATTTGGAAAAGCACTTTTGGTAAAGAGTTGGAGATGACACATAGGTTGAGGCTGTAATAAGCAGTGAAAATGATGGATTACAAAGCAGCAGCACATTGGGATCAGCAACTAAAGTGGATGTTTTATTTAATATAAGCAAATAGGCTTGTTATCTTTGGACTTCCTTTGCGGTTTTGTCGTTTATTTTCTGAATCCAAAAGTCTGAGAAATCACCTGACTTTGTTTTTACATATATCATTATGGAGGAAAAAGCTAGGCAGTAACAGACATGAGATAGCCTGAGCAAATGAAAACAGAGAAATGCAATTAGAAAAATTGAAATTAAAATTTTATCCAGCATACAGCATCCAATCTCTCCACGGTGAAGTATATTAACATAAAAAACAGTAAAGAAGAGCTCTGTATCCTGGCCCAACTAAACATGACAAATAATAGATTGGTTAATCTGATTAGGGCTTTTCATATCAATTTAAAGGAATACTGGGGAACTCCCAGAAAACTAACATCATATCATGTTTTATTCTGACTTCTGTGGTTACTTATGTGGCTCTTTTTCTATCTGAATAGAAAGCTGCTGCAAGTTGGAATTTTACTGAATGTAATGTAGAGTGATTGCTTGTCAGGGTTGGTGGTGGTATGGTGCCACATCTCAGTTATTACTGCCATGAGGTTCGTTTTCACATTCTTTTGAGTACTTGGAATTTTCCTCAAGAGAAAAAAATTGGCCATTATCACAGCTTCTGTTATTGCATCTGGCACTATTACTACTGAAGCATTTCCATCAAGTTTCATCCAAAAATAGCAGAAAACAAGAAAGATGTTCTAATGGCTCTAGGTGACTTTTTTTTGTCTGATAGCTTAGGATAAAGAGCCTGAGCCTGCGGTCCAACACCTGCGCACAATCCACAGAAGCAGTGCATGTTACCTCTTGTCCTGCCCCGACAACCTTCCTTCTGGGTACAACACAGAAATGGCTGTGAAATATGGCCCAGAGGAAATGCCTTAAGAACAGCAGCGTCTCTTTTATGGCATCTTCCTCCTTGGTGGCCTTTCCCTGCCGCACCCTACACAAACATGAGAAGAATGTATCAGTCTGGCTGTAGGAAGGAAATCTGTCACTTCTGCGCACCTCATTTTCTCTGCATTAGTTGAATGCTGAACAGGCACAGGTAAATCTACTTCTTGAGGACACTGAATGCACAAGGTTTGCACTGGGGTTCTATCTTAAATGTACATTAAGCACACAGCATCTGTGAAAGTCATAGGCCTACACTACAGTTCTCAAAACCCATCTTATTGAATATGCACAGTAAATCCACCATTTGGTTGGGAAAATATGGAATATGCCGCTCTTTCATGAGACTAACATAAGGCATATGAAAGCAAAGACATTGGTTGAAATGAGTAGAGTTCAAACCAATGGATATATTATCTAAGCTTAGTATTTTAGGGGGAATCAGAAAATTCTCATTGTGATGGTCTGAAGGTCATATATTTGAGACACCTAGTCAAGGTGGAAGGCTAATTAAAAAGAACTACCTTTTTGTCAGTGATGTTCTGATACAGAACTTTTTTGTCTTTTTTTTTTTTTTTTAACTTGTTGGGCTTTTGAGGGGTTTTGTTTGTTTACTTTTTACAACTATGTTCCAGGATACTCAAACCAATTCCATATTATGGCCAACACTGAAGTCATCTGTGAGGAAAAGTTTGTGGAATGTAAGAAAGAACCTAGTTCTGACTATTATCCCTAGTGAAATTTCCTCCTCAAAACGTATCCTGGGTTTTTAAAGTGGGGCGTTCACAATTGTGTCTAGAATCTGTTTGGTTGATTTGTTGACCATATGTTGAGTACAGTTCTGCATTTGGTTTTGCTGAAGGGGTGGCCAGGTAGCAAAGAAACACCTTGTTCTGGCTGTTTCACTATGCCATGCACAAACCTGTAGAGGGAAGTGGAGATTGCATCTTCCAGATGAAAAACCTGGAAAAGAGAAGGCAAGGGGTTCCTGCAGTATAGAGGGACAATCAGAGCAATCAGAGAATCTGGAGCACAAGAAGACTCTGGGAGATGCTTGAGATGAACAGATGTGATATCCAGATAAAACTGAGCCAAATCTGTGGAAAGAATAATATTTTACTTAAATCCAGAAACAGACAAACTTTGTGGTCACTTAGCAAGACTCAATAGAGGAAGGTACCTTAAGGAACACAGCTGGCAGGGAAATAAGAGGTCCTTTTTAGGACCAGATGTATTCTCACAGAAAATCTTTTTTTTTTTTTGTTCTATTTGAAAATTATCTTCTTTTAATAAAACTTAGCTTTGCTGCCAGAAAGTGTTTTTATCACTTTTACTCTTTTCTCTTTAAGGAAAAGATGGAGACAGACCTCTCTCAGCTCTCTAGGGTGTTATCACAACCATGGAAAGAAAAGCATCCAACATAATGGGAGAGCTCAGTCTGGAATTTAGCACAGTTCCATGAGCACAAGAGGTATGCACTTGACTTTCTGTGAACCATTTGCCAATTTACGTTCCCCAAGAGGCATAGCTTTACCGATGTTACCCTGTGTGTTTGTGCCAGTGGAAATTAAAGCTGAGCAGAAGTTAACTTTCTTGAAATGAAACCTAGAAATGAAGCCTAGGCTGGTGTTAATGTGTGGTTTGGATCAAAAATTTTGGCACTGTTAAAAGGAATCCATTTCTTATGGAAAAAAAAAAAAAGATATTGAAAATTTGTGAGCCAAATGGCATGCAGAAAATAAGCTGATATAAATCCAGAACAAAGGATTGAGATTCCTTGCTGGACATACAAAAATCAAATGGATTCAAGGTGGGCCTTTTCTGCAACCAAAGTGACAAGTTTTAACACAGTGGCAGAAGGTCCCCTGATAAGTGACTCAATTATATAAGGATTATCACAAGCCACTCTTAATAAAACCAAAAATGAACTTGTGCCAGTATCAATCCAACAGAAAATGTCACTAAAGATCGTCCCAATTATAGTATAATTAATATGCCAGGGAGTAAAGCCAGACCCCCCCCCCAAAAAATTGTGATTGATTTTGCAGAGAATTAATTGCAGCTGTGCATATGCTATACTTTGAGTTTCTAAGACAAGTAGAACAGGTTGAAATGGTGGTGATAGGATCTGTAATTGATGGTAGACTTTTATTTACCAAGGGGGGCGTTCTTCATGAGCTGGCAGACAGGTTTGCTCCCATGACAGTGAAGAAAACCTGTGCAAATGGGCTGGAAGCATAATAATTTCTTAAGGGTGCTGAGGAAGCTATGTGAGAAGTGTAGAATGTCTCAAAGCAATGCAGCCACAGTGCTGACAGGTCCACCTTTCCCAGGAGAGGTTAAGAGAGGCTGTTGCCTGCTCATTCACAGGGAACGTATTCTCCAGGCTGTATGCCATAGACATGTCCTTCCTTCTCCCTCTTCAAGATCACAGATGAACCTGGCCATAACACCACAAAATGTAAACACTTTTTTTATATGAATGGAAAGTTAAATGGTGATAATTATAGTACGAAGCGTACCATATCTGTAAGACCAAGCAAGTGTCTTCAGATAGAGATTATCCAAAAAAATTCAAGGAAAAGAAGCAGAAATCTTAAAGTGAATGGGATTTACCCTAAACTCTGTGGGCTGCTTTAAAAAATCTCTCCGTGAACTTTCATGACATAAATTTCTGAATTTTATTTATGCAAGTTAAAGGAGGGAACTTTGGGGAGTTTTTTGAAACTAGGTATGAATTTGCAACTTCTGTATACCTATACATGTTACCACTTAATTTAAATGGGCAGAGAAAGTAGCTATCTTCTTTGGTCTAACTAGCAGACCAAGTGAAACTTAGCTGGAACTAAACAACTTATTTATATATTGAGCTCAAAAGACTGCTCGGAATTTGACAGGTTAAGTACAGAAGGATAAAATAAGTGAAGTAAACATCTTTTGAGGTGGGATTTGGATAACATAAAGGCCTGCCAGTATTAAAACCTTAGCAGAGGACTGCATATTTTATCTGCATGTAGATCTCCTTTGGGGACCTGTAAAAGAAGGTAAAGGAATATACTGAATTACTATAAAATATGCGGAATTAATAAAAATGGCAGCTATGTACCCTGTCTGTAATTAATCCCTTTACAAAATGAGATAATGGTCCCAGATAAGTGTGCTTGAGAATGATACCAGAACTCTTCGCAGAGGTGATAGCTACTTCTTGAAATACAATTGTATTGTGGGGTGTCCCCCAGACTGCTATCAAGATCAAAATCCCCTGGAATCAGGTGCTTAGAGAAGCCTACATTCCCCAGAGAGCCTCTGGATTAAGAGAGCTAAATGCAGGATGGTTGGAGACATCTGTCTAATTCATCACCTTTACTTGCTCCATTTATTTTTGATTCATTTGTTATTGGTAGAGAGATGCAAGATACGAGAAGAATAATGAGAAAGGCTGATAAAAGGAGAGAAAAGCTAAAAAGAGTAGAACAGCATCAGTGTCTGGAAAAGCGGGATATCCAGGTGAAAAAACATGAACCATTATGCCAACATTGTCTTCACCTAGAATCAAACAGGAGAGGAGGACACACCTTACCAGTGACTTATCGACAGCTTTAGATACTTAGAGCATACACTGCCCCAGGCACATCACTTCAAGGCACCCAAAGAATTGCAGACACACATGCCATGGACAGGTACAGTACAGCAAGGCTAGGCAAATGTTTTGGAATATCTCATTTCTGTTCTTGCTGGTAGTTGTGACTGGGAGTGTTTAATTTCTTGATTCCTAAAGTTTCATCTGTTGCTACATCTTCTTTTCGTTAGTAAGCTGATAAGCTTTTATCTTATCTGAACAGGATCTCAGGGCAGTTAGTTCCACTGGTTAAAATGATGTTAGGGGAAATTCATATCTCTTTTTACAGTTTTGTACTGTATTGCCTATTCATGTGTAATCCCTCCATACTTTTGTCTCGGTTTGACCACTTCTTTTGAGTCAGTTCTTTTCGTTTTTGTTATAACTCTACCTTCATTAATGAATTCTTAAAATGACTCGGTAAGGAGTTGGGCAATGGTGGGATTTTTTTTTTTTATTCCTGTATGATAGTTTGTCCTCATGTGAGTGGCTTTAACTGCCAAGGGAACTCCCCGTAGCTGACTTTGTTCTCTCAATTCTCTCTTTTGCAGCTGCAGCTAAGTAATTCTGCTGTTAGTATGTATATCACCTCATTGCAGAATTGAAACATCATAATTTTGAGTGTTTTCAAAACACTAGTGATACATCTTTTCATGTTGTCCAACTTCATAAATGCAGTTTAATCGACTTTCTGCACCTTGTAATGACTGTCACGTTGAAAAAGCAGAATACCAATTAAGAACAAAATGGTAGCAGATTGCCATATACCACAGAAATCCCATTTTGCGTCAACTAAGTATTTAGTTTGAAAAAAACTGTTGGACAGTTTTGTAGCTGCTGTTAGTTACATAGGAGGCTATAGCAGACTGACTTGATTTCTTTTCATGTGGGAAGAAATTGTGGGTTTTCCTCATTGATGTAAATCACATGATAATCCTTTTGATAGTTGGCTTCTCTCAATTTTTAGAACAACCTAGTATTAAACTTTTAGTTACAGTAATTTCTTGGTCTGGAATAATACTACGAAATACAATATGAAATAGTAGGAAGTGATATATTTTCTAGCTTAGGCAACAATATTAATATTGGCCTGAAATAATAACAGTTCTGAAAAATATTGACAGGTTTCCCTGCCTCTCATAGTGTGCTAGAGATTAAAGGTTTGTTCCACTTTATTTTAAAATGTTTTGAGGTTACTACAAATGAAATCACTTCTTAATGAATGAAATAATTATGGCTACAGAGATCATATTAGTAAATATTAGTAAAAACAAGCAACCTTTCCCTCAGGAAAACCATAAAAGTACCATCAAAAATACCACTGTAGCTACCAGCTTTATTAATATTTCTGAGAGATTAAATTAAAGATTTTACAAATCAGTTGCTTACACTACATTTTCTTGGATGAAGCCAAGATGGTCTTATATCACCTTTGGAAAAAACCAGTCTTAAGGAACTCATGCTTACTGGTGTGTTACATAAGTAAAGCATTTAAAATATATGAGAAACTTCAAGCTTTGGCCACGTCCTCCTCTTCACAGAATTATTTTCTACCCTTATGCCCACATGCATTCAGCAGGTATGGCAAGAAATTAATAAACAAACCAGTCATTTGAGAGGTCGTATAGGAAATGTATCATCATGTACTAGAAAGGCTCACTCTGCCACATTCTATTTTTTTGTGGTTCACTGATGCTAATTTCTAAGATTGTTAGTATTTTAAAAGAACAACATTCTCTCGTAGGAAAACAGAATCAATAAATTGTAAAATAATTGCTAAAGCCACCATATGTCACATCCTCTTTTGCTTCTTTCATATTTTTCCCATCTGAAAGATTCATCTTCTGAAGCACAACCTTTTCTTCTGACCTTTAGAAAATTAAATAAAAATGAGTATTTTCCCTTCTACCCAATTGGAGGATGAAAAATGTGCCTATAATACGAAATAAAATAGATTTAAATCCTCCTTAATAAGTTATCAAAACCTCCAGAATGCTTCTGACAAAATCTCCTAAATGCCTTTTCCATCACTTGGGAATAAGTGTAATTAAGGAATACTAAAAAAAAAATTAAAATAGATTTCTTAATGGATTACAAGACCAATCCATAATTAACATACACATCAACATGTTTGTCTTCACCACAAACAGTTATCTCTGATATAATTTGACGAAACAGAAATTTTGGTAATAGCAGAAAAACGAATCAAACTGCACTTCAAATAGTTTTAGCTGGCTCCTGTGATCTGTGTCTTAGCAGAGCCATGACCAGAGCTGCAGCTTCCTTCCATGCTGGTTCTCCAGCCTGCATCTGCCCTCTATCAGTAAACCATTTACAGCCTTCACGAGGTGTTCATGTCTCATGTCTCTACATGCTAAGACTGATGAACACCACACTCATTAATGGGCTTCATTTTCCTTATACGGATTGCGATTAACTAGGAGCTGGATAATTTCCAAAGCTATTTTTCAAAGACATTAGCACAGGCATTTTTGTCATTGTAACTTTTGGCCAATATCCGCGTGGGCTGCTTGTGGTGACAGAGATAAAAGAATACACCTAATTAACAAAGGAGAGACATTCAAGCTCCTCAAGGAAAATTTAATGGGGGAAAAAAAAAAGAAAGAAAGTATTAGCGGAAAATACCCATAGCATGCATAGCATGCTAAAATACAAGCCCACTGCTTGAATGACAGGAAGATGACCATATTTCAAAATAGACTAGATTATGCCCCACTCTCAAGATCCTCCAATAATCAGGAATTATCCCTTATAAGACAGGAATATGCTGCTGTATGCAGCAACAAAATCTCTCTTCTTTTCTTCTACTGAATGATACCTAAAGCCCACAGCCAAGATTTCTACCAGAATTAAATGATGTGGGTTTGTGCTTTGAAATCTAGAGGGTTTGGAAACAGCATGTATTGTGTGGATTCACTACCACTTTACTTCCTTTCACTCCTAAAAAGCTGCAATGTGCAGAGAGGGGATTACTTACTGACATAGCTATAAGACATAACCCTTCATCTACACAGAGGGCTTCCTACAAAGGATCGAGTGAAAACAAAACAAAATTGTGCTGCTGCCTAGGGAATTATCTAATGTACCATGTGTGAAATTGCTCTCCTCAAAATGAAGAAATGCAAGAAGCAGAGAGACTGCAGTATCACACAAAAGTCAGCTTGTGCCTTGTGAAAGGCAGCTTGAACATATGCTGATATTCAGAGTGGGATGGATACAGTTCATTCACATCCACCCTAAAATTATCGTGCAGCATATTGCTGAGGAAGTAGTAGGAGAAGAGCAGACAGCAGCAACGTTCACATGCCTGTGCAGGGAACTGTGTTAGAAAGCTGGGAACTAAGAGGTGGTGATAAAAGTGGTCATGTCACCTTCATCTGCTCTTGAGTAGATGAGCTTGCTGGTGGGTCATTGTCATTCACTGCTGCCATGTCCCCTTTCTACGGAGAGGGAATGTTATTACTGCAATTGCTAGTTACTAAATGTCCTTAAGGAGGACACTTAAAGAGAAGGTCATATTGATGACATTTTCTCTGTGCGTCCCTAGAAGATACAGAGCATGGTGACACTAACCTTAGGAACATGACAACACTAACCTCAGCCTAATAAAAGCTCATATAAATCTCTTAAACACACTGTTGTGAGGACAGAAATTTTATGCCAGCAGCTTTGTAACAAATGCTGCTAGCTATATTTTGTGCAAGTATGTTTCATAAACAGGAAAAGACTGGCTCCAGGAAAAGACTCTTGGCAGATTTTTATTCTTTTTGCCCTCAGATAAAGTTCATGGTTTTACAGATAACATGTTGAACTGTTGGTTGCAACCCTCAGACTCCTGGATACAAGGTCTTTAATGTCATCTTGTACAATATACATATGAAATCACAGGGGGAAACATTACAATATGAAGAAACAGAACTTAATCCATATACTTTTGAATGTTATCACTCTCTTTCCTTTGTTTAAATATAGATCCAGAATCTCACAAAAAGACAAATGTTTTTCAAAACAGATGGTCTGACAACCAGCCTACAAAAAGTGGAGGAAGAGTTAATAGAGAAATTTTGGACCGTGGCATGGAGCTATTTTGAGGTATGTATTTAGCTGAAATAATTTGACATTTTTCTAGATTACAGGGCATCTGAAGATGGCTCTTGCTGTCTAATTATCCACAGCTGTCCCTGAGGAAAATATCAGACCTTATATTCAGGTGAGAGCCTCCCACTGTAACCCATGTGTTTATCACATCGAGCTTTCAGGAATACGAGAAGGTTGTGACGGCCAGGAGTTCAATTGAAAGTGCAGCCAGTTCCACATTCACGGATTTGACAGAGTTGGAAGGGACCTCTAGAGATCATCGAGTCCAACTCCCCTGCTAAGCAGGATTGCCCAGAGCACATCACTCAGGACTGCATCCAGGCGGGTCTTGAAAATCTC
>JAOXJK010000023.1:108486421-108504615 GCA_025774025.1 Xenus cinereus
CTACACCCTCCTTTCAGGTAGTTGCAGAGAGCACTAAGGTCTCCCCTGAGCCTTCTGTTCTCCAAGATGAACTGACCCAGCTCTTTCAGCCTCTCCCTGTACGCCGTGTGCTCCTTCCAGATCCCTGCTCAGCGTGGTGGCCTCTGCTGGACTCCCTGCAGAATATCAATATCTATCTTGTACTGGAGAGCCCAAATGCAGCACTCCGGATCTGGTCTCAGCACTGCCAAATAGAGGGGAAGGTTCACCTTCCTGGACCTGCTGGCTACACTCCTTCCACTCTCTGTAACTGAAAGCCAAGTCACTCTTTTCTTTACCAAAAATGTCCTTCATAGCTTCAGGACAATGAAAAAAACAGCGATAATTTTCTTTTCTAGTGCTCATGTTATTTTCAGCTTCAGTAGCAGGGATTTCTAAACCTTGGTGCTAATGCCATCAAACACACAGATTTTTCTAATTCATGCCCCTACCCATTCTGTCACTTACCCAGCTCTCACAGAGCTGAAAGATGTTTTATCTTATCCTCTTTCTTCTTCAGTATCCCTATATTGTTAGTTCCCTGAAGCATGCAGCACTCCATACCCAATAAAATAAAAAAAAAGAAGTGGAATAGCTGTATTGTAACTTCAAGTTTTTTGGGATTTTTCCTTAATGTTGGGTTTCATGAATAAAATTCAATTTTAATTAAAAAGGTTTCTATGGTTTACTTGTTCTAAAATTGAGGACAGGATTGAGCTTCTTAAAGGAAAATTTAAAGCAAACTGTCTTTTTTCTTTGTAATCAGTGCAGTCCTTACCCTCTGACACAGTTTCTTACATCATCTCATTCATCCTTCTTGACTGGCATCTTAGCCATCAAGCAAGGGCACAGTTTATATATACTTATTTTCTTTAAAAAAGAAGAGTTAGAAACCTATACCCGGGGTTCTTCATTTTTTTCCTCAATAAAAATACACATCAGGGCAATTTAAGAAAAAGTAGCACTTCCAGTAAACTCTTCTACCTGTAAGAAAAATCCAGTGGATGTGGTTTTCACCCTTTTAGGATGTGGTTCCTGTGAGACCTACAACAGCTTGTTGAGCTTTTTATTGTGCAAGGCTGTAGGTGTCATTTTGCAAGGCAGGCATCTCTGCTCCAGTCCTCTCTGATAAGATGCTCGCTGGTGAGTGACTGTAGCGCGTTGTGCGCTGTCGCAGGTGACGCTGCAGTGAATTAAACAGGGGCAAGGAGCGTTTCAGCCCTGTCCTCGATGCCGTTGGCAGAGGCTGACAAGCGCCGCCCTGATCGGTTCCTGACGCAGCTCAGCAGTTGACGTGACCAAAGGACAACTCACAGCAAGCACCTTGGGTGCAGTTAACTTTCTTTTGGAGACTACGAGAGCTTAGCGGCGTAGGCAGGATGGCATTTGCCATTTGGTCGCAGGACCAAAGAGTGGCCTCTGGTATCACTTAATGAGGAGTACGGAAGCAGCAGTGAGTCCTCAAAGAGAAAGAGGTGTATTATAAACCAAGTGGAAAAGGCAAGAATAACTTTTCTAGGACTTTCCCTTTCCCTATTTCCCTCAAAATAGACAACCAACCAAATAAACAAACAAAAAACCCCCACAAATTAGGTTTACGCAAACTGTGAAATTGTGATGAAATTGTATTATTTATAGGGCAGCCCCCTCTAAATGTGTTTCCACAAATTCCAAACTCAACCTTTGTATTTGTCCTCACCTCCCTGGTGAGAAAAATCCCTCAACTCTGCTGTTTCACCTGCTGATACTGTTTGACTTTTCCCCTAAATGAATGAGGTTCCAAGGCTGTTGTGACAGTCTCCCAACTGCCTGTTCTTATCCATTTCAGATGATTTCAAATATGGGTCAAAGGGTCTTATCTGAGTTCATCATTCCCAATTGAGGGCAGGATTTGCCTGACACAACTTGTGATTTGAGGGTAATTATTACAATTATTGGGTCATGTTTCATCATAATCAGTTATTTAAGTGGTTTTTAGTTTTGCTACTTCCTTATTTAATTTTTACCAGTTACTATCATCATACTGAAATTTTACCTGTTACATTTCTCACACTCTCACTTCAAAAGAAGTGGGATATGATTCAAAAGAATGTCATCTGCTTTCCACTAGACATCCTGTTTTCAGGGTTGTGTTCATCTATATGTTATTGTCTACTTTTATCTATATCTGTATTTATATTGTTTATCTTTGACTGTCTATAAAATCTGTCATCATTCCTTAACTATTATCTTTATAAATAAAGTTTTGGGGAAGTATAAAATATAAAGAATAGGCTGTTTTCTGTCATGATCCTTATCTATCGTCTAAGATACATGTTCCTTATGTAACTGAATGTGCCTAGGTGCATCCAGAGTACAGAAGCAGACACGTAGAAAAATACCAGTGTTAATAAAAAAGCTAAAAAAATTGCTGGTCATTATTCATGCACAATGGCCCTGTATCCCAGTGGATACCCCAGGGTATTATCTGGTATTATCAGCTATTATCTGGTGATAATCTCTGAGCAGGATTTTCCGACAGGATTTGTACCTGCCTTTTAAAATATTCTTATTTTTCTATTTATTTATCCAACTGTTATACACCCTTATTTTGATCCAGAGAAAGCTACAGCTTATGGTTAAAAATTGTTTTTTTAGGAACCTTGATTCATAGTCCAAAAGAAAATATATGTTAGGAGATAAGGAGAAAGCATATTTATCAAAAGCCAAATGCAGCAATTCTTATCTAGTAACACAGTCTATTCAGAAGATTTTCACATATATGAGATATAGAAAGGAATGTATATGAGATGCATTTCCTTCCAGAAAGAGGAAAACATCATTCTTAGTTCTGACAAGGGAAAGCAACTGTAAAATTCAACTGAAGGTCATTCACATGTGAATTGGTAGAAAGGCTCAACCAAGTGATCTAATATCCAGACAGGAGAAAAAATCCAGTACAAGAAAAGTCATAGTGAGTACTTACAGAATAACCTGTCCAAAGACGAGTTTCCTTTTAATCAGTATGGATTAAGTCTCCAAAGCACAGCGGTTTTGATTCCTGTGCAATACGGGCTTTTCTATTTTAATTGCGCATGTGGTCATTACCGATGTAAATGCAATAGCTGTTCTGTTAGTCTGTTACCCTCAGTGATACTCAGCACCTGCAGTTATGTCATTACTTCTGTGCCTTCTCCTCATTAGTTTTGTAAGTGTTTTTTTCTGCTTCTCACACTCTGAGAAGGGGAAAAAAGGTATGCTGAGTTCGTTGTCTTCATCACATGCATTGTTTAGAGCAGTATTATTGTGTCTGCTCTCACCAATTTCAAAGGAAGGACTCCAAAAATTGTCACTGACCATCTCTGAACTCTTCCTTGAAACTTTTTAGTTTTATCTGGATGTGAGCTCTTTCATATTTTCCTTGACAAACAGCTATATTTACTTTCAGGTCTTCTGTGCTGTGAAGTAATTCATGGGTACTGGAGCGTGGTCATACAATGTCCATTTTCAACCGTGACTACTGAAAAAGTAAAATTTGACAGTTTTGTAGGTACCAACATGACCTCCACAGCAACTTTGTAGAGAAGTTGACCTGCATGCAAGGCTAGTTTTAAAAACAAAAACTACTAGTTCTCACTATATGTATAGCCAAGAATTTAGCCTCTGGAATGGGCAGCTACCAAATTTAACTCCTTGCGGCAGCTGCTGTCAGAGACAGAACAGGAAGGGAAAAGGGCACTAAGGCACAGCCTGTCAAGGTAATGACAGACGGCAGCAGCACAAATGGAGAAAAATATATCTGAGTTTTGGGTAAAACCCAAGAATTATCAGTGTTTTACCCTACACAGCAGACTGTGCAAAATGAAAGAGTGCAAATGTTAATGGAATATGGGATGAAGCATTTAATAAAGATGTCAACCCTTTTTAAAAAATGAAATGTCAACCTCATGACTATTTACATATCCTCCTCCATTTATTTATTATTTGCATTTCTTTGCATAGTGTCAGCATTGTTTTATCTCACCAAAACATATAGTTTACCTGAAATATATAATCATGAGACGGATAGATGCAAACATTAAATGACAACACAAACATGATGGGACTGCTATTTCCCTTTTTTGACATAATTTCTTCTGTATTTGCCATTTAGTTTATGCACAACAGGATTTTTTTTAATACCTAAAACATTTTATTCCTTGCATGAGAGATCAATCAAAATATTCTGCACAAGGGGCATGAAAACTCTCCATTGAGGAACCACATTTCATTGAAGGCACCTATTCAACATCTGCATCCCACATGTGTTACTCTGAGGGTCTTCTGAACCAATTGGTATTTATCATTAGGGCACATCTGCCCACGCCCCATCGATTTTGCTATGTGGTTTATGGCGACTGCTTCATGAGCACGGCCTGCCTACATGAAGGCAATTCAATCTAACAGAATAAATGGATTTGAGCAGACAGGAAGACAGACGCTAGCCCAAAGGAGGAAAGTTTACTGCACATCTTTTCTGTAGCCAGGGATAGCAGCAGATAAACCAAGAAAACCTTACTGCCTCTACAGTTCAGAAAAAGTGGTGAATCTGTGAAAGGGAAGATAAAAAGTGAAAAATATATTTCTGGATTTTGCAAGCAGAACAGCAGTAGCATACCCATAAGGGGCAAAAAAATAAAATTACAGAAGTTTTACAGACAGGTGTGGAAGCATCTTTCTTCTTAGAAGACTTCCTTTGTGGTTGTAAGAAGTATTCCCATCACCTAACTTTAGAAAGTGATGCTGGCATCCTTAAAGAAATGATTAAGATAGAATGGAATGAATCATCCTCTGAAGTTACCTGTCTGTCTCTACAGCATATACAAGGAATCCAAACAGATAACTTATGCTTAGTCTCTTACTTCGTTGCTAAAGTTAGGTGAGACACATTTACCTTTTTAATTCTCTTCCAGAGGAATTCAGCTCATTTTCAGTTTGAATCACTTTCACACCCCTTTTTATTTGGAGAGAATCTGACCCACCTATCTGAACATTAATGATCTTTTTAAACATAATTGGCTGTCATCATTTTATTTGCAACTGCCATCTTATTAATTTTAAAAAAACCCACATTCTTCCTAGCCTAATTAGTTTGAATAGCCTACTTAATTTCACTAAAGCATCATGTTTCCTAGCAACTTATTGTAGCCCTGCAGGGCATGCTGGCTTATCAAAGAATATGTGTTTTCTTCAGAGGAAATTAAGTCACCGCTTGTGCTGCTCCAAGTTTTCCCCTGAACAACATTCTGTCCTTCAAATCATTCTGCAAAATTGTGTCACAACTCCTTAACTGTGTCCATCAAAAGCTATATTGAGCATACAGTAACTGATCCTAGTTTGTCATTTAAGATTCTAAGGAAACCTTTATATACTAAGGAAATAAAATCAGCTTACAGTTAGTTTTAGGAAAGGCTACCATGTTCTAATTACATTAATGTTTGATTTTAATAACAGTTTCTTCTCAGAACACAAATTTATAAACAAGTTTTTATCATCCCTTCATTCTTCTCATCAGTCCCACAACAATCTCAATTCCCATTTATTGTTCTCTGTGGTATCAGGTTAAGAAGGGGCATTTTTAGAGTGTGAAACATTTTGAAATATATAGTTCCAACAGATTACTCTCAGGCAGACTATTTAATAGTATTGTGAGGTGCTGTATTAGCAGCTTCCTCTGAAATCAACCAAAGCAGAGCTATTTAAGTGCTTCAGGAGAATGTTAAAAAACATAATAATAATTGTTGCCCTAAAATGTTTATTTCACTCCCTATAATGCATTTTCCAGTATTTATCCTGCATCAGATTATATCAATTAATCTTTTGGGGTATATCTAACCCTATGCTATTGAATGGCATCACATTCAAGGGCATGCCAGCAAAAAGTCATGCTATTAAGCTCTGTCAAGTAGAATATACTTTAATCTTTAGCAAAAATTAAGTAAATCCACTTGTATTTGTTGCTGAGCAGGGATATTTAGACAGCCAATTACTGCACAGAAAGTAACATTCCATAAATCCAAACCCTACTTCACCTCAATAAAATGAAATTGTAGAGCCATAATCTGGGGCCTTTTTAATAAAAGGCCTTACTGAACCTCTCCACTATGTCAGTTCCTTTTCTCAGTAGTTACAAGTTGGATGAAGGGGAACTGCTGGATGAAATTCAGGAAAACATATCACAAATAACAATCCTTCAAAGATTGAATAAACTAGTCCAATAGGTCCAAAAGTGTTCCAGGCTTCTGTAGGGGAACCAGATTCCATTCAGCAATTCAAGCTCCTAAATCAGTTTCTTTACCTTGCAGTGGGCAACACTGGGAAAAATGCACATGGCTTGTATTTTGCAGGCAAACCTAAACACTGTTCTGAGCAAGCCCACTCACCAGATCTGAAGCAGGTGATGCATTTTACTTTGGAAAGCCACAAACCTTCCCTTTCTAGTGGTGTAAAACTCCCTGCACACTGAAATGTGAGCCTTAGACTTTCAATTGTCTGTCAGAGGATGTAAATGGAAGGGGTTTTTAAACTGCTTGGAGTCCTGGAAGACATAAATTAATAGACAGAAAGCAGAAGCAATTTTATACAGGTTGTTTTTTTTTTTTTTCCTATACACACACCTACGCAGAAGATATGATGGAAAAGTAAAACACCTGTCATAAAGGGAAATTATGCAGCACTTTGCAAACTCTATCCTATTTCTACAGTCCTCCAGTGGCAAATCTAAATCCCAAGAAACTCAAAAATCAATAAGAATCACTGTATAAACTGTTAAAATGTAACTCTCTAATACTTGGGGAAGAACAATGGAGCTGTTTCGAAGTTTACCAGCTTTCTTTACAACCATTAGGAAGATAATGTGTGAAGGAAAAAATGACTGAATGTACATGTTTTTCCAAGAGTGGATGTAGAGCTATTTTTCACTGCAGGTTTTGAAGTTAATTCTAGCAAGCATAACAAAATCCATTCCAGTACCAACAACAAACCTTAAGTGTTCCCAACACCATGCTGGTTGTCAATTAGGTGATTTATTTTGTGATGCAATTGTTATCTCAGGAACCACCAGTGACATTTCTTCTAATTTGATTTAGTCTTTGCAGTTCCAGTCAAACCCAAACCTTTCTACCATGAGACCAATAATGCACCGATATCACAGAAGTATGTCCCTCATTTGCATGAGCTGGCTTTAGGATTTAAACAGGTTATTTTCAATTTTATGTTGAACATTATTCATTTTAACGTCATTCTCCTAGCAAACTAGAAGCAGTGGAAGCAGAGCTAAACTGGAGCAGCTGCATTTAAATTTTCCTTCAATTATTGCAAAATGTAATTAACATCCAGAGTTTTAAGTCAGACTTCTCCTTCTGTTCTCAGGAGGGTCTGATGCATGATAACCTTTCTACAAATGTGGTTATTTCTACCTAAGAACATTCTCTAGTAAATGAAATTTTAAATCATTACATTTCAAAATGAAAAAAAATTGTTTCTTAAAAAAACCACCACTGCAATAGATTGATGAAGATGGCAGTATTTTCAATCTCATGTTAAATATTTTCATATTCAAACAACTGTGAACAATTCAGAGTGCTGAAAATGTTTTTGCATGTGAAAAGCTGTGTTTAATTGAAACGTAGCTTTCCATTTAAGAGGTAATATTCAATTAGCCTTTGCTACCTTGCCAAGCAAGAACGATGGCTTTCCTGCCATCTTTCTCAGGCACCGTGATACAACTTTTGCCTTTTTAATTATTGGACCAGATTTGGACTTAGCTTGACAGACTAAACCTTGAGGTAGCTTACACAGATGTTGCTTTATGTCTTTCAACCAGTTTTAGTATAGCAAAGTGATTATTATTATGATCATTAGTTATCATTCTAGATTTTCCTATGCAGGAGGGAAACGTGCTAGAAATTAAGGTAAAACTGCACCATAAGGGGATTTTTTGAATGGGACCTGGACAGTAGACCCTAGATCTCATTAGCTTTCAGACATCTGCAATAGAAACCAAGCATTCAGCAGTGCCTAATGAAATCACTCTGGAGCTGAGACTTCAGAGAATCATACCATTTTTATGCTAATTTGGGGGAAAAAAATTGTAAAAAGATTAAGGGATTTAAGCATCCAAATCCTGTCAGAATTTGAAGTGATTTGGGTGTCAAAATTACAACATATTTTTCTAAAATTTTCAAGCTAAATGTGCATTTATATTTTTTTGAAGATTGTTACATGTTTTTGTTCACATTGTAAAAGAAGTGACATTTATATATATTTTTAGTGCTTCAATATTGAAACAGATCTTACTGCAGAAGGCTTTCTTCTGATACTTGAAGGCAGTATTAGGATTTTGTGGGCTCTATCACAAGTGCACATTGCAATGGATGGGAGGACATTTTGCCTTATATTACCTCTTAGGTCACTATCTTCAGGTTTTACTTCCAGTGGTGCTTATAGGAGACTTTCCCTCTTAAATCACCTCAGCACATCAACTTCTTGATTGGCTGCTCTCTGGTTCTCCAGTGAGAAATCACTTGGTACCCCAGGAGTCTGACTCGTTTCAGAGAACTTCTGCAAATTTGGCACATGTACCTGCTTTCTGACGGGATAAATAATTCAAAAGAATATTCCCTGCATTATGCATTCAAGAGAGTTCAAGTCATATATATTATTCATTGAGTGCTATTTAACCAGCTCTATCATTGACTAACTTACACTGTCACTTACCTTAACATTCATTTCAGCACTTAATTTATCCTTAATGGTTATCTCACAATTATATTAACTAAGGATGTTATATAAAGTAATGATTGCAGAATTTTGCATTTCTATTGATCCCTCCACCATCAGTCTGTCTTAAAATGGTCTTCTACACTTTTCTAGGCCATGCAGTGGTCCTTAAAAATCCACAGAGGACATCAGAATCATCAACATTTTCAACAGAGAGAAAATGTCTGGGAAATTATTATTTCAGTTAAGGAAAACCTATTTACAAAATTAGATTTAAAAATCACAGGAAAAATTATATTGAAAAGGGCAGCAATTTAATTTCCTTATCTGAATTCTTATACCTCATTTCGAGATGTAATTTTTCATGTTATAATAGCCTAAGTGAAAAGAGAAAGAAAAATTAAACTGTGCTAAATAATGTGAAAATAAAAATAAAAATAGGTTTAGTGAGCTTTTTACCTGAAACTACATGAAGATAAGGCAATCTGTTTAACAGATCACTACCAACAAATTTGCAAAGGAAGGAATACAGAATATTTAATCATATTAACATTTGAGAAACCTTTTTCATAGGATAACGTAAGACAGTCATCTTGAAAGGTCAAATTTTAACTGCATTCATCACTGACTGATATTTTCAATAACACAATCTTTTGCCAAGAATAAATACGTGGTACCTGTGGGCTGATAAAAGCTTTTTCATGGCTACTACTGCCTTAGTCATAATTAGAAGTCAGACAAGAGTCTCCAGTCCTTATCCAAGCACAAGTGAATTTTTGCTACCTTGTCTTAGATCATGGCTCTGTCCAATTGGTAACACAACAATCCCAGTGGCACTCAGCAATCTTCAGTATGGAAAAATGTCCTCCACCTAATCACTAGACTCAGGTCTTTGGCAATTGGCTGTTCTGCATCAATGAACAGACAAAATCTACCAGGGGACAATTCTTGCCATCTGATGACAGACTTCTCAAGCAGGAGGAGTGAGTTAGTCACTAGAGATGCCTCTCTCTCCCACGAACTACAAAGAAACTTTAGGTTGACAGCTTAAGAGTTGCTTATTTTTAATTATCCATCCTTGCAAAAGACTGCATAGCAAAAATTCAGCTCTTCTGAGGTTCTTCCCAAGTGGCTTTATGGCTGCAGAAAACCTCTCATCTTATGTGAGAAACAAAGGTTCCTTTACAAAATTCTTATTTCACTGAAATTCAAGATAGTTGTTTACATCATATATAGTAAATTCATTCATGGTGGAAAGCATTAGTCTGACCACTGAATTTCAGTTTATAAAATCAATAATGTTTTAGCAATTAATCAGTTTATACAAGCACTGCACCCTTGGTCATGTCAAAACCTCCCTGAGATAGTGTAGTAGTTCAGTTTTTAATGCAAATGGGTTATCAGTGCCAAATCAGCCCACCAACACTAGTCAATGCTTGCAAATATTAACTCGTAATTATCAGTATGGCATAAATACATCTAAATGGATGGAATAAACTGTAAACCATTCTACAAAAGTGTAAGCTTCAGTCATGTTAAAAGTTGCTGCTTTGCTGTCCATTGCAAGTATATCTTATATATGTATACTTTTATGTTACTCATGTATGCTTTTCTCTTATTGGTTTATAATTTACTCAAAAAATGTTCAGCATTTATTTTTAATTATTTAAAAAACTACATACACCAGCTAAGCATAAAAATTACACCCACTTAAGAAAGTGACATATACATTTTCCCCACTCATCCTATTACTGTGAAAGAATGTTCATTTTTATTTACCTGGAGTGAATTTTGCCATTTCAGCAAAATGCAGCAAGAACTCCGTGCCACATGGGTGCGCAGAGGGCTCAGAAAGAGGTCAGTAGTGAAGTTCAAAAGTTATTTAGGAAGTTAAAAATTTGGTGGAACCTGTGAGATGAGAGTCAGACAGACCTTTCTCACAGTCAGTATTACAGCTATACTATATACCAATATATTTTTAATTCTTAAAGAAGTGGGTCTCATGGAAAAAGAAGTTCTTTTGAGAATATCAAAGACAGGAATGTTACCTGTGGCATCAGTAACAACTGTTGGTTTTGTTACATTTAACTAAATGTGACTACATTGGGTGGTTCTGTGACATGTAGCAGGCAAGTACCACTTGTGAAACAACACTTTTTCTTCGAAGTGTGTAGAGATTTATTTTGATGTTTTAGTAAGAGCAAGAAGTATCCAAAATTGTATAGTCCCTTGTTGTGAGAGTAAGGATGTGGAACATAGGCTAACATAAGAGTTGGAATTAGCTTTTTATAACTGTAGAAGTTTAAGCATTTCATCAAAGTCCATCATCTGGGCCCCAATGACATAGTGACTGTGTAGAAATGTAGAAATAGAACTCAGTTCAGTTACTTAAAAATAGATATCTAATATCACTGGGGCGTCTTTGGACATCGTGACTGGCCTAACCCAGGTGAATGCTTCTAGACACTGTGGCCACATGTGAATGTCTTGTATATCCCAGAATATCTCAGATCTCACAAGAGACACCTCTGTGGACAACTGAACCTCTACACAGTAACTTCTTCCACTTATTTTAGATACTCACTTTCAAAGATAGTCCCACCTCTTCCCGTTGCTTGTAGAGGGAGACTCATTGGTCAGTTGGGACTAAATGGTTAAAGCTAGCTGAGAAAAACCCTATCCAAAGTGATATAGAACAAAGGGATCTTTCAGTGCAATCTTAACGTGCGTATCATCATTAAACAAACAGAAGAAATTATAGGGATAGAATACATTCATATTTTGTTATGAATCAAAACTATTAATATTTATGCACAGGAATCATCATGTGTTGTAAAAATTTATGTAATACAGCTTAAGCTTGATCTGCAAGGACAGTATTTCAAGACCAGCCTTTCTGCAATGTTGATGTTTAGATTAAAAAAAAGAATCACTAAAATGCAAACACCCCACTGAAGACTCCTTCCTCATTTCAGATTATTTGTAAATTACTATGGTCTTCCTTGTACCCTTCTTCATTCCCTACAAATATTCATACAATTAAGATTACTGGGGATGAACATGAGCAGGAATTTCAAATTTCCATAGTTAAACCTGTTCTTATGCACAGAATTTGTCCAGTGATTTTTGGAAAGTAGAGATCTGCTATGTAGGTAAAACTGAGATCTAAATGTTGCAAAGAGGACATACAATCCATCCACTTGAATTTAGAGGTAGGTCTGAAAGGTAAATCTCTGATTATGCTTATCAACTTAACAACCAGCCACTAAATCAGCCAGTGAGGCAGAAAGGAGCCAAGCACAAGTAACATCCTAGATCTCAGTTTGGGATTCAAGTCTTTTAAAAGGTTTCCATTATTTCAGATGTGAAGGATGAAGTTGTTTCTCTCCTGCTAATGGAAAAATAACATGTTCTTTAAAAAAAAAAAGAAAAAAAAAAGCCAAAGAAAACGATTAACAAAACTCCAACAAGGGCCTTAGCAACACAAATCCAGCATCAAAGCTATAGACATGTTTGATGCTAGTGGCTTATCTTTCACACTAATTTATTAATTTTGAATGCTGTGCATGTTATACAATGATCTCTTCTGTGGGAAAGCTGTCAAAGCTTAGACAAAGAGATCAAAGAAAGCCTTTAATGTAAATGAGTATGAAGGGTGCGGTATTTCTCTTAATTTTTATGTCTGGCTTTCCAGTTTACAATGACATTAACGTAAAGGACTCTTTAAGAGAATAAAAGTGTATTTTCTTTAGGTTGCCTCCTATGACAAGTTCCTGTTGTACCATTTTTAAAAGCTCATCTTCAAAGGAAAATAAAAGAGATTATTTGTACAAGGAAACTGACTCTATGCTTCTTTAAAGATTAAGTATCTGAATAACATGATGTATTTTCTCCAGTGTTGCATGTGTCAAACTACCTTGCTTTTTGACAAAAGTTTTAAGGAAAACCATTGTTTTAATTACTTAACTACTACTTACTATTCTTGCAGTTATTGTATTCAAGAGGAATTTTCTTCTGACCTTGCTAGGAAAGAAATGGAAATTACTGAAAAAACAGGGAATCATATTCTGAACTGAATGACTCTTCCATCCCAGAAGGCTTACACTAATTAATATACTGCTGTAAAAAGTTCTGCTTTCAAAGAAACAGTACTGTTTCTTGGCCAAAAAAGGAGTCATTTCTTTGGGGGGGGGTGGTGGTGTGTGTGTATTTAAGAAAAAAATCTTTATTTTTAAAGGCATACAGCTTAAAATAAATCAATTGCTGATTTAAGGGCATTGTTTGATATGGCAAGGTACCACATATGCATTAAATCTTACGGGGATTGTAGTCGCTATGATTACTGAGAGCTGTAAAGGATCTAACTCAGTCTAACATGTTATTATCTGCCTTGCTTCTAGACTACTAAATCTGCAAGAAGAAAAAACACAGTTACTTTCAGTTCAGAAGGTGTCTTGTAAATCCACACTGATGCTTTCTTTTCCCTCCTGGAGGTTCCTTTTGGCTCTAATGGTATAATTAAGCACCTAAGTTAAATAGTTACGAGTTCTCTTCCGAAATGGCTCATGAAAAATAAATAAAAAAATGTTTTCCCACAGAATATTTCGGATCTTTTGCCTCCGCTTTAAACTCAGCTTGATTTAGTCTTCCGATACGTGTAATGGCATGCAGCACCGCTGTGAGCTCTCTCCAGACCTGCACTGCAGCGTGCTCGTGTTGTGCGAGAGCGGAGAGGCATGCTGAACACGGGCGGACTCTGCCCATAAAAATCTTATGACAAAATGACTCATCATTTCCTTTGTGCTTCTCCCGTTATTTTTGACGAGGGTGAATGAACTCGCGCCTGGCGATAAGGAATCTAAAATCACTTCCATATCTCTCTGTGCTTTTCCTGCTTCTAGTCCGGCTGCCAGGTTTAGTGTAAAGCAAATTTTTAATCATGCTAATACTTTCCAGCATGACAGCGTTTTTGACTGAAGATACCCACTTCTCAATATCAATGAGTAAACTTTACTGTAATTTTAAATACAATTAATATTTTTTGCTATGCATAAACGTACTTGAAAAGAAGATAAAATCAAGGAAGTGAGAACATTTGGGTGTCACTCCTGGATCTGCCATTGCGGCGATCTTTGCACACATCATCTCTTAATTTTTTGCCTTACAAATAAGTGTAACACTCCAGACTTCCCCTGTAAAGAACCACAATGACTATAAAAAATAATCACTATATACAAGTTAGATACAACATCTGCATTCTAGAATTTTTTTGGCTAATACTGAAAAGAAAATTCAACTAAAACTATGTCTCCCCACACCTCCTCCTTCCCAGGCTCAACTTCCCTCCTCAGTCTTCTACCTCCTTCCCCCTGAGCAGTGCAGGGGGCTGGGGAATGGGGGTTGTGGTCAGTGCATAACACTCCATCTCTGCTGCTCCTTCCTCCTCACGCTGTTCCCCTGTTCCATCACTGGATGCCTCCCACAGGGTACAATCCTTTGCAAGCTTCTCCAATACGGGTGCTTCACGTGGGCTGCAGCTCTTCAAGAACTGCTCCAGAATGGATCCTTTCCATGGGGTACAGTCCATCAGAAACAGACTGCTCCAGCTTGGGTCACCAGAGGGGCACAGCTCCTGCCAGAAAACCTGCTCCTGTGTGGGCTTCTCTCCATGCGCTGCAGCTTTGTTCGGGGCATATTCACCTGCTCTCCCATGGGGTCCATCATGGACTGTAGTGTGGATATCTGCTCCAGTGTGGTCCTCCATGTGAGGATTTGGCTGGAACTGGCTCTGTCTGACATAGGGGCAGCCCTTGCTGTCTTCTCACAGAGGCCACTCCTGCAGCCCCTGCCCCTGTTACCAAAATCTTGCCACATAAAGCCAATCCACAGGTTTACCAGGAACAGGCAGATTCTGGACCAGCAACAGAGGAAACCATCAGACTAGATTGGTGCCTTAACACAAGCTCAGATTATCTTTTTATGTACTCTGAATGGCTCCAATGTGAATGGAAACAAAAGAGTCCAATTTATGCTTTAAAAGGTATTTAGTTGTACCATATGTTTACACTGCAGCTATACGTAGCTATATGTATACACTATCACTAAACTATTCTGAGTTGGAAACTTGCTATAGTCATCAACAAACATTTCTTAGGGCATAACTATCTCATTAGAGATACCTAAAATGCTTTTGTCTTGATTATTGAGAGAGCAGATGACTTTCTCAGATGTAGACATCTAGAGATAGAAAGATGAATTACTGCATTTGAATCAGGTTGACAGCCAGCAATATAGGTGATGCTTGTGAACTCATGGATATATGAAGGTTCATTTGGAACTTGGGCTATCCATATAAATATTTCTGAATGGTACCTGGTGGTAATTCCCTTTAAAATCATGGCAGAAACAATTTTCTTTGTTTAGGATTTGATCAGCAGCTCTATACAATTGGATCAAATTAACAGAAATGGTGCTTTCTGTAAGAATATCATACTGATAATATTACAGCACCAATTAGTCTTGAACTGTCAAAGCTAATGTAGATGCTCTCTTCCACAGAGTCAGCACTTTAGGGAAGTGACCTTACTAGTTGTAAACAAAATACTCATCCCTTGCGAGTAACAATCTCCCAACAAGTCATTTACACTTTTCTTTGGACCAACACTATCCCAAAGTTTTATAGTTATGGATGTTACTTTTTCATCCACAAGAATGGCAAGATCTAAAGCATTATTTCAATTTATTTTCACACTGCCTGTTCCTCAGCAAGTGCAAGATTTGTGTGGAATCAATGTCCCTTGCTGTAAAACGGTTCCATTTCTCCCAGTGGAGCAGGAAGATGTATGGGGACTCGTTGGGTGTATTTTCTTTCAGCGGACTTACAAAGCCATGAAGATTGCTTTCAGTTTGTCTTTGCTGAAGCTCTCAAACATATCAGAACAAAGGTAATTATAGCTGTGAAGCTCTGATGAGTTGTATCTGTCTTTTGTTTAATCAAACAAGGGAATTTCTACAGTTCGCAGAGAACAACTGTATTGGAAAACAATCCCTCTGGCTACTTCATTTCCTATCACACCTGCCAGCTCCTGACACTTCACCCAGTTCAGATTGTTCAGTGGTTATTCAAAAAATAAGACTTAATTCACTTTCCCAGATATGATGTGCCATTTCTGTAAAGGATCTTCTACTTCTGACATTTCAATTAGAGGGATGAAACATCAACATCCAACCGTTACTCTGCAAAGATGGAAAACTCTCAGCCTCTCATTTTCTGCGTTGGCTTCTTACTCATTCTTTCCACATCAGAAAAACTTCTATCATATTCATAGCCATTCCTAGAACCAGGACTAACACCCTAAATGGGATTTTGCAGCCTAAACATGGCAATTCTTGTCTTTTGAGGGGACCTAGGCTATCTGAGATATTTTCATGGGGCTTGACACAAAACCTGCTGGGGACATCTGCCATTTGAAGGTAGAGTGGGAGACCAGCAAGCTATCCTAGATCTTCTCATGTGATAAACTATGTTTTGGTTCCTGAAGCTCTCACTACTTATCAGCTACAAGCCTTGAGCAACTGACATCATCTACCTGGACCTGTACAAAGCATTTGACACTGTCCTGCATGACATCCTTGTCTCTAAATTGGAGAGACATGGATTTGATGGATGGACCGTTCAGTGGATAAGGAATTGGCTAGATGGCTACACTCAAGGAGTTGCAGTCAGCAGCTCAATGTCAAAGTGGAGACCAGTGACGAGTGGTGTTCATCTAGGGTTGGTACTGGGACCAGTGCTACGTAACGCTTTTGTTGGCAACATGGACAGTGGGATCAAGTGTACCCTCAGCAAGTTTGCTGAAGACACCAAGCTGTGTGGAGCGGTCAATATGCTGGTGGGAAGGGATGCCGTCCAGAGGGACCTGAACAGGCTTGAGAAGCAGACCATGAAAACCTTATGAAGTTCAACAAGATCAAGTGCAAGGTCCTACACGTGGGTCGGGGCAATCTCAAACACAAATACAAGCTGGGTGGAGAGTGGATTAAGAACAGCCCTGAGGAGAAGGACTTGGGGGTATGGTTTGATAAGAGGTTCAATATGAGCCGACAATGTGTGCTTGCCACACAGAAAGCCAACTGTACCCCAGGCTGCGTCAAAAGCATGGCCAGGTCACAGGAGGTGATTCTGCCCCTCTACTCTGCTCTGATGGGACCCCTCCTGGAGTCCCGCATCCAGCTCTGGGGTCTCCAACATCATAAGGACATGAACCTGTTAGAATGAGTCCAGAGGACGGCCGTGAGGATGATCAGAAGGCTTGAGCACCTCTTCTATGAGGAAAGGCTGAGAGATTTGTGGTTGTTCAGCCTGGAGAAGAGAAGGCTCCAAGGAGACCTTATTGCAGCCTTCCAGTACTTAAAGGGTGCCTACAGGAAAAATGGGGAGGGACTTTTGTATGAGAGAGTGTAGTGATAGGAAAAGGGGTAATATTTTTAAACTGGAAGCAGGTAGATTTAGATTAGATATTAGGAAGAAATTCTTTACTGTGAAACCCAAACCATTATATGATTCTGTGATTCTGTGATTCTATGATACTTTCTGCTCTGTATCGGATTTGATTTGGACCCTTCATCCATCACATTTAGGCTCCAGTGGCCTGTTCCACACATTCTGTCCTCGCATAAACTGAGTCCTTAACTAAATTACAGTAATGCCTAAAGGTACTCAGAATAAATAATGCACTGTGCTAATATTTGCTGAAGGTGGAGCAAGAACACAGAATTCATAGAATCATAGAATTGCCTAGGTTGGAAGGGGCCTTTCAGATCATCTAGTCCAACCATCAACTTAACACTGACAAAAACCATCACTAAACCATACCTATAAGCACTATGTCAACCTGTCTTGTAAATACCTCCAGGGATGGTGACTCAACCACTTCCTTGGACAGCCTGTTCCAATGCTTAATAACCCTTTCAGTGAAGAAAATTCTCCTAATACCCAATCTAAACTTCCCCTGGTGCAACTTGAGGCCATTTCCTCTTGTCCCATCGCTTGTTACTTGGAAGAAGAGACCAATCCCCATTCTCTAGAACCTCCTTTCGGGTAGTTGTAGAGAGTGATAAGGTCCCCCCTGAGCATCTTTTTCTTTAGGCTAAACAATCCCAGTTCCCTCAGCTGCTCTTCATAAGACTTATTCTCCAGACCCCCCACCAGCTTCATTGCCCTTCTCTGGACACGCTCCAGCACCTGAATGTCTTTCTTGTAGTGAGGGGCACAAAACTGAAAACAGTACTTGAGATGGCACTTCACCTGTGTTGAGTACAGGGGGACAATAACTTCCCCAGTCGTGCTGGCCACACTATTCCTGGTACAGGCCAGGATGCTATTGGCCTTTTTGGCCACCTGGGCACACTGCTGGCTCATGTTCAGCCGACAGTCG
>JAOXJK010000023.1:108514744-108534558 GCA_025774025.1 Xenus cinereus
ACACTCTCCCCCCACCCCCCCAATATTTTCTGTATGAAGATGATCCTCTGGAAAGTAGTCACCTGAAGAATTTAAAACAACATTCTGTATTATTAGATGCAAGCTCTAGCCATGCTTAGTCTTTATTAGGGAAAGGAATGTTTCAGTCTTTGGGATCTTGTGCTTTTGGAAGCTAAAACCAAGATTTTCAGAAGCAATTTGTTATCTTGAATGTCCATGTCAAAACTGTTTTGTGAAATTGTCTTTTGCTGAAAATTTATTTTTGTGATTTGAATGTCAGGAGATAAAGGTATCCAAAATCATTTATTGATTCAGTGTCGGTGCTGGAGGGGTTTTTTGTTTCAATACAAACTCAAGAAACCTTTGAGTTGCTGGGGGTTTTTTTTAAGACCTGAATGCTTAGCAATTTTAAAACAAGCTAGTGAATGTTGTGAGCAGCCAGCATCTATGAAAGTCAGGACTGATCTGTAGGTAAAGTACAAAGAGAAAATTAAATTGAAGAAACTATTGCAGACATCATTTGGAATTGTTGACCTTAGCTTGGCGTTCAATTTGTGCTTTACATGCATGTTAAGCATAAAAAAGCCAAAGATGCCAAGAGAAGAATAATAGAGGAGTAAACCAAAAATGAGAATAAAAAGAAAAATAAAAGAGGAATGACATTTGTTGAGAGAGAAATCTCATTAGCAATGTGCTGGTCCAAATGTTTCTGTCTCTCTCCATCTGAGAGCTGTCATTTCAGAAAAGATTATAAACATGGAAAAGAAATTGCAATGCCAACTTCTGTTTCTTTCCGCTACACTCATACAGAATAAAGGGTTTCCAACACAGGTTCCTTTAGACCTCCCTGAAGTTTCTTCAAATTGAGGAGCAATTGCTTGTTTGGACATGCCAATTTATTTTCAGTGTGAGTCAATGTGAAGTGGTCGCCCTGAAAGGAAAGCAGAACTGCAACTCCTAACTGATATGTTGGCTTAAGGCACAGTCACCTGAACCCAAGATATACCCTTATTCTAATACATCATCAGAAAAAAAAAATTGTTCACGTTTTGCAGTTAGTTTATTCAACTGGAAACAAGAGCTGTCTGAAGAATTGTATGCTCTCAAACCAGGGTTTATGATATGCAACAAACTCTAGTTGTTGCCGATTTTCCTGCATTTCCCCTTAAAAATTCAATACAGGCAATTTCCAGCAGTGTTCAGCAAGAGTCTTCCTCATCTCAGTATCTTGTTCTTTGTGTTTTACTACAGGAAATTCTGAACAGTTTTTTGAAAAGTAATTCACACCTGATGATTTGTTCTTGGTTCTACTATCCCCACATAAGAAAGAAAAATGAATTTTCAAACATGGAGACTTCGAACTTTGATGACTACCTGACTGTCCTAACTCTTCTTGAAGGTATTTGGACATTAGCAACTGATATAAAAATTGGCCTCTAACCTATTCTGGAAGTGTAGCTGTTTGGATTCCAACCTTGGCTCTAATAGCTTTGTTTTGTGCATATATCTTCCAAGCACATTTTAGGGTCCTGGGAAGTCAATGCTCATAAAGAAAGTTCCTAAGTTTGTTTGTAATTACTGGGAATATGTCAGAATTTATTTCTAAAGTCGATTTTGTTTAAATAAATGTAGGGACTTATTGTGTGTGGAAATATCACGTTGAAGGAGTACTTTTATCCTCTCTTCACTTCCTGTACTGGTCTTTAGTGGTCTGACTCACCAAAACATGGAGATGAGCTGAAGTCTTTATAATATGTGCTGATTCCTATCCCTGTATTTTTGTTAAGACCAATCTCTTGTTGTTGTATTCCGATGAAAATTAAAATAAAAAAAAAAAGATGAAAACAAACTGATTAAGCTGAGAGCACTTTAGTGCATTCTATATAATTGTTAAACATTTGTAGAGTTAAGTCTTCCTGTTAGGAATGCATTAGCATTTAATAAATAAAAATGCAGCACTTTGTTTTTCATTTGAGGAACCTTGAGTCATAAAAGTGCATTATGAAGCAGAGATGTAACTACAGTACATCCAGCAGCAAAGTCACTACACATTTGATTTCTTGTTCATAATTGTCTATCTGAAATCCAGTGAAGTTCTGACATGCAAAGTGCTTTCTATTTCAAGTGTTTGACTTTTTAGTGAGATAATATTTAAGATAGAGTATGCACATCTTTGTGTTTCCATGGATACAAGAATATTGAATTTATGAGCAAAACACCAGAGTTTGAAAATCTGAAACCAAAATGAAGTTAGAAAGTACTTCAGTCAGACAACAAAACTTGAGGTCAGAATATACAGCAATGAACAACGTATAATAACAAAACATAGAGCAAGAGAAATGTTGCTATGGGTGATTTAATTTCTTATATTGTCTTCTGGTAGGAAAAGTTAAGAAATGACTGCATTCAGGTAAAATGCAAAGAATGGTAAAGAACATTAATCTGATTTCTGTTTTGTAAACAGGATTAATATTCAGCCAATATAGGTTTTCCCTTTGTTTGCAATAGCATAAAAGAAGTCTAGTTTTAATTTAATTATTTAGTATGTATTCCCTGAATTACTGCTTGAAAACAAGCATTTTCCTTTTTCTTTCATATTATATATTGCTAGAATTCATATCAAATTATCTAAATGTATTGTTTTCTTTAAAAAGGAAACATGGAAGCATGGAAGTTTCTGTGATCTTCTGCAGCTACAGCCACACCAGAAACACCTACCTGTGGAACAAAGTAATACCTCTTCTGAGCTGATACCATTTTCTCAGTTTTCAAGGATTGAATTTTCATGCTCAGCTTGCCAGATGAAGAGGAATATGCCTACATGATATCAACTGCCAGGAAGACATTCCCCAGCACCTTCCCACTGCTATTTGAAAATAGATGAGTAAGAACTTTCCATATCTTTCAACTTGGACAATATTTCCTTCCTTTGCCAATTATGCTTCTAACCTATGTTTTCATTTGAGAGGTAGGATATCTTTGTGGTGATTGCTCCATGTTGAGACCGCAAGGACGCCATGTTGTCTCAGGTTGCCTATGACAATGACAAACTGCTTAGCCTCACTCCTCTGCAGTTCTTCTGGGGGACCTTCATTGCCCACTCTACCTCTGACACTCACCTCACTTAGATGTGTATGAAGTATAATCTCATACAACCATATTTCTCTAGCCTTTTTATACCCTAAGCAATGAGTGTGAAAGAAGTCAGATTCACCTTGAGAAAAAGATTTAGACATTTATTGGTCTATGTGTATAAATCTCCAGGAGTGTCCAGAGACAGATTAAATCCACTAGCCATGAGAGCAGAACTCATATATCCAACAAAGGTGACTGGTGCCATTTGAGACAACCCAAACCATCTCCAGGGAGTTTAGCAAATCTGGCGAAGGGGAGGCTCACCACTCCTGCTTTTGTGTTAGTAGTAATTCTTATAGGTTTGATCTGGAACTGTTTTTACATTTCAAATGAGTTTCAATAACCTGTCACTTCAACTTCAGCGTATAGTTACCTTGGTGTGGAGACAGAAGGATAGCAGTCATAAACTGTGCAATGTTCCATGTTACAAAACTAGATTATTACTTTCTTATTTATTATTTAGTAACTCAAAGTAGGCCTATTTTTCCTTTGAGCAGACTGGGGTGGTTCACCAGACAAGAAGGAGAATGAAAAATATAAGACAAGAGCTGCAGTGCCATACTGAAAACTTGATTTATCAAATACATCTCTCTGGTTTTAAGAAAACTATGTTTTAGCACTGTATGTACATGACTGGTAAGCTCATCAGTCCTGCCTCTGTGAACAGTAGAGGGTTTTGTGTTTGGTACAAAACAGAGCACTGAAAACATTTGCGTCACCCTAATTATTTTGGTTACATCAGTCACCTGAAAGATAGGCACTCCCCATATTACCTCAGTCTTTCTTTCTCAACATAAAATGAAGGAAAAATTTCATGGACTGGTGAAATTCAGAAAAAAAAATATCATGGAAAATCAAAATAAATGTGCAGGTGCCCTGAGTATCTTCCATACTTGTAAAAATAAAGCTAAATTTAAGTACTTCAAAAAGGTTGTTTAAAATAATTTTTAACCAAAACTAAAGAGAATTAGGAGCATTTAATGTACATACCTACTGGTAAAAATATTACAGTTCCTCTACTTCCACATTCATATAATTATTTATTCAGCTTTTCAATAACTCCTATTCAGGTTTTAAAGTAAAACCATTTGTAGATGTGGCAAATTGTATAGTTTTTTCCTCAGTTTCATTAACTGGAAAGTGGTATTAGAATTTTACACACTATCTGACAAGTCTTACTTAAGACAAGTGATGGGAAGCAGTGAAAAAATGTAAGAATTATTGCTATCCAAAATTTCGCATTGCTTGAATAGATGGAAATATTTTGCTTGATCATGATGATACATAAGGAAAGTCATTGTGATACCAGTGGCTTTCATATTCAAATAGATATATTGCCTTCTTTTGATTGTGAATTCAGCAAGCATTCTTTTTAGGTTTGTCAATAAGGAACTGCTGAAGCAGACCATCTTTGACAAAGAACTGTAATTTGGTTTGTTGTGCACTGTTCAGAATAAATCCAATAATTTTCATAACGCAATGCCTATGTAATGGAAATATTTGAATGTGCCTTTGTTGATAATATTTATATACACTATATACTAATTAACAGCCTTAGCAATGGATCAAAGTTCACAGTGTTTGAAACCTACCAGTACAAACTGAAATGCCGAGCCTTGCTTTTATCTGTTCGTGCACACTCAGCAAAGGAAGATGTACAAAGGGTGAGGAAAAGACTATAGGTATCTCATTAGTGTTGTTTCTTGCAGGGCGTTTTCTGCCATATAACAAAGAAAGGCTGGATCATTTCAGGTACCTGCTTTGTCCTATAGGAATGGAAATTGTGGAAGAAGGAAATAAAATCAGTGAAACCATACTCTGGGAACTATTCACCCTATGCAAGTTTAGGCAGGTAAATTAGACAGCTCCTCTCCTTAACCTCATCATACTTAGAGGACACCCATATGGGACAGTCCTGGCTTCCAGATGCCATTGCAGAAGGACACAGGTCTCATGTATTTTCTGTGCCATAACTGCCAGCCTTTCGAATTTGGTACCTCTGGTTAGACAGCAACGGGCAGGGCAGGTAGCTGCCTCGCCTGAGGCAACTGAATCATGTATTAGGCTTCCGGTCAGACAAATCATCTCCTAAAATCCACTGATGGTACAGCTATGGTTTCCTTTAGCAAAGAGTTTTGACACCTATAATCCCATAAAGACAACTACATAGAGGTATCAAAATGCAGGTGTCAACCTTCAGCTGACTCCTACCTCTAAATTTAGGTGAGATAAAACCCACCATCAGAGATAAACCCCCTTCATTATAAAGGTTGAACTCAGAGTTTCTGATGCCTTCTAAGCCCTATAGTGGGGCTGTGCTGGGAAGTTTAGGGGCAGAGCAGTCTGTTTATAAAAAGAGGATTGATCATGAACATCATTTTCACTTGGCAGTCATGCTCTTTGTGACAGATTTGGGTGTGACCCAGTTAAAAAGTAAAGCTACATGTTTCTCAGCAGGTATCTACTTGACTTTTTTTAAATTTACATTTAACAAGGTACAGCAAGCAAAGTATTCACAAGCCCAGTGGGAAGCACACACTTGTTAGTTTGGCTTCTAAAGACTTTTTTTTCTTTCTTCCTTTTCTTTTTGTACTAAAGGAGCACTGACCTCTGGGAGAGTCTCATGAATTTCCAAGAAATATTCCATAGCTAATGTCAACTGCCAGTTACAAGAATAAAACCCCCTCATCTTTATACCTTTTTACTGTGTAGTCTCTTCTTGGAAAGGAAGTTCATCCTCTCATTAACAAGGCACTGTGCAGCATAGATGAAAAATCTATAAATTATTTGAAACCGTGATTATTATTAATTGCAGTCCGGTTCTAGACTCCCCAGTCCAAGAGCAGACATGGACATACTAGAGTGGCTAAGAGCCATGAAAGTGATCAACAAATTAAAGCACCTGTCACATGAGGAAAGGGTGAAGAGAAGGCTCAGAGAGAACCTTATCAAAGCAGGTATTGATGTGCTTAAAGATGCCCACGAGACCAAAGTCAGTTCTGCCATCCCTAGAGCAAGTATAAAGGAACAGGAATTGGGGACTTTTGAATTCTAATGAGAATATTAATAGTCTGGATGGAGTTGGAGAAAATCCTTTTCTTACCAAACAGCTTACATCCACAGCTTGTTTCTTTGATGGCAGATCCACTAACTTCACCGCATCCTTCAGTTTCAGTCAAGAGAGCATTCATATGTAGTTCCTCTGCTTATGACAGAAATCAACATTTGACATTGAATCAATGTTGAATACTGCTTACCTAGAATTGCACAGAAGTTTCAAAATGGTTAAGTACTCTTACAAAACTGTATTTAAAACTGAATTGCCTTATGGCAGACTGAACCACAGATCTGAATATAGAACTGTGGTCCTGCAGAATCAGTTACAAATGCCCATGCCCATTTCTATAGCTCAATCCTACCACTAGATACTGTAGTATCTATAATAGTAGATCTATATCTTAAGTATAGATCTATACTTAGTATACCATCTATAGATCGATACTACAGCTCTATAGTAGTATAGTATCTATACTGTAGTATCTATAACACAATTGTCTTCTGGTGATTCTCTCTTTTTACAATAGACATAGGTTAGGAGATTCACACTAAAGGCGTGTCAACTAAAAATAAGTTAAATTAATTCATACTCAGCTAGAGTTTAATAATGATGAAGACATTTGACATCTATTCTGACCCCATCTATTCTGTATACGTATCACAGACCATAAATTTCACTTTTATCTAAAGCCAGCAATAGGTGTTTAACTGTGGAAATTCCACTTTTTGCTATAGAAGATTTTCTGTGTCTACGTGGAAGCCTTGATTTGAAGACATCACTAGGCAGGCACTGAGAGAAGAAATATAGTTTATTCATTCTTCCTGATTCAGATAGACTGCAGAGGGTCAATACCCAGGAGAAGCGATTCATATTCTCAGTATTATCTTCAGAATGGCTCTGTATTGGTCTGCTTGATCATGTGTAGATGTGCACCAGCTCCTAGAACACAAGCCAGTTCCCATCTGGAAGACATTTTTTTTTCTTTACTCTGTTTCAGCGGAAAAAAAAAAAAAGGTTTCTTGAGTTCCTACAGTAAAGGAGCTTTGGGATTGCAGTTGGTTTGTTTGCCACTGTCTTGACATGTAGGCAGAGCTAGAGTTGTGACTGCCTACGCTTGTGTGGCTGTTCTGGACACTGGCCATCTGCACAAGATTGTCTTCCTTGGAGATCAGGCTTCTGAGTATTTTAAAGCAGATGTGCAATTTCTTGGAAAAATGGTTTCATAAAACTAAATCTAGGTTTCATAAAGCTGGAAAATTGAATCATATGGGAAAACACTGATCTTCTGAACAATCTCATTAAAAATACTATTGTGGAGTTGAAATATTCCAAGAAGCTGCTTTATTACAAGTTTTATGAATCATTTTCATAGGCAAGCTTGACAAGTCTCCTGTATACCCTGAAATATTCAGTTCATAACATGCAACTATAATTAAAAAAATCAACAATCTTCCACAACTTTTTTATTGGAAAATACATCATTACAATACTATGTCCCTTAAAATTTCAGTTTCTCTGACAATCCGCTAAGGAAGTGAAGTAACTTTAGCAGCAAAATAATTCCTTTCTTGATAAGGAAAAATAAAGGAAAAAAAAAATCACTCAGTGTAGTGAAAATTTCACTTCATTTTGGATTTTGGTACCACTATGCTTATTTCCCATATACTTATTTTCACTCTGCACTTTTCCACAGAGAGGTCTGATTCACTTAGAGGAGCACAGCTGAAAGGGTACAGAGAAAGTGTGTTAGGAGAAAATTTCTTTAGTAGGAGTTATTTTGCTTTCTATTGTATGAATTGTCCTGAACCAGCTCTGGTTTCTCAGCTGTGCAAGGAAAATTGAATTTTACTGCCTCGAGGATGAAGGCTGAACTCTTCTTACAGTGAGAGAGTAGTGGAAATAGTAATTATTGTTTCTGAGAAATTATTTACACCTGTAGCAGAGGTTATTGCTTGTGACACCCACACTCTCCTCTTGGCACAGCAACCTAGGCTTCCTGGGGCTTTCACATAGCAAGGAGGTCACCAAGACCATGAAAGTTTTTCTACCCCTTGTCGAAACATTCTGTCAATATAAAGGTTAAAGCACGTATCTACTTGATGTACAGCGCCAATTCTAGCTTTGTAAAAATCAAGAATGCGTCTAGAATGACTGGAATCCTGTGACAGTTGTCTGTTAAACTCTCTACACCTGAGAAAGTCCTGTACACACATGGCAGCTTTGAAGGAGTAATTTGGCTGTAATACATCGAACTGTTGACTGACAGCATCTAAAATGCTGACAGAGGTTAACAGGACTGCAGTGTAGCGCAGTTAGTCAAACAAGCGCCATTTCTCAACATGTGCAAAGGTTCCATGCAGGCTTGCTTACCGAAGAGAGTGCATTTTGTTTTCTGTGCAAAAAAGCAAGTTTTCCAATCCTGTTCTTTCAGTGATAATACAGACAGGTATACAGCTGCTCATCCATCAATAGGCAGCAGATGAGTCAAAGCTAGTAATAAGATCTCTGAAAAATGTTTTGTGCTTAGTAAATCTTTAATGACAAATTCAGATACTACTGACCTGATGTGATGTAAGAAAAAATTCTTCTGTATGGATGAGAATGAATTATTAATGCAAGATGATGTTTAAAAGCCCCTACAAAAAGGGCATGAGGGAAGACCCAGGGAACTACAGACCTGTTAGTCTAAACTCAGTTCCTGAAAAATTTATGAAGATTATACTGAGTACTATTGATAGGCATTTAAGAATAATGTAATCATTAGGCACAGTCAACATGGCTTCACAAAGGGAAAGTCCTGTTTAACTAATTTTATATCCTTCTATGATAAGATCACCCACCTAATGATTGAAAGGAAGGCAGTAGATGTAGTTTTTCTGGTTTCAGTGAGGCTTTTGATACTGTCCCTCACATAATCCTTCTGGATTAGGTGTCCAACTGTGGGATGAGAGGGTTTTTTGCAGTCTTTTTGCAGGATTGATTAATGGGTAAGAACTTTCATTCTATCACCTGTATGTCCCTAGATATCTTCTTTATGTAAAACTTTGTAGCCCTTTTTATGGCACCTCTGACCTTCTACTGTCGTGGCTTAAAGTAGAGGAAAGAGAGAAGAAAATTGTGACAAAGGAAAAATTAAGCAAATCAGAAAAGAAAGGGGACGAAAAGAAGTAGAAAATATTAGAGAGACAGAAACTGCAACAGTAAGGTAAAAGGGAAGAGACAAGAAGAAAGCCAATGGAAAAAAACTGAAGTGAAAATTTAATTTTATCCATTAATTTCCAGTTCACACTTCTGCTGTTAATTATGAAAGAAGAAAAGATCAGCTTTGTGCAAGTATACCTCAGGATTTGGCTTATTAACTCTAGCATAAATGTAACTGGGATGTTGCATATTTTGAGATACTAAGGGTTGTAGTTAAAGCTTCCATCACTTGCATGGTTTGTGACTCAGAGGTCTACATAATTTCAACAAAATAGAAAGGCAAGTCAAATCTCATTTAAATTACATGAACTTGAATTCACCCATTGGTATCCAAAAATAAACTTGGGGTTGAATTATATTTTATGAGAAATGTTTACCAGAGGGAAGAAATGGGTATTGAGTGACATTGGGAAGAAAGAACTCAAATTAATTTCACTTCTCAATACAGAGGCACACATACACACATACAAAAAAAAAAAAAGCATAAAATAAATAAGTACATGGCTAAGTGAAATATAACATTTAGTTACTCTTCAAGCTTTATTGAAGCAACTGGAATTTCTTACTGAAGGCTACTGTGGGTAAGGCTGGAAGTTTACATTGACAGTCAAAGCCTACTAACTGAGCGGTTTCAGCTGTAAAGTTTAGGTACGTCCAGGTTTTTCTGTTGATGTTACCATCAAAGCTCTCAGATAGACTTGATTTCAAGTCCATTTGAGTAAGAGATTATGAGTAGGAATAGAGCTTTAAAAAAATCTTAGAAATAATGAAGTATATATGCAGGTAAATAGAAATATATTAATTTTAGCTGGTCAACACTCTGTATGAAGATGGGTTTTCTAATTCATGCATCTGGAACGTAACAGACTTGTAAAAACCAGTTCACCTTCTACTGAGTCCTTCATAGACCTCTACAGGAGTTCATGTGACATCTTCATAAGTGATGAATCATTCAAATTTATTCTATACAATATGAATTCATTCCTTAACTATTCAAAAACTGAAAATGCAAAGGATGCTAATTAGTTTTGCTGTGCCAAGATATATTCACATTTCAGATGGTCTTGTTTCTGAAGGGCATTCCTAGTAGGTCAACAAAGGTACACTGGGAAACTTCCACTTTTCTAAATACGGAGGCATCTTACTCAATGAACTTCACACACTTTCCTAGGTTATAAGATATTGCACTTGGGACTACTTTGGTTTGTTTGGGTTTTATTTTTGTCCTGTTTATATTTTATTTTGCTTATTTTTAGCTAACTACTATTTTTTATGAGACTTTCACAATTAAGGTAGTTTTCTATGCTCTCAAATTTTACTAGAACAAAGTTATTGGCTGATGTATGCCTGTGTCAGTGAAACTGGGGTTTTTTGAGTTCAGCAACACCAGAAGACAGATTTTGGGGTTTTCAAATCTTTTGTTTTGTTTTTTTTTTTGTTTTGTTTTCCCTAACATACACCAGGTTCATCAGGTGATCTACTAGACCATCGCTTTGTGCAAGAGTTGGCTTTCCTGTATTCTTTGTCTATCAAAATTACTGCAAATTTGGTGCCATTCTCATCAGAGGCTTGGCCCAGAGAACCTTTAAAGGTCCTTTCAAAACTGGGTTTTTCTTTGGTAATAAATATTAGCTGGATACTTTCTGTTCTATTTCTTCATATTAAAAGGGAAAACTAAACAAAACAAAATAGATGTAATTGTCTACATTTTTTCTTCATAACAACACAGTCAAAAACCACTTTTCTAATGTTATCTAACCAGGTATCACACACTTTTGTAGACTTGTTTTCCTGTATCTCTATTTTAACATTTCCCTAATAAAATACTGAACGAAGGAGATCTGAAGTGTCAGGTGTATGTAAGAAAGACCAAATATGACTTAAGTCTGGGAGAAGAGGAATAAAACCAAGATTTCTAAGGTGTCTCAGTCTCCAGCATACATTTAAAAAAGAGTTCCAACACATTTCAACCAATTTCAACTTGGCACTGCTTGCCAAGCTTAACTTTCTCAGCTCACCCCCCAAGAACCAGAATAATTACATCCAAATTACTTTGTGGAAATGGTCCATGGTCCATGCTATCCCCATGGACTTTATCCATGTCTGGCAGAGGTTAAAATTGCATCAAGAACCATACTGAAAATCCTATACCTCAGATTGCCTCTACAAATTCTCTGTTTATTTTGCACATGCCCTGTTTAATTTGCTAAGACAGATGTAGTTTAAAAGTCCTCGTTGTGATCCTTAAAGCATTATTAGCCAAAAGCAAGACCAGCAGGATTACATCTGAGAATACAACAAATAACCTCTGCTCATTTATTCCTCTGGCTCTTTTCTGCCTCCATTTCTAAAACTCGAGAATGGAGCCAAGTGGGCAGGCTGGGCATGAACCCCTCCTGCCTTCCACCACTTCCAAGCTGAGGAGCGAATGCTTGCATTTCTAATCAACTAATTAGAACACAAATGAGCAGTCTGAAGGGATTAGTCTTGCATTCAAAGAAAATCAACTACCCTTGTTAATAACTTAATTTATGTATATAAACTGACCTGGAAAACTAAATCATTTGATATGAGGTGTAAGGGCAGTATTTTTTCTAGATTAAAAATTTATTGAACTGCAATAACAGTGCTTTTGCTTTCTTTCCCTCTTCTTCAAGGGCCTTCAAGTCATCAATGATATATATTTTTCTATCATAATCCTGTTGCATATGCTTTTCTTGCAGCCAGGCCTGAAAGAAGCAAGGTTTCCAAAAATTCCTTCATCTCTGAACTTAAAAGCATAAAAATAGTTAAAGTACTTTATTTAAAAGTGAATAAAAGTATTTAAAGAAAAAAATCCTCCTCTGTATGCTTAAAGAAAAAGAAAAAAAACAACAACATCCCAAAACTGACAATTTAGAATTCATATTTTTAGACCTACCTTACCTATTCATTTTGGGGGTTTGCAGAGTAATATGTCTATTCAGTTAAGGTTCAGAAATGCCTTCTGTAAGGTCATCTAAACTGGCACATTAAGTTCTCTCACTTTGTATAAAAAGCTGTTTGAAAGATAAGTAACACACTGTACACTGTCTATAAAGACAGTATCATTTCATTGTCAGTGTAGTCATGAATTCTGACTTCCACTAGGTTTTCTGCTTCGTCTGGGAACCTTGTTAAACTCCAGAACCTGTAAACAAGTGAAAATTTCAGTTATCTAAAGTATATCTTTGATTTCAAAAAATGCCTGTGTAAAACTGGCACCTGTGAGGTTGGACAAACCTCCTCAGGGTGCATGGAGTCCAGCATTTGCTACATCCCAGAATCCCAGGGAAAAAAAATCATTCCTCAAATACACTTGGTAAAATACATTTACATAAAAAAAATCCTACCATTTTAATTGATGAGAAATGTTTAAGGAATTCCTTTGTCAGTTAATGCAAATTTGTCCAGAAGTGAGAAAATCTAGCCTAAGTGCTGAACTATTTAATTTGCATTCTTTAACACCTTGCCCTGCAAGGGGTCCTGGTGTCAGTGTCAATTAACTGAGACTCGCATTCTACGTTAGGGATCCTTTCAGTGTAATATGAAAATGTAGCATCTTTGAAGCTCATTTTCTTAGTTCAAATGCAGATGCAAAGATTTGCATAACCATGATGAAATACGTACTTAGTCAAGTGCATTCCACATTGCTGTAGTAGTTCTGTTTACCTAATGAAACACATAACAACGCAAATCAGAACAGTCTGCTGATTTAGCTAGTGAAGCTAAATCATCCATACAGGTGATAATCACAGCTTGACTTAGCTACAGGAACCAGAGAAACCTGAGTACCTACAGTGAATCCCCTTAAATGTTTCATCTCTAAATCTTATTGTTATCATACATTATTAGTTTGTTGTTCTTATTTGCCCTCTTTGCTTAATAACACATACTCACTAAACTGACTAAACACAGATAGGAACGTTTCACCCAGACAAAATAGCAATTTCTGAATAGTACTTTAGCCCACACAAATCAACTACCTAACATGAAGACAGATTTCTCAAAGTAAACAAGAAGATATTTAATGTGCTCTTGCTGTAAACCTTCACAATTTGCACAGATGCAATACTAAAAAGTAAGGTAAAAAGTAAAGGTAAAGTTGACATTGTTTTAAAACTGAAATAAAAATAAAGAATTTTAATTTCTGCTCCAAGACTTTTGATCTTAATTTTGGTTGTTCTTTTTCTGAAATTAGGTAAAAAAACACTTGGCTGAACTTCAGAAAACACCCAGAATGTATTGCTAAATTAGAAGCTTATATCATGACCCTCTGTGAGATTTTGTTCACCTCTTCTTCTGCTGCGTGGCCCTTTCTGAAAAAAAAAAACCAAAACCCAACCAACCAACCAAAAAAACCAAACCAAAACCAAAAAAACAGAAGAACCATACCCAACAAAAACCCACAAAATACAAATCCTGTCAGATACTGTCAATGTTGAGAGAAATAAAAATCCAGTTGTTTTTTTTTTTCCTTCATGGCTTTAATTTTATAAGGGTAATTTTGCGTTTACTTTAACTCAGGCACAACTCTAATATTCTCTATAACTGGGAGATTCAGTATTCATTACAAACATTGTGATTCACCTCTACAGCAGAAAATTTCCAGATCTAAGACCCTTGGTGAAATTTATTCCATGAAACAAATCTTATTTTTACAAAATTTCCCACTTTAGAAACACTTAAGGATACTGTGGTGATAACAGGAATCTCCTGTTAATGTGTTACATAACAGGTATAAAACTCAGAATCAGCAAAAATAATATACCTTTTAAAAGTTTATCTAATGAGGTAATCAACAACATTGTATACATGTATGCATTCTCCTCATTGTTTTTCCAGAAAACATAGAAATAGAAAACTAGGATAAACTGACAGTTTTACCTAGTGATATTTAAGAACCCATACTAGTTTTTCATTTCATGAGCATCTCTTGTCCTTCTAATTAGACAGTTAACTTTTCTCAAGCTCTTATCAAATCTGCAGTGTGTTTTTCATATCAATATCCCTACTTGCTGAATTTTCAAGCAAACTTTCCCGTGTTTTTCACAGTAGTCTTCATGTTCAGGTGGAACTTCTAACTCACTCTAAAAAAAAACCACCACATATTCCCTAAATGGCTCTTCTCTCTTGAACTTTCTAAAAGCTTGACTGCAATAAGATTGCAAGTACATTTAGCTCACTTTTTTCATGCTAATGACATTAGTTTGTTTCCTTACGATCCCCTATTTGTAATTTATCATCACCTGCCTTGTTTTATATATCTAGATCGTCTGCAATGCAATATGATGACAATAGAATTTTCTCTTTATCACCTCAGATTTGCATGCATTCATAAATCTATTTTTTCCTCAGCAACAAAACCCAGATTTTCTATTACCAAAATAAAGCCACTTACTTGAATAGCAGAAGCACCCAACCACCATGTTTCTCCCGGTATGTGTGCTGTTTTACTTGTCTTCATAGAAAGAATTCTCCAACAAGTCTCCAAAAGTTGTTTTGTCTTTAATATTGACAGATTGTCCACAACTGAGTCCCACTTTACATCATCACAGTCATCAGATGTTCTCTTCTTGTGCACCTAGAATGTTTTGGTCAGTATATACTACCATCCCTATATTTGGTCTGACAAGCATGATTCAACAAAAATAAAGTTAAAAGTAAAATTCCCATAGCTACATGAATTAGAATGAAGTCCCATAACTTTTTGGTCTGCACGGAGCATCAGGTTTTAGAATCCAGTCACAAGGTAACAAGAGCTTGAATCATACGGATAAATCAATTGAAGACAAGGGAATAATTTCTTCTCATCTTTACTGAAAAACACTATACTCACCATTTAGAAATCATATAGCACTAGTCCTGAGGTGAGAGACTTCTTACAACTTGGTTTGATTTCAAGGTACTTCTAGCTACCTTATCTTAGAGATAGAAATTATCTCTTCAAACTGTATTTTAATATAGGCTAATGGAACGGTAGTCTTGTTTGTAACATATGCTACTAGACAATGTCAGTATATAAACCTAATTAAATAAGGATGTGGGGTTTGATGGATCCAACACTCAGAGGGCATTGGTTTAATAAAAGAATGAACAAACAACAATTTTTATGCTAATTAAAAGTGTTATGGAAAACACTGATTAGCTCAAATTTAATATGATAAATGCCATATAAAATCAGTGAAGGGACTTTATGCACCTGACTCATAATAAGCGGTTCATCATCAGCACCTAAAAATATTTTGGAGCATAAATGTCAGTACATTTGTAACCATAAATGTACCATGGTTAATCACATTTGGCCTCCAAGATTAAACCTGTATGTCTCATAGGACTGTTTTAAATACATGACAAGAGAGGAATGAGACTGCTGTTACTGCTTTTTGATATTGAGAAATTCAGCTGAGATCCCTGCTGAGCTGGACGTCTTTAGAATTCGTAAGTGTTGTAATTCAAAACAGTTTTATTCATCTGCCTTTAAAATGTTGAAAACTTTTTATGTGAAATAGCTCATTTAAAATGTGACTTTGCTGAACCTTTATCTATACTATTGGGAACACTGAGAAAGGAGGAGTCGTTTCTATTGTACTGGGGGAAATCTCCATTTTTTTATTTGAATTTTACAGAAATGGCATTGAACCACTTATCCCCTGGAATTTCCCAAGTAAGAAAGTAATGGAGGTTGATCTGATTGGACAGTGTCTTCCTTTTATCATATAATCTATTTTTCTGAATACATAAGATCTTCATCCACATCTGTAAGCCTGAGAATACTGTAATAAAGTAAAACCAGATGGAATCTCTGACTCAAAAACTGTAAATAAATATAATTATTAGCAACAAAATATTGGTTTGTAGTTCTGCAGTGGTAGTAATAGCAGCAATTTGAGTATGATAGCTCAGAAGAATCTCCAGTCTACGAACAAAGACTTTCCAGTTCTGGGAATTTAACAACCTGACTTTCCACATATATCCTATGACTATTCACTCTGAATCCCAGCTATGAAAAGATCCCAAAGCAGCTTAAAAATAATACTAACAATAAATTACAGAATAGATATGATACAATAATATTCTGGAGTCTTTGACAATAATTATCAATGTCTTGAGTTCTTACCTCTGAACCAAAATCTGATTCTACGTGAGAAATCTCTCTAAGACTGGCCACAGATCTTAAAATGATTTCCTGCAGGATAAACCTCACCATTGTCTATTTAAAGTGAAATCATGCAATTCAAAATAACCCAGCCCATAATAAAACAACATTTTTGTGTTTCTAAAAGTCATAGTTGAAGAGGGAATCAGAAGAATAAAACGTGTATGAAAAAAGGCTAGTGCAACTTTTTTATAATGAATAGGGAGTGGCCAGATACCATGCTCACAATAACAACTTAAGAATTAAACCAAACAGAGAAAAACAGGGAAAGAAAAGAACGCCAGTGGGGGAAAATATCATCATTGTAAAAACATTTCTAGTTACTTGCAGAGTATTGCTAGGAAAAAGGTTAATATCCAAATAGCTGCCTTATTATTATTAGGAGTTTTCACACTCCTCCCAAAGAACTTCATGCTCTGAAATATTTTTTTGGCCTAAATCTGTCCCTCATGTGAAGAACTTGCAAAGCCCTTTAGCACATCTTCAAATAGCTTTCAATAATATTTTCACTTTCTGTCAGAAGCCATAAAAAAATAGTCATTTTGGAGGTTATTGTGGGCATTATGTAGTCAGTCATTTGGGTTAAGTACTGTGCCATAGCAGTCAGTTTTCCAGCTTCGTCGGCTACTGGACAAAATAGGATAGAGACAATTCTCTGGTGCCAAGACTTGCTGGCATGGCTTATGCAGGACAGTCAGCCTTATGGACATAAGGGACTGCATCCTGGGAAGGGGCTTGGGCCTGCACTAAGTCCCCTCAGATCATCATTGCTTATGTTCTCTTTCTTTCCTTGCTATACCTAAAGTTTTCTTTAAAGTCCTTGGACTTAGAGAAGTGTTTATCTAGGACGGTACTTTACAGGTATTTTGGATGAAGCTATTATGATGTGCAGAAGTAACTATGGGTTATTACACAGAAGAAGACTTTCTGACTAATTTCTGAACAGCACAAGATACTAAAGTTAAATTACACTGGCACACTCAAGAGAAAAATACAGTAATTCACTTACTTGAATATGTGAGGAAGTAGTCAAGGTAACATTTGCATTTCATTCTATAACTGTAAATAATGATCAGCAATAAGAAGAGTGAAAAAATATTTCTTAAATATTCAATTGATTTCCATTTCTTTTTGTCCTGCACATGTGTTGGGAAAACCTCCAGTATCAATAAAGGCTGGAGGATGAAGGGATTGACAGCAGGTCTGCCGAGAAAGACTTGGGGGTACTGGTGGATAGAAAGCTGGGCATGAAGCAACAACATGTGCTTGCAGACCAGAAAGCCAACCGTATCCTGGGCTGCATTCAAAGAACCTTGGCCAGCAGGTCAGGGGGCAATTCTGCCCCTCTACTCCACGCTGGTAAGACCCAATCTGGAGTCATGTGTCCGGCTCTGGGGTCCTCAGCACAGGAAGACCCCTTGGAGCAGGTCTAGTGGAGGGCCACGAAGATGATCAGAAGGGCTAGAGCACCTCTCCTTTGAGGAAAAACTTTTAACTAGAATTCTCCAGTCCTATTTCAGCCCAGACTTCTTAACGGAAATGTTGTAACTGAGTTTCGGAAAGAGCGCTTAAAACGTACTACTTAAGGACACAACATATGCCCTAACAAAAAAATTAGAATTTATCTAACAGTGAAATCAGAAAGTGATGCTCCAAAGGAAGAGGCTATTATGTGACACTGTGCATGATGTGAAATATCCATAGCTTTACAGTGAAGCATTTCAGGCTGAAAAGTAAATAGATTCACTGTCAGTTTGAAAACAACAACAAATATCACAACTCAGTTTGAATCCTGGCACTGGAAAAAGCTGCAACAACCCAGTGGACCTCAACACTTTGCAGGAGCCAGCATAACACACACAGCAGGGATGAGAGAATGGTAGCATCTCTGGATTGGATTAATTCCTTATGAAATCATTGGAAAATATTTCAGGAGAAGGTGAAGAGGCCAACTGCCTGAAGTAAACAGGTTATTTAATCATTTTCAATGAGACAAAGTTAGGAAAACAAGTATGATATCTGAAATAAAAACAACAAAACTTAAAGAAGAGCAGTAGAGAATCAAGATGAGAGAATGAACTACAGCTTATACTGGGTAGCTAACTGGAAAAAAGTGTAAATTTGCAATACCGCTAAAACTCAGCCACCAGAAGACCATCAAGACACGGTTTTGTAAAAAGTTTGTACTGGAGGGGCAAGAGGCTAAAGACTGAGGGAGGGGCTGGATATGCTTTCCAGGTAAAAAGGAAAGCTGGAGTGAAATTGTTCAGCTGCTCCCCAGTTGTGTCCTAGAGCAGCTCCTCCCACTCTTCCAGAAAAGGGTCTGGAAGTGCCCCTTGCTCAGTCAGTCAGAGCAGAAAGAACTTTATAGAAGCAGAGTACTTACCTCAAAAGTCTAGTTGGAACCAAGTCAGTCAAGTCCCTGGGGAGGACACACGAGGTCCTGGGTTCCAGCTCTCAGTCACCTACTGGAAAAGAAATCTCCCAGTTCAACAGGGCCTCTGGAGAAAAGTTTCTTTAAACTAAAACTCTGTGAACTTACACCTCCTTTTTCTCACCAAATATAGACAAAATTTTGGTTGGGTACTAATAAAAACAACAGCATAATCACACTGCTCCTATAGCAGTGAAAGCATTTTGCTAAAGAACATTTCTGGTCACATTTCTGGCACAGAATAACACATGTCTATAACAGGATGGTTTGTTGTTACTTTGGAGTAACAACATCCAAACTACCTGAGTGGAAATGTTCCCTGATCCACTCTGGCTCCTGAGTGAAACCAGGGAGTTGTTTGGGAAAGCCATCATTGACACAGTCAAGGTCAGTCAGGAACCGACCGAGTAGAAGGTCCATGGACTATAGATGTTTCAATGGAAATGTGCACCGCATTTTATGACTGAATAAAAAATATCAGGCTTCAACATTAACCAATATTCTTATAGTCACCATGCAGACTTTTTTTACTCTAGAATCTCTGCCTCTGTTTTGTCTTCACCAAAAATGCATGTTCTAGCCTCCTTCTATCACTTACTATTACAGTAGGTGCAGAATTTACTGGATAAAATTATAGCTTGACCATTTTCTTTCTTTCTTCCTGTATCATATCTGATTCATTAGTGGAAAAACATATGGTGAGAATGTGTATGAGAAAATTTGTGAATGCTTGGCTTGTTTAAAATGTGTATCTCTGATGACCCAATCACTATTAACCAATCATAATAGTAAAAAGTACTTATGCTTTT
>JAOXJK010000023.1:108534658-108549452 GCA_025774025.1 Xenus cinereus
TAAAAAGTACTTATGCTTTTCATTTCCTGATTAAAAAAAAAAAAAAATCCTTGGAAAAAATAGCAGCCCAATATGTATCCCTCACATCAAATGTTGTTATGTAGGTCACTTGACTTTGCATCTACACTCAGGGACTTTCTCTCTAGGATGAAATTTTACAGTAAAATACCATTTATTTTGGATTTGTAAAAGGGAATTCAGAAAATCAAGCTGTTCATATTTTTTGTCCATTGGGTTTAATAAAAATTTGATCACCTCTTGATGTCCTTTCAATTTATATTTTTTTTATTTCTCAATTATTCCTGAGTGCTAGGAAAAAAAAAATATTTCAGCATAGCAATGCAGTAACTTTGGTAATCAACCCCCAATAAGAAACACTTTCTGATAATTTTTTCCAAGTGTTGAGCACTGGTTATATTTATCCCATGCACCTTTGGGAGCACAGCATTCTCAGTGCTATTTTTTACCTTCTTCTGCAAGTTTGTGCATTGTTTGCTCGAAGCTCCTGTTTCAAAAATACAATTTCATGTTATTCCACGGGGACATTGAAAAACTAGCCAACAAATAGTATAAATTACTCACATTCAAACTGGAGGCAAATAAAGTCATCTTTTCTGCTACTGTAGCTACTAGTATACAATTTTGCTGTCATTGTCACCAAGGTAAATTGTTTGTGGCTCTACTGAATTCAGTTTAATCTCCCTGGAATTACAGCAGTGTAACAGAAAACCTGTTATCCTCCACTTATTACAGTCTGAACTTTGATTTCTGTGAAGTACAATATTTTTAACTCTCTGAGAAATCTTAGGGGGGGCATATTCATTTATTCCCCTGACAGTTTATGAAAAACTAAAAATCCTAAGTGTCACAGGTAACCAGTGAGAGTAGGGATGCATCCTGCAGTCAGTTCAAGATCGAAGATCCCAAGGTTCATAAGTCTTAAAACACATTGCAGGATCCTTAAAGACTGAGGAAAAGTAGATCTAACTGCCTTTGGAAGACTGTAACTCTTCTAAGCCATGACTGCTTCTGTACCCACTTCTGCCCCACGATAAATGTGAATTAGTTTTCTTCACTTTAGTAAAATATGAGCTGCCTTGCAGCTGCCATGGGGTACTGGTGTGCTAGTTGCTTCACACTAGCTAATATAATTTGATTCCTGACCCCTTGCTTGAGCAGCCAGCCCTCAGTTACTCTGTATGGTAACATGTTTTAGGGGCAATTCAGGAGCTACGCTGGAAAGGCAGTTTAGTTTTGAACATGCTGTTGTACAACCAGATGTGGTCCTTTTTCACGGAAGTCTGCTGTGCACTACTGAGCAGCACCCACTTGAGAGAAACCCTGGGCTGATTGTGTATCAACCTTGTGCCAGTGCTCAGTCAATTGCTGTCTTTGTTGTTAGAAGGATGAGAAATCAAGCAGTATTCAGGAAAGCCACAGTGTGCATTCTACATTGATTTTTAAATCCCCAAAGGTTTGTTTAGAGAGGATAACCTTAGTTGATGCAGCGCACTCATCAATGGTATCAGAGAATAAAGGTGCTGTCTTAAATACAAATCTGTATGTATAAGATATCAGAAGCCATAGAAGACAGTCTCACCCTTGATGGAGACGCAGTGAGCTGGAACTCAAAAGCTGGTTATTTTCCATTCGCCCTTGATTTGATGAATTACAATGTCATTTAGCAGCATACAGATTTATGAATTGTTGTTTCACTCACCTACCTAATGCTATTAATTTGTATTGATAAGTGAAATGTTCATGCACCTCTCAGCTCTACAACACAGAGAACCTTGAAATGCTAATGATACCCCGTGCTACATTTTCATTGAGAGCTGGGATGTGGTGTCCATCACTCTTTGTTGTTACTTACACACTGATTGCATAAAACCAATGCTACTACAAGGGTACCTTAGCAACAGCAGATTCTCTCGTGGTTTTTTGCAGAGAGAAACAGCCTGAGAAGTGACACGGGTAGTAAAGCAGGAGAACTCAGGCCCCATGACTCCTGTACAAGTGATGCTGGCTCTGTAGCATGCACTTCTCAGCTCTCTTACATGAGGTTGATTATATGTTGATGCTGACCTCAAAATTGTTAGTAGCTGGTATCCCTTGCTCACAGTCTTGTAAGACTAACATACCCAGGTACATTATTTTGTCTGAACCACTTTATTCATCCCTCCCTGTACCTCCCTTTCCTACTCCCTCTATTCCTGGTTGCCACTTATTTCACCTCTTCTGAGGTGTTGGCTCCATACGCGGTTTGAAGCACCATGTCCTTTGCACTAAGCAGCCGCCTCCTGCAGCTGGAACCCTTTCAGACATTATTTCTCTTTCAACTTTTCACCTCACATTGTTATCACTACATCATATCACCCTGCAAAAGCACAATTTTTCCAAGATCCATTCATATTCACTAAGCAGCTCCCCACCAGACACACATTGGCATCAACTGCTTAGTGCTCAGAAATTTAATTTCCTAATATTGGGAACAAGTTCTTGACAAAAGTATCATGACAAATGATAAACATACGACACAGTAAAGGTAGGTAACTGATTCATGAACTGTGTAGAGAGAAGAAACACTGAAATGATCATGCATCAGATATCCTGGGGACATCCTATCCTGCGATCACCTGTGCTTTGACAGGTACGGCTCAGAATAGAGAATATTTGCTTCTCAGAATGTATTACATTTTCTTGTCCCACCTCTCTCAAATAAAATATTGCTTTAGGGAAAAGTGATAGTATAATGTGACAAATCAGAAAGAGATTGGACAAGGTTTTGTCATTTATTCCTTAAGTCTCAATGAACTAGAGTGATTCTATAAAGCCCTTTCTGCTTATTCTGTGTGGTGATTCTTACTTCTGTTTTGTTTTATTCTGAGCATTTCAGATGCACCAAAACTATTTACAAAACAGCTTTCCTATCAAGGGAAGGTTTACACAATTATAAAAAAAGAATTCTATTTCTCTGAGCTCTGTATATTTTTCTCAGAGATTCTGGGCATAGCAGGAGCTAATCTAGACATTTTTGTGTCTGGTGAATGACTGGTGTGCTGAGTAATATCAGCAGCTTAAGTGTTAATTAGTGAAAGAGAAATCAAAATAATCCCGCACATTATTCAGGTTGGTTATCATTCATTTTATGCCTTGTGTAGTAATTCTATGAGAATATCCTTGAGGGAAATTAATTGGACAATTTTGTTATTTTGAATGCTACAAGTAAAATGACCATTTTAAAGTTATATCCGAAATTATGCAAAGAGGAATGGAGGTGAGAAAAAATATTAGGAATTGATGTAAACTACCAACATTGAAAGTAAATTTGGAAAGGTAAAACCAAAAGATAAAGTAGACGGAATTTCTCCACCCATATAACTGATTAGACATGTGTGCGTGGGAATTGAATGTATTGACAGAAAAAATATTTACCAGCACTTTAATTAATATGACGCTAAAAATAGGTAGAAGGCAGGAGAGCTAAGCATACCTAAATATGTCCATTCAAACCTATGAGCCCCATCCAGAAAGACAGAACAGCCCCCTGCAGACTCTACCACTGGCTAGCAGGTTGTCATCTTAGTTCTAAGCTCAAGACTTTCTGTAGCCAGTGGAGACACTGGTAAGTCCTGCATGAATCTCACCTGTCTTATATGGCTACCACAGGATGCAATGAATCATGTTTTCGAGGCATTGGTTTTGAGTGACTAAAAAGGCTATCTAGAGGACTAATTTAATTAATTTAGAGGACTAAATTTATTTAATTAATAATTAAATAAAAATTAAAATTAATTATTAATTTTTTAAAATTAATTTAATTAATTAATAACTAAATAAAAATTAAATACATTAATAATAAAATAAATATTAAAATATTAAAATAATTAAATAAAAATTAAAATTAATTTAGTTAATTAATTTAGAGGACTAAAACTGTATTTTATAGAGTGGGAGTGACATAAGATAACTTACAAGATATTATTGTCTTTTATGTGCATATGAGCACCTAAAAGTCTCAGTCAAGTTCTCCATGTGGACTATCTTATTCTTGCATAAATATAATAAAATCTGAAAAGCTTATATTCTCAATATTGAATACAGAGCAAAGAGTTATTGCTACCAATTAAAAAAGGAGACAACTCAGATAAAGGTAAAGACATGGTTAATTTATATGCATATTATGCACAAGCATCTATTTAGTATATTCAACCTTGAAAAAGTATAAAGAGGCTTTGTAGAAGCCTTTTTAACAGCACTGTGCACAGCCAGCCTTGGTGTGAGCAGCATGTGCCTTGCAACATTCGCTCTCTGCCACTGTGCCTTACCCTGGGTATGAAGTGAAGGTAACACCTGGCTAATTTGTAGTCCAGATAATATCCTTCCAGATAACTGAGGCTGTAAATTCTGATTTGGAGGCCTAGCAAGGTCAGGAAGACAATCATCTTTATTTCATATTAATTCAGTTAGCATAGCAGTTTTGCTACACTGAAACTAGGTTCATTTCATTGGCAACTATACCAGAGATTCTACTTCAACTACACATCAAATGCTCTTCAAGTCCCAAAGGAAACATAAGGATTTGAACTAATGATTGGTCAGTTGAGTCAGCTGTCATCCACATGCATGGAGAGAATGTTTGGTTGTGATTAAATTAATTCTGAATTAAGTCCCCCAAACCACATATAGTGTAGATGTAGGGTCTAGCTGCCTTACGCTTCTGATCTGCTCCTACTGCACCAAAGCAATTCATTCCTACTGTAGACATAGTCAGAGCAGATCCTGGGGTCACTCAAGACTTTGTCTAAGCAGTTCCTTCTTTTAGAGTAGGACCAACTATACCTGGGTAATTTCTGGCAGAGTATGTTCAATATATTCCTAAAAATTCTACAGCTTCCATGGGCTTGTATTATTCCTTTCTTCTGTTATTGTCCCTATTTTCTGTAACTTCTAAACTGAGTCATTCCCATATTCAAATCTGTTAATTCTTTCCACCATGAACATGGAAACCAAATTATTCACCTCCTCTTTATTGGATGTTTCTGCGTACTTGAAATTTGTTAGTATGCCTGGTTCCCCCATAGTTTTCGCCTTGTTATTTTGCACAGTCCCAGTCTGTGTAATCTTCCTTAAGAGAATCAAATTAAGAAGAAAGACTCCAGCAGATTCAGGAGTTGAACCCATTTCTCTAAGTCTCGGTCCAATGCTTTAATCACAACGCTGTCCTTCCTTCCTGACATGGTGACTGCTTTGCAAGGTCATTGTGTTCAGATTACAAGTAATTTTAATTTTTCATGTGAAAAATTGCTGAGTCTTCACAGGAAGCATTTACATTTGAAATATTCATTTTCAAAGTAATTTTTTAGGTTTTTCTTTTTTTTTTTTTGATGGTTCAAAACTAATCTTCACAAACATTATGCTTCACAAAACAAAGCAAAACAAATTAAAAAAAATAGATATATTTGAACTGAAAAATGGAAACAATATTGTTTTAGTCAATTTACAAGGTTTTCTTCCAACCAGATAACACTTCAGTTTTGCCAAAACTCAAAAACTTGTAGGTATTTTTTTGTAATAGAAGCTCTGGATCTTCTAATCTGAAACTTCTTAATTGCAGTTTCTGAAACCTGACTACTATTAATCTTTCTGTATTACATTATTTTTGTTTTAATGGCTCTATCAAAATATATTCCATATGATAGCCAAATAGTGACATTCATGCAGTGGGTTTGACTTTGGAGGCCTACGTTAACACTGCAACAGAAATTACAGTTTAACCAGCTGTTCTTATGTCCTACTGTTTCTCATTACTCAAAGTTTGACCAGCCAGATGAGAAAAGGCATACGGGATAGAGCTCCCAAGCTCTGAACTATAAAAAAAGGAACTACAATTGAGGAAATCAAAGTGTAATACCTAGAATTTGAATTTCAATTGTCAAAACCATTTACTAATTAAATTATGTTTAGATAGCTAAGTGAAACATCTCTTGAATTAAAAACAGACACGAACATAGGGTATTCTAAATATACAAATCCTGTTGAAATTGGCACAAACATAGTAGAGAAAAAAGCAATTCCCAAAGACAACTGTTCAGAGTATTTGAGGAATGAAAATCAGTTGGAAGGATGTGTTCTCATGTAAACTAAGTACCTAACAGCCAACTTTTTCTAAATTCTGTGGATTTTTTAACAAATATACTAAAGAAAATGCATACATCTTAAGCTACAGGTTGACTAGAAGCTTGCATGGGAGTTTGAATTTTTTTTTCAGACCAGGAGAACAAAAAAATGTCCCTTTGGATGTGAGACATCCTCACAAGCAGTTTGTCTGGTAGTTGCCATTTTTCAACCCAGTCTGAGAGCTCCACAGTAAAGTTTGGATGCAAAGATCCCCCCGGGAGCTACATGATGCCCCCCTTAAATGTTCTTTTTCAGCAAGCGTCCCAAAGTGCAACTCCATATGGGTTGCTCTCCTGTTTTGTAATCCAGATCTCTACATCAGCAGGGACTGTTCAGGCAAACATCACCAATCATACTAGAAAATGCAACTTGTCAAGCCAAGCACTAGCCTGCACTCCATACCCGTGAAGCTGCTGGCTGTCGTTGCCTTATGGAAGCTGCTCCTGGATCATGGCTTGTCCTTGAAGATCCACAGTATGTACCATTCCCGTTGGCCCTTGTCCAGGAGAAGATACTGACCTGCGACTCATTGGGTCAGAAATGCAGGTAGTCTGATCTATGAGACGTGTCCTGTGTCTTATTTAGGTTTATGGTTTGGGATAAATCAGTGCTTTTGGGGTTGTTAGGTTGTGTGTTTTTGTGACCAGGAAGCAGACAGTGACTCAGACATTGTCTCATCAGCATCCTCCTGGGTCTGAGGTGGAAGGAGCACATTCATGCCTAAGGGGACTGTCTCCTGTCCAGAGAGGAAGATGCAGAGACAAGTTCTGCAGGAAGCATGTTTCCCCCATGCACAACATAAGCAGTACATATAGTCCAAGGAGGGGATGTATTTCTGCCTTTAGCGGTTTAAATTAAGCCACAAGTCACTCCTTTTCTTCTGCTAGAATAGCTGATACCAACTCTAATTGATGCTTGTCTCTTATGAAGACATCATTTTTGCCTCACACTTCTTTGGGGATAAAAGGTTTAATAAACACAAATCTGTGGAAATAAGTATGTCATTTATTCCTTTCTACTTGGAAGATCCATAAATTCATGTCTTTCCAGTTCCTCCTAGAATCTCTAACCACAAACAAGTTAAATAAGGCATTTAGAATTGGTTTAATTACTGCTGAAACCGAGGGAAAAAGGTTAAGGATAGAGCTCACGCTGAAATTTTCTTTCAGTGCTTTTAAAATGAGTTTCTATTCTATTTTTACTCACCCTTTTTGTTTCTGCTTCAGCTTCTAATAATTATGGGGCTTTTTGCAAGGCATAAATAAAAGCTCTTAATACACATGGCAACAACTGTGTATGAGAATAACTGACGTTCAAGGGTTTTAACATTTTCTTTCTTGCTACCAGTTCAAAAGCATATTACCATCCAGTTTAGTACAATTAAACACATCTACTAAGGTCTGATTGCAGTGGATTAACAAAACTGCTTCTAAGCAGAGCTCAGCCATGGCCTCATTCCATTTGTGCACTGTGCTCACCTATGTTCCTACACAGTCAAGTCTCATTTATCAGCTTTTTAACTTACATGAGCACTGAAATTAACTTTAGAAACCACACTAACAGAACAAAGTCTAGCCAGGCCTGTTCCATTTTGTTCTTCTTTATTGAATCGAGCCTCAAAATTGCCAGTTGCATAAGAATACGTGACTAGACTGTCACATTGCGGAAGCCTGTTTGGTATGCATCTCACATCTTCCCCAGGCTTTCTATCACTTCGTGCTGACAGCATGAATGGATGCAAAGATTTACTGACTGACACTGCAAAGTTGCCATTGTCAGGAGAGGCAGACACCCTAATGATGTGCAACATTGCTGAACCTAAAAAGGAGAAGGAAGGGAGAAAGAGAAAGACATTGTTTCCATGGCTACACAATAATACTTCTTCCATATCTCTTCTTCTTGCTGCCTTGCCATCTGTGTCCATTCTGCAGATAGCAGTTGATTATGTCTCATTAGAATATTTAATGATTCCCAAGTTATTAATTAGTGAAGGTTCAAATAGGATTGTGCATTGCTGTAAACATTACTCATACAGTAATCTTGAAAAATATTATATAAAGGAAATTATATCACGCCGTACCTAATTTAACCCTACGTATATCAAGACACCTTGGAGTCTGTTGCAATACAATGCCTCAGTATTGGGTTGTCTGCTCCAGAGTTTCTTGCAATATGTGTTGTTCATTACAACAGGGCAATGCACCACAGAGGTTCTTGGGCTGTATGTCTAAACATATATACTGTTATCTGATATACAGAAATAATAAAATTAAAGTAATACACCTGTTTCTAAGTCTCAGCCCTTCAAAAAACTAATATGGCTCATTTCCAAGTATTAGGTAGCTCCCAAAAACAATGGGTGTCAGTGTCCATACTCAGTCCACGGGAAGAGGTAAGCAACTTCCATGGGTATTGCAGTCTGCTCTTCAGGAGAACCTTCTCTTTCCTCTAGAGCTCAGGTGTGCTGAAATAATCTTCTAGAACCAACTACACACTCCTGACGTAAAACCAAGTTGAGGTACGTAAATTGGGTTGTCTGACTTAGACAGGTACCTTCCAAAACTGTTCAATAACCTCTTGCGCAACACTCACAGCTGCTATTGGCTTTCTATAATATAAGCTGTACTGTGGCAACTAGAGCAACTATATACTTGCAGAATCAATAATATGAAATGGAGTAGCAGATTAAAGCAGATGGAAAGCTGTAAACATAGGGGGCAGGGGTATCCAAATAAAGCATCTTCACATTTTGAAGGTGAAGGTGACTCATTTAGCAATTTTGCCTTTTGTGGAGCTCTTTACTGAGAAGTCCTTTTACAAGATTCCAAGGATTTGAGTATGTTTATCAGTATCTTGTGCATTATTCTGTATTTGTTTAGTTGCAGTCCTCTGGAGGCAACACCATTCATTCCACTGACCTCAGTAGATTAAGGGAGGATATAACTAGTGATTGCAAATAAAACAGTGTCGGTAGAGTTAAATCATTTGCAGAGTGTATATACTCTCTTTCTTATCAAGTTGCTTTACACTAAATGACTTGACTTGTTTTCAGAAATTTAAAGGCATAAGAACGTTTGTACATAAAAGATACAAATCAGCTTTAGGCTGAAAATGTCAAGATGTAAAATAACTGAAAGTATTTGAATAATGTCTTCTAGAGACTATGCATACATTTACAGCACAAATTCCTTTAATGCCACTGGGAAATTCTCCTGTGATAAGAGACAGAGAGATGCAGTTTTGCTACAAGACATGATTAATTTTTAACGAAGGTATTTGTGGCACAGAAATACAAGTGTCCCAAGAGTTATGGACATAAGATTCAGTAATCATTTCCCTGCTGAGCAAAATGAACTTTTTCAGGCCTGATTCTACACCTCTTGCTGGTACCGTGTAGGTCTTTAGCTCAAGTGAATCATCTCCACATACAGTGAATCATCTTCTATGAAAGCTGCAGAAAGGGTTTTCAGCTGTCCACTTGTTAAGAAACACATGAATAATTGCTGAGTAGATGTCCAAAAAGACCATCATGTACCCTGAGCCCCACCATGTTTTTATGGCACTGTGCATATTCAACAAAATCTGTCCCTGAATTTCCAAGAGCCAAGATGGTGGCACCCTGCAGTGATCCCTGCCTCAATTTGATTAGCCAAACAAATAATAAGAACAGTATGCATTTTTCAGCTAGTGTAGAATTTATAAACACAATTTGCAAATTAACATTCAAGTTTGTGAAGACATACAGTATAGTATTTTTAGTTTTGCTATGCAGGTTTATGAGCAGTAAGATCATAAGAGTAACAGCAAAATTGTTGATGGGAATCAACTCCTTAGAATAAGAGTTGGGCTTAAGTCCTCAACTAAGAGACTATTTGCATAGTGGGTTTTAGTCCCTCTGGTCTAAGAGATTTAAACAAAAGAACTCCACTGCACATATGCGTTAGATGACTTTCTCAATATGGAAAGCTGACCTGAGAAACCTCATGGTTCTGTACTACTCAGTTCCCAGGTATACCTAAGACATTAAAGTATGCTTCCATCTTTACAAACAGCGTGAAAAAATTCTTATTTTAACCTCATATGGATGTTCTTATTAGACAAACTACCAAACACAATGGAAAGCCTTTCATGTTTTCAACACAATTTTCTAAAGTTCCTCTAAGAATAAGGAACCTTACAATCAAGTTCACTTTGTTTACCTTTAAGCACCTCAAAATCAGGTGTCTGGTTTAAGCTATGTTTCATCTGGGTGATTTGGAAAGTATAAGAACCTCTACATAGCAATTCACCCAACCTCTCTTAAGAAACTCTGGATTATGCTTTGGAAGTCCCCTCACATGAAACATAGAAACAATGCCTTAGTCTAGGTATTTGATTTTAAGACAGACAAAGTTAACTGAGATACAACTCATGCATTCAGTTCCATTTGAGGAAACTTATCCTTAACCCTATTGACATATTACATAATACCAGCCACAACAAAGATGATCTACAAGTCCCCAAGATCCTTCTTGAAGTTCAAAATGCATTGTCCAAGATGGCATCTATTGTTGGTATTTTCTGCAAATAATTCTGGTATGTGTTTTGTTCCTCTTCACTATTCCATTTTAGCCCAGAGAATTTTTTACTTCTGGGAAAGCAGTCAATTCCTGAAAGAAAGTTATCTAACAATCCAAGGATTAAGGTTACTAGCAGAATTTAATGAAACAACCCCTATAAAGGAAGTACATTCAACATATTAAACACATGCTTACAGTTGCAAGTGAAAAATACAGACATTTGAGTAAGTTACCTTGATAGAAAACCATGTACAATCCATATTTGGGATACAAGAGTCAGACCAAAAATCTGATCTATATTTTCAGCCTGAAGAAGTTTCATGTCTCCATAGTGAAGTGAAAAGAGCCTAAAGGGATATACACCAACCAAGAAACAAATTCCTAGCTGTTTATTTCTTTGTGTATATTTCAGAGGAATAGTCTGGAAGGAAAAAAAAAAACCACAACAAAAACAACCAAAAAAAATCTTTCATTTGAAGGGCTGGATTGTATATACCTTGCCAATAAGGTTTTTTTTTTTAATTGTTACTAATTAATAAGAGACTATACTTCAGTACATTGCTGGCTTGGCTTCTGCATTGCAGTACTGAAAAGCTAGCTGCACTGCTGATGCCTTAAAATAGGTCCATGAGCCTCATTAACATTGTTCCCAAGTAATTATGTAAAATATTTCACGAATAAAGGAATGGCTTTTGAGTCAGTGCACATTAGAAAGACAGAAGCAAAAGCAGAATCTAATGAAAAGAAAGGTTTGTTTATGCCCTGTAGCACCTTCACAGATAAGTTAGTTGACATATCTAGTATAAACCTAACTCCAACAAAGTCTGCTTTGTTAGCTTTGGAGTATTTGTCCCATTGCTATGTGATATTAATTCTGCAGTTCTCTTTAACACTTGTACAGTCTGAGAGTCTCTTTTCCCTTTATTCTCCTGTCATAACACCCAGTTTGTGAACCATCACAATCCCAATAATCCAATGGCATCCAAACTCTTTGCAGTTTATACTTAGAGTATTAGAGCTGGAGGATGCAACAAAATTCTCTTTGGGTGAAGTTTTTTTCTTGGCAGCTGCCAGGCTAAAACCAAATGAACTGATTTTTAATACATTCTTTTTTTTAGAGGGTTGACTTTTTAATCTTCCTGCTCCCCATATCTCACAGCAATTTTTCTGCTTATGAAATTTAACTTAGATACATGCCATGTATCAAATATTTTTACCTGCTTAGTTTTAATTTACTGTAATTAATTAAGTCCAAATATGTTAGAATTTGAGCAAGTATGCACTCGGTTTTGGATTTCAAATAATCAAGCTGGAAATATTGAATACTCTGGTTTGGATTCTGTCCGTAATATATTCAGAATGAAAATAGGTAAACTCAAAGAGAATTAATGGTGAGTCACAGTACCCCTTCTACTGGTATCTTGCAGCCTGTGTGTTGCAAAACCTGAGATTCCTTCAGGATCGTGACTCATTATTTAGAACATGATTATTAGAATGGCCTGATTCAGACTAAAGGTCTATCCTGATTCCAAAAGTTGACTAAGGCAGACTCATACTGAGTATAAACACAAAGCGAGCACACAGTGTACTTTTTTCTGACATTTTCCTAGTCTCTGCTCTACAGCACAAGGATTTTAAATAATGGAGGTGGTTTCTATGCATTTAATAAACCAGATACCTTCTCTTCCAGGAAATTACTCTACCTGCTCTAGAACACATGCAAACTGTTGGAATCTCTATCCCAATTTATATGTGGCAAATCTGGACTATGTTTTATCCACATCTCAGGTCCTTAGGGGCAGAAACAGTGAAAATTATCATGCAAAATAAGCAAAGAGTTTCACCTTCCTCTTCCAACTCTGTGTTTGTTGGAGATTTGGATATGTTGCACTATAGACACAAATGAAGATAAACGTACTTAAGTTAGAAGGGCGATGATAACTGTGCCGCTATGGCCACGCTGACTTCAGCATATGCTGTACAACAGCCATGAGTTCACAGGATCATGAGATTTCTCAAGTTGGCAAGGACCTTGGGAGGTCTATAGTCCAACCACCTGCTCAAAGCATGGTCAGCTGTGAGGTCAGACCAGGTCGCTCAAGGTTTCATCCCAGCTCCAAAGGCAGGGATGCCATAGCCCCTTTGGGCAACCTGCTCCACTGCCGAGTTTTCCTCCACGGCAAAAAGTTTTCACTTTTTATCTTACTTTTAAAGCATGAACTCCTTCTGGTTCAACTTATGCCCATTTTTTCTTGATTTCCAGTTGGTGTCTGGCCCTGAAACTATTTTATATGGTTTTGACTAACAGCATAGTCTTTTTTCTTCACATAATAAGAGATTGTTTGCTACAGACTGGATAATTTCAAAAGACCAATGGTAATTGTGTATTTCTGAATATTTAATTTCTGGAAAACATTTAATAAATTTATTCATTTTTCATCCTAGAAATTATTTCACACAATAGTAAACTAATTTTTGACTGTGGATTTCAAATCCAGTTACTGTCACTTTTAAAGCTACCGGCATGGAAAACAAAGACTTGTTTCATCCTAACTAGAACCTGACCCCAAAATGACACAATCATGTCCTCAGGAAAAAATTTACTTTAACTTTCCATTCTTACAATATGAAACAAGGTGGTATTGCATAAATTAAAATGAAAAAGATTGCTTGTATTTTGTTTGTGAAATGTAAGATGGTTAGCACACTTGATAGCTACTTATTATGCAGATGCTGACAAGGCCAGCTTCAGACACACATGGAGTTAACAGTCCTCTTGGTCAGCAGGCTATGGTGTACACCAAAAAATATAGGGCTGCAGCATGCCCAAGCTCAGGCTATATGTTGCTGTCTAGAGCTGGAGTAAGAGCTAGTAACATCCCACAGAAATAGTCACTAACTCTCTCAATCTACCCACCAAAAGAAATAAGCCTCTCAGGAGCCTTCAACCCTATTCCTCTTTCTCCCTCAGCCCTATTCTTCCCCCTTTCTGTACCACTCCTCTTCCTCAGCCTGCATGGGAGGAAGGCCCAGCTGTGATCAGGCCCTGGATCCTTATCCGGGATTCAGTTTTGCAGGATTCAGTTTTGCTTGCAGTGCTGACAGCAGTGAGCCAGCTCAGTATGTAGGTCGTGGCTCTTCCCTCACTATATTTATGATGCTGACCTCAAGGTAACCTGAAGAGATTGTTTGGGTATGTAGAGGACTGATGTTTCCTTAAGTAAGGAAAGCAGATATAGAATACCTAATTAAAATGAAATATGTCAGCTCGGGGTCCTAGACAAATCTAAAGCAGAAACCAAGATGACATTGCTTACTTCTTTTAAAACAGCAGTCAAAGTAAATTTCAGCCTGAATTTAAAGACACAAACTCTTGCATTTTAGAAGTGCATTTTTAAGGACCATTGTTCACCTTCTTTGACAGTTTAATATTTAGCTTTATTTCTTATCTATATCTTGCTTAATATGAGAGTTACACTAAATAACAAAGTTGTCCATGGGGAAGTTTATTAAGGAAAGAGATACAGTAAAAACTGTCAAACTTAATATCCTTTTTATCAGCCTTAAAAAAAACCTAAAAACAGAACAAACAAAAAATGGCAAAATTAGCACAGCTTTGTACCATGTAATGCAGTATTTATATGAGGGACACTTTTAAGCATAAGTTTCACCAGTCCTGTGAATTACAATCCAAATGGCTCCTGGTATCAGGATATCATACAAGATGGAAAAACAGCATTGCTATGGATTTGTACTGTAACTGTTTGCAGATTCCCAGATAAAATCCCCTTGGGCAAACTATGCTTGTCAAGAGTATGAACAATCTGCAGGATGAGTGTGTTTGCATTAGGAAGTCTTCCAATCCCAGGTAACCTCCATGTCTGCCTATAATTAATTTTTTTTTCTAGCAGCTAGAACTGCCTGAATAAGAAAAAATATATTGGAAATATAGGATTTCAAAAATACAGAAATATACATAGAATCATAGAATCATATGGGGTTGGAAGGGACCTCTGGAGATCATCTAGTCCAACCCCCCTGCCAAAGCAGGTCCA
>JAOXJK010000023.1:108551946-108596492 GCA_025774025.1 Xenus cinereus
TTGGTGGATGAAGGAAAGGCTGTGGATGTTATCTACCTGGACTTTAGCAAGGCCTTTGATACAGTCTCCCACAGTATCCTCCTGGAGAAACTGGCTGCTCATGGCTTAGATGGGAATATTCTCCACTGTATTCTCCATTTGTATTATATACAAAATGAACCTACTGGGGAAAAAGCAATTCTGCAGAGATATCAGTTTTCCACCCCTTGATGTCTTCTCAGCAAGATCAGATGCCTCTTGGGGCGGTATACTTTTTTCAAACTGAGATTATCGATCCGTAGAGGCAGTAATTAGGTAAAACCGAAGAGCTTCCAATATTTAAGCTTCACTGGACTCCTTTTGTTCTCACATTTTGTGACTCTGTGCAGGATAGATAGATTTCATACTCGGAGCATTCCACAATGGTTCTTAATTGGACTTTAGACATGTAATTGGAAGTGAAAACTTCCACTAACAGGTGGATAACAGCATGAAAATTCCTCACGACACATTGCTCTGGATGGGGTGAGCATTCTTCCATGGGATGGCACAAGGAGCAGGCACACAGTGAATGAGGGACAGCTGGAGGACCAGAAAGGACCCCCAGGTGCTACCTCAAGGTGAGGTTCTCCCCTGCATGTGCTTGGGTGTTTCAGGGATCGTGCTGGGCACATGTAGCACTGGAGCACCCATGTCTGCTGTGGGAGAGAGGTGCAAGTAGGGGCTGCCCAGAGAGGTTCATGTGCCTGAAATCCATATGGCCTGTGGGAGGATGCATGTATATATATGATTAAAATTTTGGGAGTTTGGTTACAACAGGTATTTCAAAATCTGCAGCTGTTTGTCCACGTCTTGTGTGCCGTGTTGTGCTTTATCTGTTTTACTACCAAAACAGGTCGTGAACGATGGTTCACTAATTGTCAGTTAATTATGTTTTTAATAAATCAATAAACTTCCAGTTCTAATTTGATTCAAAGTCCATGAGACAAGCATTTTTTACATACAGCATCTGTGTATGTGTCTGTGAGTGGCACCCAGCTATGTAGGTACCATGGATATAACACATAAATGTGTGTGTCTGGGCAACGTACACTGTCTGAGCATTTGGGCATCTTTTACCGTAGACATGCAGAAAAAGCGACTAAGACCAGCCATGTATTTCACATAAGCAGGAAAAAAAGGTTGCGGATGGAAGCCTGTGTGGATCACAAAAATAACTCAAAAAAAAACCTGATGGGAAGGAATTTTAAAATGGATGACTAACCTCAAATAAAGCCACTTTGAAGGACGCTCAAGTGGTATTGTGGTACCACAATATTCAGTGGTATTCAGTCTGAAGGACAACTTTCTATTAGAAGCGTGCTTACTAATGTAGAATTAGTGCATTTCTCTTTTTACTCAGTACAAAATGACTTTCTTTGATTATCCTCCCACACTCCTTTTAAAATAGGCCCATGAGTTATAAAGCTTCTAAATAGCTAGATTAGGTATTTTTAAAGGTCATAGTGACATCTGAAAATAGTCCCTTAACATTTTTTAATGTTACGGAAACTTAAAATATTACATTGAAGTAGGAAAATAACATAATTAAGACGATCGGGAGACGTACCTGCTAAATAAGCATAACCTTACATCCTTTCATATGGATTTTTACTATCATAAAACTGAGTGAAAAAAATCAAAGGTCAGTTTTTAGTAAGCTCAGGTTTAAGTTGAAAATGTCTCATTGTCATTTGATGAAGGTTTAAAGCTTAAAAAAAATATCAGTGGTTTTTTGGCTTCTGTTAAAGACGGAAAGAAAAAAAAAGGACAAAAAAAAAGGGAAAGAACCTTATGGCATCATTTCATGTAGCTTTCTTTTTCCTTCTAAATCTGGAAAATCTTTACCCAGAGTAGCAATACAGTTTTGGATATATTGAAGAAGAAAGAATAGGAAATCTAGAAGATATCTTTTTCCAAGCAATTTGAAATGGGGAGACAATGTCTCTCATTAGCCTTCAGTCCATCGGTATATGCTCAACTTCCAGTGCCATCCCTGTGTTCTACCTTAGCACACTGTTTAATGTAAACCCCTGGCTTAAAAATGAAGCTGAGGTCTTAAGGGCTGTCTTGGTTAAAGAGGTAATCACTCTGTTGGTGCTGCAGCAGCAGTACACAAGGGATACCAAGGGTGCTCTGGCGACTGTAAAGTTTATCTCAGATTGTAGCTAATATTCAGGTGAGGGCTCTGTTCCTGTCCCTCTGAGCTAGATCCAGGTCTGAGTTTTAGCTGTCCAGTTGTAAAGCTCACCTGCTACCTTTAGCCCAGACACTGACTGTAACAATGATGAGTCCAATATCTCAAGGAGATAATTGGTGGTTTGGAAATTTTTTCCAAACATCAGTAATTGCTGAAGTGACTAAATAGAAAACGTATGTTCCTATTTCCCTGAACAGAAAATATTAAGAAAAGGAATTCTGATGCGTAGAAAGAAAGGAGGGACACAACTTTTCACTGGTATGCTGTACAAAAATCAAGTTTCTTCATATTGTATCTAATACTTTATTTGTACACAATTGGATATGTACTGTATTTAATTCTTAAAGCAGCAAAAGATGTTGCTGTTTTAAAGACAGAGAATAAACATGATTTTTTTTTCTCCTCTAGACCAAGAAGATGGAGGAGTTTTAAAATGCTGTGGGAGCACAGAAATTTGGCCTGTGACAAATCTTACTAGATTTTAATATCATGAGTAGTCATAGAAATTAAGTAATACTACTATTATTCTATGTGATTATTATATGAATGGATTCAGTCCTATATCTGTTTTAAACTATTTTTAACTCCTAGACATATGTTAATTATTATATCTGAAATTGTTAAAGTAATGGCAAACTTAATAGTTGTGCTGAGCAGTTATTTAAATCTCAAAGTAAAAATTGAATTCAGCTATATTCTGTCTCTACAATCAAAAGGCTACTTTAAAATGTATGCATTTCCACAGCTTTACAAATGTTATGTATTCATTATTTTACATATTCTTTCACTAGAAAATTGTGCCAATAGAGACTACTAGTAGCAGAGAAATGCTTCATAAAAATACAGCTTCTCTCTTTCTAGACATTAAATGTGAACATTCCTTCAAAATGAAACCATTAAAAGGCACTTTCAGTGCCTATAAAAGTTCATTTTCAAAGTTTCTTTCTGCTTACCATAACCAGTAAGAGGCACCTGTGATTTCTTATACCTGCATGCTGGAAAAAATATGTTTCATGCTGCATCGCCATTGGTAACCTCAGGGCACATTAAACTGCAGAGGTGTTACATTAAACTGTAGACATGCTACCTCCACCTGTGGGAAAGACCATTTCATAAAAACTTAATAGCCTTTTTTATATTGTTTCTATGAATTCATCAACAAACAAAAATCAAATTCTTGAATACACCCTTCTTGTGAAACATTCATTTATATGAGTAGCCATAAAAGAAAAATTCTCAAGTCCCTGTAACAATTAGATCTGTTAGTACATGTTGGTGAAATCAGAACACTTCATTCCAAGTGCTTGCAAGTGCTGGGAGGAGATCCATGTAATTGAATTTCACCCACTTATGGCAAAAAGTCAAAGTCAAGAGTCCCTTCAACAGAGAGTTCATCAATTCCAAATATGTAGACTAGCCTAGGTTCTAGAGGATATGGTCACTTTACCAAGTCCACCAAAACGATAAGATGCCCGAGCAAAGATTCCAAACTAAGTAATTGATGTTGTAAACTTGTTGATGGGCCTTTAAATCTAAGAAATTATGCACAAAAGTAGGGGTTTGTTGTGGTGTTTGGGTTTTTTTTTTTTTGCTTACGTTGAACAAGCAGGGATCCACAGACGCTTACTTATCAGATATCATATGCATATCTTATCGTGATTTTTCTCTTTAGTTGGCTTTGGGAATTAGTTTATCTCATTTGTGTAGAATTCTTTTCTCATGGAAATGTTCTTATTGATTACAAGGACTAAGATAACCACATAGCGATATGCAAACATTATTATCTGATTCATTCAAGTTAATTCTCTGCATTCTTTCTCTTCTTGTTTTACACTCTGGGCATATTTGTTATGTGAGACATATTCTGTTACACAGCAAACAGCTATGTGTGCTGTGTAACATTTATTGATTCCATCTGTTTTATTGAAATTATGGATGGTCCAAATGTTAGTTAAAATCTGTTTGTTATCAACAAACTGGTTTTATGAAGACACAAGAATGGCTTTTCTTTGTTAAATGCCTCAAATGGTGTCTTGGAATGCAATAAGCAGGTACAAGGATGTTTATAAATGTAAATAGAATAGTAATGGTAAAACCAACTACATCTTTATTACAGCATTGTGATGTCACCTATATCCATGTGGGGAATGGCGCTGTAGACAAACAACACCACAAAATGAGGAAGACAGATACAGTGGACAAAAATAATTATGCAAAGGACCGTAAGCTAATCTATCATTTTGATGAATGCTTTTATTATATAAACTCATAAACAGACACACCTACGAGTATTTTTGTGGGTTACTGTGATTTCAATTTGTGTGTGAAAGATTATGTTAGTTTAATGAATGGTATATCATTTCTACCTGAAAATTCAGACAGGATTAGTTGGTGTAAGTGTGATCGCCACTGTATGCAAAAGAGTCCTTTGCACGCACAGAGCGAAGCGTTAAGGCTGCTTTTGGAAAACCTGTCCTGCAGCTTCTATGCAGAAGAGTGGGTTATCACAGGTGTCATATTTAGCTACAGGGACCTTGATTATACCAGTCATGGCTTTTTCAAAACTCAGGGAACGGGAATGATTTGCCAACGAGAGAACAGATCTCACTGAAGGGAACTTATCTTCTGCCTTCCAACAGGATATTGTAGACTTTGCTAATTTGGCTCTTCAGGGACATCAGGAAACTGCATCGTGCAGATTGTGTGTCTGTGTGTGGTTGGTGGTGGGATGGATACTCCTGAACTGATGACTACTACATGGTGAGTGGAACAGTGGGGACCTTGGACATGGTGATGCTCCCTCCTTGTCTTACATCTGTATGATGAACCGTACAAAACAGAGTCTTCATTGCTAATATAGCTCATGACAGTAATGAAAGTCTTCCTTTATCAAAACAGACCTCTTGCTGCTATTATACGTTTTAGAGCACAATGTTATAGTAAGCATGTTTGGTGCTACCAGTACCAAGACTCTCGGCCCATTGAAGTTACAATTACAGAACTGTAGTATGCTTGTTTTTAATGGTCGCATCACAGAATGAAAATATTTAGACTGATCCAAAATTATATTTTGTTTTCTCTAGATCCTGGAAAAAAAATAATGAAAATGCGTGTGGAAAATCGTTTTTGTCAAAGCAATACAAGTTATTATTTTTTAACCTTTATTAAAATTTAATTTATGTACATTTAATATTGAAGTATCTTTTTTTAAAAAAAACATAAATAAGTTTTTCAACTAATGTGTTTTGACATGAAAACATTTTTTCCAGTTGAAACACTTAAATGAGCTGAGAGGCTGTTTTAGTCAACCCAAATGAGCATTTTGTCTAAAGAAATTATTTCAGCTGACAAATTTCACCCATTCAAGGGATAACTAGACTTCAGGTATTACACCAAGAGAAAGCAGGGAAACCCAGACACCATGAGAGAAGGGATGCATTTTGCAAAGACACACGCGCAAAGGGTGATGTGAAAAGATACAAGCTGGAAAGGAGCAAGACAGTGATGCTCCAAAATGACTCATGAGAGACTGCAAAGAGCAGAGCAGACAAAGCACAACGAGAGGTGAGGCTGCACATGTGCTAAACCAGAGTGCTCTGATGAACATCCTGCTGTGGTGTTTAGCACTCAGCCATACTTCCATGACTATTCATATTGCCTTTTTGTGGTAGGGTTTTGGTAGCAGGGATGCTGTAAGGGTGGCTTCGAAGCTGCTCCCATGTCAGACAGAGACAATTCCACCCGTCTCCAAGATGGACCTGCCGCTACCCAAAGCTGAGCCAATCAGCAATAGTGGTAGCACCTTGTGTTAATGTATATAAGAAAGGGTAAAAAGTACTACATGACAGCTGGGAGAGAGGAATAAGAATACATGAGAGAAACTGCCTGGCAGACACCAGAACAAGGGGGAGGAGGTGCTCCAGGTGCCAGAGCAGAGATTCCCATGAAGACCATGTTGAGGCAGGCTGACCGCCTGCAGCTCACGGAGGACCCTACGCCAGAGCAGGTGGGTGTGCCCTGAAGGAAGCTGTGACCCCATGGTGAGCCTGTGCTGGAGCAAGCTCCTGGCAGGACTCACACTGAAGCAGTCTTTTCCTGAAGGACTGCACCCCATGGAAAGGACCCGTGCGATGGCAGTTCTTGTAGTACTGTATCCTGCAGAATACTGGAGCAGGGGAACAGTGTGAGGAAGAAGGAGCACAGAGATGAAGTGTTACGAATCCCCTCTGTGCCACTTGGGGGGAGGAGGTAGAAGAGTCAGGAGTGAAGTTGAGTCTGGGAAGAAGGGAGGGGTGGGAAGAAGGTGTTTTTAGATTTGTTCTTATTTGCCACTAGCCTACTCTATTTACTTGGCAATAAATTAAATTAATTTCCCCAAGCTGAGCCTGTTTTGCCCATGACAGTAACTGGCAAGTGATCTCCCTGTCCTCATTTCGACCCATGAGCTTTTTGTTGTATTTTCTCCCACTGTCCTCTTGGTGAGGTGAGTGCTGGAATAGTTTGGTGGGCACCTGATGGCCAGCCAAGGTTAACCCACCAGATAACTTCATCTATTTGCTAATTCAGAGCAGCAAGATGATTCAGTTATTCCTGTTGGTGGTGGTCTCGTTCCTGTACAACACATATATAGTCACATACAAGTTGAGCGGGTCCCATTCAGTTCAGTGAGGCTGCTTGGAGGAAGGGGTCTGACTGGTGAGAGAAAGGAAAAAGAATTATTTGATACTACAACTACAGCTGTGTTCTTCACAAGAACATGTGTGAGGGAGAAGGTGAAGGCCAGATCTCCCGTCTGTCATTGACTGTAAGCTGACAGCAAAGAAACTTTTGGCTGAGCTGCTATAAATAGTCTTTCTGCACGTGAGCTGAACTCTTCAAGGAGGGGTCCCAGCCAACTTTCTCTGTCTCAAGGATCTTGTGTGGGACACTTGAGTAGAAGCCGAAGGGGGATGACCATGGCTGTGCACACCTGTCCACACTTCAGGTGTGTTGTCTTACCTTGTTCTCCAGTTCCAGCTAAAGCCAGTGCTAGAGGGTAGTTTTGTGTCAGTCAGCTTGCAAGAAGTTAAGTTTATACTCACACAGAGGTTCACACCTCTGCTGGAAATCCAGCGGGGATTCATTCTTTGCCTTGTGAATTGAACCAGTTGAAACCATTGGAAATGTCCACAGTAAAGTTAAAAATTATTTCTATCCACAATAATGGAAATCCCCCCTTTTTCTTTTTATTGAAAACACAGCTTTTCTTAATGAACACTGGAATTTTACAATTGAATTATAAATTAAATCAATTAAAATCAAACACAGTTTGTTTTTATAAAAACATCTTATATAGCTTCTGGGCTTTGTCTGTTTATCTTCTCAGTGACCATCTAAATGGCAAAAAACCCCACCAAAAATTTACCATTCAACAAATATAGCAAATATTATTCTTTTGGTTCATGGTTTAGTACTGTGAAAGCTGCTAATTTCCTGCATGGTGCTAATTACTAATTAATATACAGATATTGACAACAGACAAAACTTTTCTTACCCTTCTTTTTTAACTGAGCAGGTCTTTTCCAGAAACATGGAAAGGTAGAATAATCTAAACATTCCACGGAGCAAAAAAAAATCTGATTAAAGACATAATGGCCTGCTTATTTATGTAGTCTTTCTGACAGTTGCCCTCTCTGTTCACTGAATGGCTGGACATTAGAAAAATAGGCATACAGGCAAGCAGGCTGGCTGATTACCTACTTATCCAGTTCCTTGCGTGAAAATAATGTGGGGGTTTGGTAATGCTTTTTAAAATTCATTCCTACTTTGTGCTTTTTACTCAAAAAAAAAAAAAAAAGAATTTCAGGTACCTGGGTATTATCTAGAATGTTGAATGTGGATCTAAATGCCAAAGAACAAGAAATTAGAGATTTAATACAAATTCAAAAGCACAGTGAGGTAATCTGAATGTATATAGAAGACTCCGTTACTAAGGGCAAGAGCTATGTATTAGTCTTCTCATCCTCAGATGGATATTTTGACTATTTATAGTAACTTCAGTTGTCCTAATGACAAGGTCAATGCACTTGCCTTCTAGCTGCTTTTTTATTTTCTCACCATGTACTTATTTTGTGGTCAGGAAGGATGTTTGGAGTGCAGTATAAGACCACTGAATTCTCTGGGGATAGATTTTTTTATTTTGGCTCATCACTAAATACCAGTCGCATCTTCTCATTTCCTTTTGTTGCAGATATTTCTGTGTTCCTCCATCAAAATCTTGTTTGAAGCGCTAACAGTCTGGAACAAACACCTAAGCCATACTGGGGTGGGAGAGAGAAATTACACTTACGAAGGAAGGAAGAATGAACACAGCTGTTTCTGTTGCTGACTCACTGGCCAGCAAATCCTCTAAAATGAGAACCAGGGTGTTAACAGATTATTTCCTTGTTTTTTTTTTTTTCTCCTTGTACAGCGATTAACAAAAGATTAGAAGCAGTAACATGGGTAACACAAAACATGAAAGAGGATAAAAAGTAAAAACTGAGAAAAAACTCTAAGGTCCTTCTTAGACAGGAGTTAAAAGAGTTTTCCCATTGAAGCTGAGTAGGAAATTATCTGTCTGAATATCAGTAGTTTGTTCTTTCTCTACTGATTATGTTGGTAAAATATGATGACACTTTTTTTCCTCAAGAAATTTAAAGGAACATATTAATGGGGCTATTTACTAATACATTAAGGACTGGGTTTTCTGGAGAGGTCAAATTATATCTAATTATACCATACCTAAGGGGAAAAAGCAAGCAAACAGACCTTAAGGACCAGAAGATCCTTAAAATAGATCTGAACAAGCGATGACCTTGCCCAGACAAGGTTTGTACCACTGTGTTATTTTACCCAAGACAGAAATTCTATTTTCAGAGCCAAGAAAAGATACTCCTAGCTCTTTTCAGACTCTCTCCAATCACCTCTACTCTTCTCCCTTGTTCACTGTCGTAGATGCAGATACTGCAGTAGAGCTGCTCAGAAGTGTTCTTGAGGAAGTAGCAGATATGGAAACTCCCTCACTTCTACAAAAAGGTGTGAAACCTCTAGAGTAGTGCAGCCTAAATCTGAAGGAGAGAGAGTTTACTATAAGAGGTTTGCACCCCAGTGCTCTGGCAAAGTGCTGCACTGCTTGACTTCCTAGACTAGAGAAAAGTAAAACATAAGAAACATCAGCTCTTTAGAGCCCAGGACTAATAAAAATGTCACAGACTGAGAGAGGTGAGTTGCAATGACCGAAGAGCACACTTGTACAAATGAATATTTAATTTTAAAACTTTTTCCAACTCAACATCACTGACCTTTTTCTTTAAGTACCCTGAGCAAATTAAATCCAAAGCCCTTCCCATAAAAATAGGAAATCAAAACAAATAAGCAAACTAATGCAATTGTTAGTAGACAGTCAATTTGAAGGATTTTTCTGGGATTGTTCCTGAACTTCTGAAAAAGAATGAATCTTTAATAAAATGGAGTAGTGCTGAATTCACTCCCGCCTCATTGCCGTAATTTGACTTAGAATTGCAAACAGTTCAGAAGAGAGCACTGAATCTAGCTTGTTAGTCCTATACTTTACGCTCCTGAAGATTGTGATCTGAACTGCATGGCATGAGATCAAGTATTTTGTAGATAATAAAAGTATTAAATCCCTACTTATAGTGGGAATGTGTAAGAGTCTTCTCTCTTGTGTAAGACACCAACAGTCTTCTGCACTCTTGGAGTCAGTGAGTTTAAGTTTTGCTTCAGTGAACTGCTTCAATCAAAACTTAGGGACTTCTTTAAAACCTGCCAGTCTCATTAATTGATGTTAATGGCAGTTAAGCATGTGCTTAAGTATTTTGTTGAACTGAAGCCTGAGGACCTAAAATTAAAATAATTGTAAAGACTTCCATTGCCTTTTGCCAGGTTTAGAACAGGTTCTTTTGTAAGTGTATAATGAATGAGTATAAAATCTCATCCTCTTAACCAACAGCATTTTGCCTTCATCTTATTGGGTACCATTGGTTGTCCAAGGTCAACTGTTTGCCTGTTCTTCCTCAAAAACTGGATCTCAGAGAGTCAGTGGTATAATTAAAATAGTCCCATTTGAGGTTCAAACAAACTTTTCTTCTGTAAATATTGCTGTGTGTTTCACTCTCATGTCATTGGTTGGCACTTTCCTTTGGAAAACTCAGAATATTTTTTGCATTAGTGGTTCTTTCTTCTTCATATAAAGTCTATCACTTGACTGCTACACTGCACCATAAATAGACATGTTTTTCCTCTCTGCTCCTAATCGCACAGCTCCAATACCCATATTAAGGTATGCCCTTTATCACAACTTGCGATGCTTGCATGGGACAGTTAAGATTATCTCCAAGGCAAAACATTTATCTGTCCTTGCAAAAAAGAGAATTTCTTTAAAGCCCTTCTGATACTCGTGCTAGTGCACTGCCTAAATCCAAGAACTTGTTAGAGGTGACTAGTGGAAAAGGCAAACCAATGATACAGTTTCTTTAGGGAACAAAACAGAGGAACCATTAGCTGGGAAAAGTCGCAACTCAAGTCCCACCAAGGTAATACAATTTAAGCTTTCAGGCTTGTGAAAAGGAAGATAAGGATGAATCTTTGACCTTCGGTCTGATGCTGGAGAGGAGTGTTGGTACCCAAATACTTAAAAAGAGTGTAAGTCAAATAAACGCTAAAGCAGAGATTTTTTATGAGTATCAAAACCTGCCCTCTCAAGCCAGAAATTCTACTTACTTTGATAAACAGGATTTTACACATGATCTACAGACTAAACCAAGAGTATTCAGTAAATAAGTACTTAGTATTTTTTCCCACTAATTCTTTACGATATATGTTGTAAAACTATAAATATGAGGATAATTAATCTTTATTTTGAGAATGCTTTTGTCACTGCAAAGTCTTGTGAGTCTTGTTAATTTGTGGACCACTGGCTGTTTAACATTTACATGTGTTGGGAGGCCGAGACCAGAAGCCAAATCTTTGTCTTAGCTGACCTGCATACATGCTAGAGCACAGCTGAGATTCTTGGTCCACTGATGATCACTCTCTACTAGACAATTTGGATCCCATCTGGGCATCACTTTCTTATCCATAAAAGAAAGCATGTGACAGAAAGGGGCTGGGTTGTGCTTCCATATCTCCTTAGGTGGAATTAGGGCTCAAGACGTACCCCTGTATCCACCAACTCAGACATAGGGTGGTTGCATCATCTGCATCTAAATATTGTGAAGAAAATGCAAAAACTTTGATCCCTGGCCTTAGGAATGCACCCCTGGAGAAAAAGAAGTTTGAGGCAACTCACCTGATAGCCATGACAACCATTCTCATTTCTCTAAAGCATATTCCCTCTTCTATAGCTTCTATGTAGGAATCAACGTGTTCTGTGTCTCTTCTGCTAGGTGAGAAGTCATTTCCATTCGATAGTACGGTGATGGCAAAAATCTCTCATTACTTATCCTGTCTTTTTGGCAAGCAGTTTTAAGGTGTTTTTTATTCTCTACAAATCAAAATTATGCAACCAGAATTCTGTTGTTGTTGTTATTGATCTTCTTAAATTTCTTCTGGTTATGACTCCTTCTTCTGTTTCAGATAGTGATGTTTGTATTACTTCACCTTTAAGGGCATTCAAAATCCTTTCAGGTCCTGGATCAATGTCAAGTGCATTGACTGGCAGACTGTCTCCTTTCTTAATTTTTTAAAAATATGGCATAATGCTAAAATATTTAAACCCTTGAGGTACTTTCTGTCTGATTTAAAGTCTATTTTGAAGATTTTTGTAAAGATTCACACTGGGCTTTGGCTTGTGTTCAAATATTGATCGTGCATCAGAAGAGCACACTTGTAGGAGAAACACCGGCTTCAGTGTGGCTATTTCTAGGCTTGAGTTCAAGGTACCGTAGAAATTCCACTACCCCCATCAGCTGCAACAGGGTCTGTGTTCTGAGCACAGTATTCAAATTTGAGCTGTTCAAATAAACTTCAAATGAATATAGGATCTTAGCACACTGAAATTTTTCTCATGTGTTCCTGACATTTTCACAGAAATCTCTTTGACATTTCATTTTCAGAGCTGGAAATGTGACGAATACTCACTCTCCTTCCATGAGATTTTATTTTCACTGATACCTATAAATACAAAGCCTGGAGAATGTAGTGGGAAGTTGGTATGCAGGGAGCTGATAACTTTTAGGAATGTCACCTGAGTTTCTGTGATTTACTGCTTTTCAACCTATTAACTGACTGAATGGAGGTAAAGGAATTTTAAAAAATGGTATCAAAGGCGATGTTGCCAAAACCTACTCCTCACTAAAGAGTTCTGGATGAACACATTTGTCAGTTGGTTTAAGTCAGAGGTTTGAGAATGCAGATTGCAAAAGTGAATCTTTCAGAGCCTCTGATTTTACCAGCATGTATGAATTTTATCATTCTACTTGCCTCATCTGCCAAAAGCTTATCATATTAATATGTCAATTTCAAAGGGGTCATGTGAAGACTCATTAAGTGATCTTTATTAACTGTCCCATGATGATAAGCTCTTTGATGAAAGTCATTATAGACGTGTGAATTTCCCTTTTACAATTAGCTGTCAACTTCTCAATTTAAAGTAGCAGAGAAATTCGAAAGTGTATTGACAAAACACAAATGGAATCCCATCTGGCCATATGCAGTTGAACTGTCATCAAAATAAAACCTAAAATTGTTTGTAGAAAGAGCAGGGGAAACATGATTTGGTTTTTTTCAGTCTATTAAATGAACTGACGTTTTCCTGCTGGTGATCTATATACTTTCACATGAATTTCATTGTAGTCAAAGCAGTAAAACTGAGAAAAACAAGGTCCATATTAACAACTGAAAATTTATTCCAAGCTCATTCGTTGTATATGGGCAGCACTTTTCATCCCTGCGCTTTATAGACACCTAGGAAGAATAAATCCAACATCAGAGCCAGTACATGTTTTCCTCCATTTGTCGGTGAGGTACAGCACAGACAGAAGCAGCAACTCACTAATGTCAGAAAGTGAGATTATGAGCCGGCTGTCCCAGACATCAGACACAAAGCTATTATTCTTCTACAACAGTTCTTTAATTTGCTGTCAATAAAGAGATTGGGACTGACTGTGCTGGCTGCTAAAAAGCTGAAAGATGCAGTGGACCATCAGTTTTCACCAGCTGCTGCTGGAATTCATTAACGGGAAAAGGATTCCTAGAGTTGCACAGCAAATGGCAGATTAAGATCCTCTGACATATACTTACTACAGAGAAAAAAGTATAAAAAAATAACATTCTTGCCATAAAATGGATTCTTCATTTCTGAAAGTATGCCTTGAAGTGTAATTGTATGTCATTCTGATGAAGTTTGATTGTTCTGCTTACTGTTATGACTAAAAATGCTTCTCACGTGATGGAACTAATGCATGTATATTTAGTTTTTATTTTATGGAGCTCTATTTTACATGATTACGCCTATTTACCTTTGTTTCCAGACCTATTGTTCAGCAGTTATTCAATAATTTTATTAAACTGTTCAGCATTTGCCAGGTCTTTCACATCTTGCCCTTCAACAATATGATGGGAAATATTTTTTTTGCTTCTTCATATTTTATTCATATAAAGAAAAAATATGAGGCTGTTGTTGATGCTGGCAGTTTAATATACTTTGTTTTAAGTAAGCAGTAGAAAACAGTGTATGCAAAGTTCCACAGGGAGGAAATTTTTCCATTATTTTCTTAACAACCTAGCTTCTAGAATAGCATGCGACTCTTACCAAAACAAAACACAGAGTTTTGATTTTAGGAGAAATGATGAAAAATTAAGATATTTACCATGGCCTCAACTCTGGGGTTACATTTGTACATGAGAGCAGAATAAGAGAAATAGAAACTGGGACTGTGAAGAACCTCCGAAGGGGCACTCAATCTTTCCCTCTTCAGCAAGGCAGGGTCAGCCTGGCTTTCCTTGTAGAAAAAACTGTGAAAAAGAAGAGAGATTTTTACAAGCTTCTTTATGTATATTGATTTATCCTAGACATACGTTGCTGTGCAAGAAACAAATTTTGTTGTTGAATTCAACTTTAAACCCAAATTATTTCAATACGGTAATGTTTGTTTTGTTATAGAAGATTTTTTTAAATGCTGTGACTCAAAACTACTCTGCATATGCATGACAAATGTGCCAGGTCTTGGTTCAGTTCTACTGGTGAGACAGCAGCTCCCAAGATAGCAGCAAAGAAGGGAGCACAAGGCAATATTCAGATAGCGGCTGACTGGTCCCAAAACCGACAGAACATTTTCAAGCACCTTGGCATTCATGTCCAAGCGTGCACACAGACCTGGCCTTCATTTTTTGGCATCTCCACCCTGGCCAGACCAACTGCTGTAAACGACACTTTCAAAATGACAGTTTATGAACACATAGATGGTAGGCTTTCTTGGAAACAATAGCAGCAGTAGCTGTCCAGACCAGTGTCTATTGTGCACCAGGTGGCTCTATATTACTGAAGATTACTGTAGCTGAGAGCATTGGGGTTGTTCAGCCCGGAGAAGAGAAGGCTCCATGGAAACCTTCTAGCAGTCTTCCAGTATCTGAAGGGGGCCTACAAGAAAGCCACAGAGGCTTTTTTTACAAGGACACGTAGCAATAGAACGAAGGGCAATGGTTTCAAACTGGAAGAGGGTAGATTTAGATTAGATACCAGGAAGAAATTTTTCACTGTGAGAGTGGTGAGACACTGGAGCAGGTTGCCCAGAGAGGTTGTGGAGGCCCCATCCCTGGAAGTGTTCAAGGCCAGGCTGGATGGAGGTGTCCCTGCCCATTCTATGATTTTCTACCCCCTACCTTGTGCTTTTGGCAGGGGGCATTTGTTCCCTGAGGGAGCTGTGGCCTTACTAAGCACAAGATTCCAGCATGCTTTTTCCAATATGTGGGAGCCCTTACCTCTTGAGATGCTCCTCAGACAGGGTCTACACAAGGCTAGAAGAAGAGAGGGAGGAAAGAGTACTCAAGAGAACCTTCCAGCCCGCCTTCTTTCCCTTGCTGCTTCATAGCAAGGGAAATAGCTGCACTCATCTCCAGGTGGAGGTGGAGCAGGGCCACATGTCATCTAGCTACCAACCAACCTCTCATCATTAACAGGTTCATGAATATTTCAACTGAGATCTAAAGGTAATCCAACTCTAATGCCATGACAGCTACTCTGCGTTTCTCAAGTGGGCTATTTAGCAGAAGCTGTAAGAACTCCTGAAGGGAGCTTTCCTCCCTGGTGGTTGTTCCTTATTCGTAAACGCTTCTACTAATGACATTGCATTTTATTCCACAGACAATTACATCTGCTAGAATCTGGCTTCTTCAGGAAGCTTATCCCGTTTTTGACATGTAGTGGATCCATCTTTCCCACCAAGGACTGGATGGCCATCATGACATTAATTTCCAGCCTTGGGATTCTTAGAAGTTTGTACCACCCAACACAGGTATTTGAGCTAGTTGCAAACAGTAAGGTTGATAAAGGTATCAGATTTGAAAAAGCACTGAAAGGCTCTTTTGTTTGGCTTGCTAGAAGAGGTTCTTGTTGAAAGAGACTTTAAATGGTGTTTGAAACATCTTGGGGTTTGTCCTCTTTCAAAATACAGTAATGCTGTTTTTCTTTGAAAAGCTTCATTAAGTATATGTTTGTGTTGTGGGATAGGCTTACATGCACAAAGACATGTTAGTGGCATACTTAGCTGATGGCATACAACTCTGTATAAAGTCAGTTTCAGGGGAAAATAAAAAATAAGGGGGAGAGAGAGAAAGGAAAAAAGGAAAAAAGAAAACTCTCCCCAGCGGCCATCTGGGAAGAGAGGCAACTCACACCCCCACTGAGCATCTCCCCTGGGCTCCTCTGCAGCGCAGCAGGCAAACCCCAGCAATCTCTTTCCATTGGGATGATATAATTTTCATCAGGACTTACTCAACCCCTAATTGGCTGTTGCTTCTGGTTCTGTTAGTGCTGGCTGGAGCACGCTTTCACTTTTAAAAAGGTGTCTGCTTGCACATTATTGGGTCTCTGTAGCATAACCCAAAAGCTATACCCAAAGGGCAGGAAAAGGAAAGGGGAAAAGGTGGTTCTGGTGTTGGGAACAATTTTTTTCCCAAGAACACCTTCCATAACAGGACTGTTGGGGTTTGCAGGAATAAGGCCTTGAGAATAATAGCATGAGAATAACAGCAGGAGGCAACAAGGAAAAACCACTGCCACAGCAGCTTCAGTGAAACATTGCAGAGCTTCAAGGAAAAGGCAAAAACAGAACTGCAGCCAAAAGTCCCTGAGCTTTCTGAAGGGGAAGGCACCTAAGACACCGAGCAACACTTAGTTTGAAAAATGGTATATTGTGCATTCCCCTCCACTGATTCACTTTCTACTCTTCCTCTGATAAGTGACTGCAGGCTTTTTTCCTTAACTCCTCTAGATGCTGTTCCCCTTTTCCCTCTGTTTTAACATTTCTGCCTGCTCTTTCAAGTGCCCTGTCTCATGGCTAACACACACCTTGCCCTGTAGCCAAAATCAGTGCACCTCTGCTTTGCATTGACAAGTACTTTCTTCCTTGCGTTTAGTGGACACTGCAACAGAGAAGTATCTCACCTCTAACTGCAAAAAGCCTCCATTTTGCCTTCCTAATTACCTGAACAGCAAAAGTAATTTCCCTTACTTATTAAATAAAGCAGACCTGTCAGGTTTGGAGCCACCTGGCAGAACAGTCCCTGAATGGCCACTTTACTGATAACGAGACACAGTGAGATATCAAACATCACAACACCCATATTGGTGTAAATCCAGTGGCAGCTGCACTTGTGAGCAGCACAGCCTCAGAGGAGGATTGTGGGGTGCAGCTACGTTATTTACAACTCTAATGCTTTTCCATTTTGCCTTACACACAGAAACTGGAGTTCGTACACCAGAGCCCCGCGCCACATTCTGATCCCATTGAACTCATAAGTGCAAATAGCTCAGCGGCGCCATTCAGGATCCTGCAGCAAAGAGTGAGCTCTTTGCTCTGTTACTCAGCAACAGTCAGTATCTCTGCTGATGCAGTGATACAGGACCTTCTCTGCAGATTAAAAACACTTTCCAAATAAATTGTATTTTTAAAGCAAATACCCAGTGAGCATATTTGAAGGCTAGAAATTATCCAAAAATCAGTCCCATAGGAGGATTGGTGTGCTGTTTCTTGGGGTTTTTTTATTGGTACCAGGAAGAACTCCCTGAGTTGAAAAAGGGGATGAAATGATATCATGGATTCCTAAGTACCGTCTTAGGCTTATGAGTGAACTGTTATATTTCCTCAGTCTAGCTAAAACCAGGAATTATTGGAGAAATTACTAGAAAACTTTTTCTTTTGAAAGTTTCAATATGATATTTCAATTAAGAGGTGAAACTATATTTAATAACACCAAATCAAAATATGTGTAAGTAAAAAAAAAATATGAGATAATACATTTTGAGTCCCAAGAAGCAGTCACAATACATTTCACGTGAAAAAAGGTTGTCTTTACCAGAGAATTAAATGATGTCACAACCTGAACATAGGTTCTGAAATCTTATCACCCGCACAGTTAACTTGTTAGAATGGCAGAATGTTAGTTGGTCCTCACAAAATCTACCAATAAGCAAGCAGTTCCCAGGCACAATCTAGGTATTTTCAGAATAGGTAGCTTGGAAGTAATCATCTTATATTCATAGAACCATAGAATGGTTTGTTTTGGAAGGGACCTTAAATATCATCAAGTTCCAACCCCCCTGCCATGGGCAGGGACACCTCCCACCAGAGCAGGTTGCTCAAAACCCCATCCAGCCTGGCCTTGAACACCTCCAGGGATGGGGCATCAACGACTTCTCTGGGCAACCTGGGCCAGTGTCTCACCTCCCTCACAGTAAAGAATCTCTTCCTGATCTCCCCTCTTTCAGTTAAAAAGCATCCCCCCTCATCCTATCGCTGCGCTCCCTGATAAAGAGTCCCTCCCCATCCCTCCTGTAGGCCCCATTCAGGTACTGGAAGGCTGCTGTAAGGTCTCCCCAAAGCCTTCTGTTCTCCAGGCAGAAGTCTGGAGCCTAAACTGGAAGCCTTAAGAGTTTAATAGCATGAGTTTGACTAGACTCTGCCTGTTAGTCTCAGTGCTAAAAAATAAACCCTATACTACTTATTTATCATTTACAATTATTTTCACAGGCCAACATAGTATTATGTTTGTTATTTTCTCCCATAAATATCTAATCTAGTCATCTCCCATCTCAATCTTATTTCATATAAGTCAAACAGATACAGCTTTGTTAGTCTTTTTATAAGGTGTTTTGTGAGCCCTACGTAAAATTGTGCTTCATTCTTCTGATCGCCCCCTATTTTATTTTATTTTTCTTAGTAAGGACACAAGGTATTAGGAAAAATATGGAGAGAGGAAATACTATGCTTCCCAAATTCCGTTAATACTGAATAATTATTCATTACATAATAAGAGATCATAACATTCTGTTAGTGCCTTAGAGGTGCAATAAGAGTTTCAGGCTGATTTATTCTTTCAGTGCAGTCTCTGAGTTGGAAACACTTTTTCCAGAATAAATCCATCATTCTCTAGATACAGCCTCACCTCACACAGGTGAGCATGCTCTGAGGTCACTCTGTCATTGTCATTACACATCACTGTGTTTATCTTTGCAGTAGCCTTATATTTGTGATATTTAATAAACTATTTGCACAATCTTAATGCCCTGATAATTTCTGTAGTAATTTTTAATTTCTTAGAAGTTTTATACTCTACCGGTTTACATTAAGTTTCATTACAATCGGAGAGATCTCTGAGGGAGCTAGTAGATGTTACGGCTGGACCTCTCTTTGATCATCTACCAAAAGTCTGTGGAGGTCCCTGCTGACTGGAAGCCAACCAGTGTTACTCCAGTTTACAAAAGGTGTGAGGGACCTTTTGAGGGAGGGACCTGTGAGGGAGACCCAGGGAACTACAGACCTGTTAGTCTAAATTCAGTTCCTGAAAAATTTATGGAAAAGATTATACTGAGTGCTATTGAAAGGTGTTTAGAGTGCGGTTTAGAATGAGGAGGTTTAGAGTGGACATTAGGAAGCATTGCTTTACCAAGAGGGTGGTCAAACACTGAAGAGGTTTCCTAGAGAGGTGGTCGATGTCCGAAACCTGCCAGTGTTTAAGAGGCATTTGGGCAATGCCCTTAATAACGTGCTTTAACTTCTGGTCAGCCCTGAATTGGTCAGGCAGTTGGACTAGATGATCGATGCAGGTCCTTTCTGACTGAAATTATTCCATTCTATTCTATTCTATTCTATTCTATTCTATTCTATAAATATGTCTTTACAATAGTTTCTTAAAAGATTTGAGTAGAGGAATATTATGGTAAATTACACATTTATTTTGAGATTACCTGTTATTTAAAGGATGGAAGAAAGTATTAAACACCCATGCAGGCATTTATATATAATCAAAAGCAGTAGTCTAGAGTCACTGTATTTCAGAAATGTCATTAATATTGTTTGGTTTGGTGCCAGGGAATTAGGGCATCCGTGTTCTTGTCATATTGTAGTACTAATCACAAGACTAGAAATACCACAGCTGAGGAGGTGGATTTTAAAAGTAGCAAGTGGAAATAGGATAATCACCATTCACATTGATAGCAGGAATATGAATGCAGCTTTGCTCATCTGTGTAAGCTGGGTGCCTTTCAGAACTACTGCGTTTGAAGTATTTTAACAGCTTTCTCAGTCGTCCAGAAGCAGCTGTTTTATTAGTCATTATTGCTTAACATTTTGCAGGTTTCTTCCCTTATCTTGCCAACAACACACAGCAAAAACATCCAGACTGAGCCTTTTTACAAACCTAGTGACATTTGGGTGTTGACGCTAAGTTACGACAAGCTACCTGCCCAGAAAGTCCTCACCATCTGTGGATGTTGGCCGGCAACAGGGTGGGGAGTTTGTCACTGGGTATTCAAGTCAGCTTATCTTCTGACCAGCCTGGAAAACCTATGTCTGAAGAGCAGCCCCATTTAAGGTATACCTGCCCAATATCGGTATTTCTGTGTAACTGTGTTGAGATGAAAAGAGCAGATGAGAATCGTGCTACCTTCTGCAATGAACAGGTTGAAGTCTTTGCACCACAGGGTTACGACCAGACCTGCTCAGTCAAGAATCCAAGAGCCCGTAACAATAAATCTAATTGACTTATGGATTCCCACATAACAATTCTCCAGTACAGACTAGAGCTGACTTCTGGCTCATGAGCCTGGAAGGGCCACTGGCAGTGGCTGCTCAGTGGGATCATATAGCCTGTGGCCTGCATCTGAAGACCCAGGAAGGAATGTGGATTCCAGTGATGGAGGAATGCAGTGCTTCTCCATCATGTAAGCCTGAGGCCTTTTCACAGATGTGAAAAGTGTGCTATGACAAAACTTAAATAGCTGTCTCAAGAGGCTGGAAGCAACAGTTTTATTATTAGAGTTTATTATTTACTTTTTATGCTGGGTGACTTCTCAAGGACTGAAAAACAGGTTGTGATCGGCTAGGTATCCCCAGCAAGTATCCCTGTATCATCTGTTAGGTGTCCCCAAATGCAGGAAAAGACAGTCTACTAGCACATAGACTTTAAAAATATAAAGAAAATAAAAAGATAAGCAACATGTCAGGTGTGATGGAGGACAAGAAATAACTCTAGTTAGTGCTTTAGTTTGTGAAAAATATACAAATGAATGCCACGAGGAAGAAATTGGATAGCAAAATAAAGAAGATGAAAGGTTCTGGGGAAAAAAATCAAGTAACTAGAGCATGAAAATACAATACTGGTAATTAATACAAGAAGGCACTGGTGAAAAAAAAAGCTTACAGGGGAAAAGAATACATAAGTCACTCAAGCTGTGCAGAGTCAGAGTGCCAATGAAAATTCAGTAGCTAACACAGGGAAAGGAAAAATCAAACTGCGGCTGGGGGAATTTGAGATGTGCATTGACAGCACAACTGCGAGTAGGCAGATCTAAAAGACAGATATATCTTCCTTTCTCTGTGAGGTCATGCAAGGACACTGCTAAAGAAAATGAAAAAAGCAAGATCTTTAAGAAAAAATAGAAAGGAACACAAAACCACTGACCATCCAGCCTACTGATTATAAATTTCTTGAAACCATAGAGACCATTAAAAATCACAGACAAAAAAAATTCTAAATCCTGAAGATAAAATTGGGCTGTTCTGAAAAAAAACCAACAGATGACATCTTACTAAAAAGCTCAGTATTTCTTTTTTTTTTTCTTTTTTTTTCCTGAGGACAGAGGACTGCTTCTCATCAAAACAGCAAATGAAGTAATTTTCCCCTTCCCACTTTTATAAAAATGGTTGGGTGAGAAGGGCAGAACAGCATTATTCTCAGGAGATATTATTTCTGCAATAATGAAGGAAAATCAGATTTTCTCATGAACTTAACTTAACCAAGGAAATTGTCAAAGTTTACCTGTGATTTTGGCAGGCACTTCTGAATAGTGACTATGTGGAATTGCTCTCTACTTTCTCTTTCAAAAAGTTCTCCTTTTCGACATTTACCCAACCAAGGAAAGGAATAAAATTTGTTTATGGAATTCCCAGTGGCACCTAGTTACAACATTTCTTTTAAATCATTACTACATCTTAAATATCTGCCTTTGTCTCTTTCTACCCTTTTCTGTCTGCCACCTCATGTTTGGTAAGAAGCACCTTACTTACAGTATCTTGGACAAGAATCTGTTGATTATAAAGAAAATGTTCAATATATATTGATACTTATTAATGTGGGCTGTCTATATTTAAATACTCCTACATTAACTGAATCAATGCAAATAAAGGGAAATGTCTTAAAGCATTTATCCATTATGTGCAATAAGGCATAGGAGGAAATGGAAATTTAATGATAAACTGTATTAAACAATAAATAGAGGAAAGCCAAACTGTCATTTAAGTAGAACTTCTTGTGAAGAGGTATTACAGGAAGGCTGCTGCATGACTCCCATCTGATACACAGATTTGCTGAGATACAGCTGACAATATTCTGACACATGAAAGAAAAGCAGCAAGCCATTTAAAGTACCATTTAAATCCTTTCAAGGAATTTAAGTAGAAGAAAATAAACAGAATAAAGAATGTACATAAACTGAATTGCATAATGTATTTAGTAATGTTAGGCATATTTCATTTTGGTGTTCTGTTCTTCACACTGTCAAAGTGTGAATCAGGCAGACATTGAAAATAAAATAGTGCCTGGCTGAATATTTTAAGTGCAATGTTACAGCCATTTGTAAGATTTATTTTCAGAAGAAATGAAAGGTAGGCATCGACTTACCACCTGTGCAGTGCATCTACTCTGGCATTTTGGTGTGTGTTAACAATTTTACTTCTAATTACATGGGGGATGCTCAGTTTGGATGAGAGCACAGCATAATGAAGTAAGAAGCCATCACAAGCAATTTAAGTTCTATGAATTAATTAATGCCTTGAGCTCCATGTGGATGTCAGGCAAGGAATATGACAGCAAAATTTGTGAGAACTGTGTTGAATCTCTGCTGCGAGCTAGTAGACAACAGAAAGAGAGTTTACAGATAGGAACATACAGCAGACACATCACATCCTTGTATACTTACAGGGACATTTAAAAAGTGAATCAGGGTGCATTAGACCTAGAAGGGAAGCTGTGAGATTTGGTTTATGTCATGATATTGCCATGATATTAACAAACTGTGATGGACTCTTTTTGAAAGCAGTATTTAAGACCAGAAAAACTGACAGGTTATTGGTGTGGATACAGCAGTTAACATGGAGACCACAGTATATACCAGATTTTCTAGCAGAGAATGAAGCTGTTTCTACCTCAGGTTTATTATTTTCAAAGATACAATTTTCATTTCTAGGCCAGCAATGTTTCTTTATGGAGACCACAGAATTTTCTATTTATTGTTTGTTAGGATACAACATGTTCCCCCAGTATTAGAGTATATATTTTATTAATTTTAGCATGTTAAATCAGTCATACAGCTATGCCTCATCAATATTTGTGGAATAGTTTTTACGTTACAAATTTCTCCACTAATTTTCCTAGGTAATTAGAAAGGGTAATTAAGAGTTTTATCAAAGTGTGCCCCTACTACTAGTTCAGAATCTTGCCATTTTTAAATCCTCTAAAGCTAGGGAACACCTTTTCCAGGGCTTTAGAGCAGTCTATATAATGTGCTATTTTTATTCTTACATGGCCCTTATTACTGTGGCATCTGACTACGTTCCAGGCTCCTGTTATATGATACAACTACCTTACTACAGTTGCAATCCTCTTACATAATTTTTCTGCTTGGAAGAAATGGAAGAGCGTTATTTTTAGGCTATTTAAAACTGCCTGGTTTGTGTGTTTATTTTTAGCCAGAGAGGTGCCTCTTGCACAGGTAAAATGATGCTTTGAAGCAATTCTTCATTCCAGTGATTGCTTATTGTATAACAGAAGACTATTACAAAACCCAGGGCCCAAATAAATGCCTGCTCCACAGATTGGGATTTAGTTTAGATATAATTTGCAGGTCATGCATTTTGCCATGTCCTGAAAACATTCCACTATTAAAGATTGAACTGGTGGTACTTATAGAGATACTTTAGCTGTTCATTGACAGAAGTCATGGAAATCTTGGCGAAAAGAAATTATTCGTCAGGCTCTAGAGAGGCCAAAAGATATGAATGGGGTATTGCAGTCCCATCAACAGATCATCTCTACAAGAAAATTAAGGGGGAATTGTTAATAAATGCATACTAAAATGAGGGTACTTATGCTGAAATGTGATGTTTGCATTATATATTAGCGGCAACAATGTGAGATAATCTGCATAAGGTACACTAGCTAATTTCCAGTGACAGTATTTTGTTTAAAAGCTATTCAGTGTTCTAAGTACTGCTTCAGTTTTGCATGCATCACATATTGGTTTTACTCAGAAATTGTATGGTACCATATCTCAGAAATTCAACGGAGAATGATTAACATCTATTTATGAAGATTTTATACACAGCACCCAAAGGTTTAGTGCTGTGTGACACTTTCCAGAAAGACGTAGCCCTGACTGATGTTTCTGCAAAGTCTAGAATGCAATAGTTCTGTCTCAGTGTTTCTCTTCCAGGTAACAGTTGTAAAAATATATGTAAACATGAGGTTCTATTTATCATATATTTCTAAATGAGTGTTAACATAGTAAACCTACAGAAAACAATGATCAATAGTGAAAGTATCCAGAAACCAGGTCTTTTTCATTAATTAACTTTGCCTTCAACCAACTAGTTCTGCAAACTAAGTTTACCTGCAGAAATAGATGCAGTCATCAGGAGGCTAAGTAAGAGAATTTGTCAATATAAATAAGATGACCTGAAAGAAATAAGAAAAAAATAGCAATAAGTTCCAAGAGCTGAATACTCACTTGCCAGATCGAAAAGGCACTGAAAAATCTCTCTATCACTGCTTAATCTTAGTGTTCAAATCTTGAAGAGCAGGGGTTGGAAGATGCTGCCTCTACCCCATATAGGCATTGTGTCTATACCATGTGTAGCCACTGGCATCTAAAACATAAAAGCAAGTCCAAGATACTACCCAACACCTTCTCCTAAAATCCAAGGTTGCCCTCTCTTCTGTTCCAGCTGCTGAAGTCAGGTCAAGGTAAGGGAAAAAGGACAATGTGGGGCTCACCACCATTGTCAGAGTCACGCTGCTTGGAGCAGGAGTTACTGTGTAGGCTGCTTTTGCCTCTTTTCTCAGGAAGGAGTTTTAAAAACTGCAATGATGCTCCCTAAGAATTACTAAAGTCACAAGTGACATATTGTATTTTCTTCTTGTTCTACACACTGCCCAAAACGAAAGCAATGGAGTGGCCTCACTGGTATGTGCCATGATTTGCTGCCAAGAGCTGTCACTCATGCATGCCTACAGGTACCTTTTATCACACCTTAGGGACAAAGCTTTAATTGTGTAGAAGAAGTAAAATACCATATAGATTCTCAGTTTTCTTTCTCACAGCACCATCAGAAACAAAGAGCTTTTTGGGAAACCCGGCAACACGCTTATAAGAGAAATATTGTTCTCCACTTGTAAGCAATCACAGCTACTGCTAGTCACTGCTCTCAGCTTGCCATTTCCGGAATCTCAGATACCCTTGATACAGTTGACCTTGAGAAAGCACCTCCACTGAAACTGTACTTACGCTTTTACAACCCAGAGAAAAGCTACCAATAGCATGATGTTCCACAATCCATAAGGCCAAGAAGTAGATAAAAGCATAAATACCCACTGCTGCGCTTTCTCTGCCTATCCTCTCAAAGCAGAGCTGTAAATACACAGGAGAAGCTGAAGAAGCAAAGGCAGTACTGAGCATTCATGGTTACAGCCTGCACTGATGATCCCAGAAAGGCTTTCAGACAGATTTCCTCCAGTACCCCTGTGAAAATGGCCCCAAGGGTACAGCTGGCAGAGCCTCCTATCTGTTTTTCTACACAGGATCTGTCAGACACAGAGTTTATTTATTTTCCTGTAATCTGATTGCAATTTTTAGTCCTAAACGGTAGGTAGATGTGGATTGCATATACATTATTTTGCAGCAAGTACTATAACCTACTCCCCCCTCCTCTTGCCTGATGAATTCTGGCTATGTAGAAAGCAAATCATCTTTTAACTCCTCTGGGGAACTAGAGAAAATGCCTGCATTTGGCACAAAAGATGCTTTTGCCACCATAGAAAAGACACAAATAAACAACTGCATCTTGGTTCCCTACCCAAGACATCAGCTTAGAAAAAAATGTCTGCTTTTTTCAACATAAAAAGAAGAAACATAAGTAACAAATTGAAACGAATCTCTGTTCCTCTAATGTTGATAAATGATTTATATATATATATGATATCTATAGTTTCATTATCTTTCTCCAGTCTTCTTTTTTATCACACTTGAAGGACCTCTGATCTCACTGTAGAAGCTGTTCTTATTGAGAAGAGTGAAAAAAGTCATAAAGTGATAAGTCTAGTTTTATATGGAATCTTGTCAGTCCTAATCTGGAAGGAGGTGATGAAAGAATTTGGGCCACTTCTGTTCTTTTTAGGTTCTTTAGAAAAAAAATAAAATAATCAAAGCATGTCAGTTTGAAGGCTTCATAGGGCATAAATCTGTAGCTTACACAACCGTCCAGAGAGATTTCCTACTGATATTTTTTGTTCAGAAATGCAAACTTTGTATTGTTTCTGTATGAGAAATGCCCAGGAGAGAAAGCCCTTTGAGCACAGAAGCACTGTAACCAAACTTGTTCAGGCCATAATTCATGTTATTTTTTTATGCCGTAAGGAAGTCATTGTGTCAGGTGGCCTATAAATACATAGGAAGAAGCAGTTCTGTCACAAAAAATTCTGCTTCTGATTTTGTAACTAAAAGCCTGAAAGATTTTTTTTTTATTTTATTTTTCATATTCTTTCATTTTATCACTTCTAACACATGGGATAATGCAAAGGAACAAGACCTGACTCTTCTAAAGGAGGAGTTCTATTGAGAAAGAAAAAAAAGGCTCATGAAAAAAGCCTTGGTCTTTGCTCACAATTTTATTGTGAGCTTCAGAGGGCTCCACAGTTCACATACTGTTAGCTGTGAATTTCTTTCACCCCCTTTGGTAGCAGTCTCCTGGATTTCAGAGAATAAAGGAGAGTTTTAAACTTTTTGGGATGGAGAGAGATGATAGGAACAGAACTCTTGGTTCCTCTAGAACCGGTCACCAAGCCTTTCTTTGCTCTCAAACCTCCCTTCCACACAGTTTTTATCAATGTGCTCCCTAAATTTAGTTCAAAACGCTGCTAGTCTGAATTTCAACGTTCAGACATACGGGTCTCCAGGAATGAGGACTAGTTTCTTGTCTCTGTCCCCAGGGCTGAGCCCCCCTGTCCACAGTGGAATACAAGCAGTCTTACTGGGACAATTTTTACACCAGTTGTATCCCATGAGCTATCAGAAACATAGTATGACAGTCCTTGCAGAGAATTATTGATATGGGTGTGCTGAAGCTGATTCACAATATTCCTCGCTAGCCCTCCTGTGCATGAGGGAGAACTTGTTGCCTTTTTCACAGCAGCTTCTGGAAATTGCAGTTGCTCCAGAATCTCCCACTGGGGTTTTGGTCCATTTCGTCTCCCGCACTGTCTCCCACCAAGATGGCAATCTCTTGGCAGAGCTTTTCTGTGCACCATGTTCTATGCGCTGTTCCCTTCTCAGACCAGCTCTTAGTTTTGTGTATGATGCCACTTTGCTTTTCATCACCAGCCTTGTTTTGCTTCTTTATATCTGTAACAATTCAGTGTATTTCTGATTCTGTCCCTCTCCCTTCCTGGGTAATAAAGGTTACCTTTTGGTTTTGGGTAGCCCTAGGCCATCCAATATGCTTATAATAAATGGAAATTCCAACATTCTGAGGAAACAGAACATAAAATTCCTTTTCATCTGCATAATCTTTCACAGCCCCAGAAACATTGTCCTTCTTTGTTTCAGAAATGTTAAAAATCACTTATAGTGGTAGAAAATCATGACAGAACACGTTCATGTAGTCTAGCTTCCATGTCCCACCCCATTCCCCCAACTTTGCATGTACACTCCACCTGTACATAAGTATTATACAGTATGGGAGATTCTACACATAGCAATAGCCGTTAATATATATTATCAAGTGTTATAATATAGGATTGTACAAGCAAGCTATCAAACTGTCTAAATCCAGCTTACATTAACATTTCATAAACTGCTGATCAGTGGAGCCCTAATGTGTCATGAGACTATTTTCTCTATTTACTGCCTATATTTTCTAATACAGTTTGGTTCCTGCTATTTTTTCAGATATAAAACAAACTGATAACCTTAATTCAAATCTCTTTCTTAAATATAAATGTCATACAATATAAAACTTGTTGATCACCACTGATAACAAATCCTTAGTTGAAACACACTGTCCCAGTTTAAGGGGCATAAAAAGACTGAGTGCCCCAGTTCGCCTGGCTCTGCACTGCAATCTGTGACTCTCTCTGTAGAGTCACCGAAGAGCTTTATGACCTTTTGTACCTCCTGAATTTTATGAAAAGTTTGAAGAAATGGCCTCTACAATGCATGATAAGTTTAGCTATTTTTCTTCAGCAATCATGAGTTGTGTCTGTCTGAAATTTGTTCAGTTCTGGAAAGGACTGTTGCACTTAATCAGCACAATAGATTTATAAAAAAAAAATCTACTCAATGTGGCTTTGGAAATTAGTCTGACTGAATCCACAAAAATGGCATGTAGGTAATGCACATAAATCATATCAGAAAAACCACAATTGTGCATCATCTATTTAACGTGGCACTTCAGCTCGAAGCAGGGTGCATCTCAAGGTAAGTGTTCAGCGAGGTTCACCATCTGCTGGAGGACCAAGGAGAACATGCAGTTCTGGTAGTTTTTTTACTGTTTAGTCTCATCCCTCATATTTTGTTTCTGCAATTACAAGGCCAAGCTCATAAAATCTGATGTACTGTATTGCCAGACCTCTTTGTAGTTAGAACTACAAAGTTGTCTTTACTCCCATAAGTGATAAAAAAACATCTGAAGTGTATTTGCGAGACTTCTCCAAAAGGACTCGGATTAATCTATTTCCTACTGAACTAAATGCAGGTCTAGTAATCCACAATCTCAAATCTCCTCATGTTTCTTTTTCAGTGTTTGTTATGAGACAAGTTTATTTTCTCAAACATGTGTGTTTAATTGTGACATATTTTATTAAATTCCTAAAAGCTTGTTTCTGCAGAAGAGAAAATAAAAACATTTCAAGACTAGTGGAGATGCAGCATAAGGTAAAGGGTTTTTTGTTTAGTTTTCTTCGGGTTATTTTAGGAATGGAAGAAAAAGGGTTGTTCTTCCTCTGAAATCTGTGGATACCAATGCAAAAAAAAAAGGTGGATATTTAGGACAGGGTAGGGCTGTTTCCTGATCCTCGCGGGCTGTAGTCACGAGAATATTTGCAGTCTTTTATTTCTAAGGTCTTTGGGTTTCTAGGAAGGGAAAATGTTGTGTATACACGGCAGTGCAGCTCTGATGTCAGCAAAAGTAATTTAACGACGCTGAAAATGGAGCCAAAATTTTCTGGGAAGATTTTCCCAAAATAGCAGATCTCGTTTAGAATAATTTTTTTCTTTATTTTAGGAAGGGTCAGGTTTTAATCTGAGATCCCATTTTTAGGAGATATTTTAAGGGGCATTTACTCTCTTCTCCACTTGGTTTGCTGACAGTAAGAGAAGAGCTTTCCAAAGCACAGGCCAAAATCTTCACATTTCTGTTATTACATCTCAGTAGTTACTGAATTTATTCATTTGATCCTCCCCCCTTCACCCTGTCCCCTCCCCCAGAATAATTATATCACAAGATTTATTTTCTCTTTTGTTATTCTATTTGATAAATTCCAGTATATTACTCATCTTCACATCAACGGAAGGAGTCAAATATACTCAGCTGTGAAAGAAGTTTCCAGTTTATAACATCCTCAGTGGACATCATTCCCAGTTCACCAGCTAGAGAGATGGGTTTGTGAACAGACTGTAGATGCCATAAATACATTTGGGAAGACACTAAAAATATATTGGAATATGTATGAAATACATGTTTTCTTCACATTTTTTTTACCTGCCCTCCAGATCCACAAAACCAACAGTTTCACCTTTAAGGTTGGCCATCCAAAATGCTGCATAAATACATTAACAAAAAAATATATTTGATTCATTAATGAATTAAAATATATCTAGTTTAAGATGTTTTGTGAACATAAACGTCCCAGGTAAGAGAAAACCCATTTCCTACTGTAGCACCTCAACGAAGTATCAACAGCTCTCGTGGTTTAATCACATACAGAATCTTCCATACAACCTCCAGGGCTTGGGAATAATTCTGTCAGCCCTAACTAGAAAATAAAGAAATCTAAGTAAACCTTATGGTTGGAGAAAAAAAAAAATTAAAGAAAAAAGATTAAAAAAAAAAACAAAACAGAAACAAACAAATAAAAAACCCAACCCCAAAACATCAGAGTAAGTTCATATATATTTTAATCCCGCAAATAGTAGATTCCATTCTTAATTTTGAAATATGTTTAAAGTTCTTAATACTGACAGTGCTCTGTGAAAAAGGGAGAGTATCTAGATACAGGGCTGAGTATGCACTTGAAAAACAATTGTCAAATACGTACTAAATATGACTGCCCTCAAAGAACCTAGAACAAACAGCTGAAGAGGAAGAAAAATTAAAATAGCTATATAGTTGAGACTAGATCATGGTCCTTGGCTAGTAGGAAAACACATCTTTTCAAGTTATCCTCAGGGTAGTCCATGAAACGCTTTTATCACTGTGCTGCCTGTTCTTCTGAGGTGCTCAGAGGGATGTGATGAAGCAGATAACAACACACGGAGAGCCCCAACTTGCATTCTTATAGCCATTCAAAATCTACTTCTCAGAGTACAAGAAATGTAAAGTTTGGGGGCACAAAGCAATACCACCTTTTTGTTACCCGATTTCTGGATGAGGTAGCCTCTGTGAGAAATAAATGGCTGTCTTCTTTTACCTGATCCCTTTGATTAAAATTAATTCATGCAGCCTGGATGTCTCTACACAGTAATCAGTCTATTTGTAAGGACCTGCTAAAAGCTAACATGGAATTGTCAGGAACAAATCATGTCAAAACAACCTAATTTCTTTCTGTGACAGAGTAACAGGCCTTGTGGATAGGAGAAGAGCAGCGGATGTCACATATCATGACTTTAATAAGGCTTTTGACACTGTCTGACATGATATTTGCATAAGAGAACAAAAGTACCAGAGAGTGGGTGAGACAGCTGTAAGGTCACTATGCAGCTGGCTTGAAAATGCTACTTGACAGGAGGATATAATTTGTTTATTGACAAAATGGAAGAAGGTAGCAAGAGGGATTTAACATGAGTCTGTCCTAGATCCAGTACTACTTAGTATTTTTACTTAATAAGCTGCATGATATTGATGATTTGAGTTTGGAAGGAGGACCACTACTTTGGAAGGCAGGATAGCATTCCACAATTATCTTACTAAGCAGAAAAATGTGAAAAATTATGGTGCAATTCAAGGCAATTGATTGAAATAGCAAAAAATTATTACCAACATGAATGCATAGTGAGGAACAACTAATCAGGCATAGGGATATCCAGGAAAAAAAAAAAAAGAGAAGAGATCTTGGAAATATTACAGTGTGAAAGTCATATGAAAAACAAAGGAAAGGAGATAATAGGAGAACATTCAAATATGTTAAATGTTCATAGAAAGAACAAAATTATGAAATGTTACCAGTACTCATTGGGATCGGATGGAAATGCCCTTACCTTTCAGTGAGTCTAAACATGTTAGGGTGCAGCTCAGTGGGGCAGAGGAATGGAGCAGGGTGCTCTGAGCCCCTTCCAGTTCTCTTTCCTTTGATTTCTGTGAGACGCATTCATACAAGTTAAGAGTCCCGTAGGAAACTTACTGTCCAGTGAGAAATTTTATGGCTGCCATTGCAAGCTGCTTAGAATACCCCATCTTCCACACTTCAACTTCCCCCACACGCAAGCATACCAGTAAGGATCATGACATCCACTACCCTGTTGGAAGAGGAGTGATGAGAAATGGCAAATGTGTGTATTGAGATTGCTAGAAATTTTGTGGACACACTCCAGTATAGCTTAAACACCCTAGACTGCAATTCTACCTCATGCTACGAAAGCTGTAACACTGAGAGTACGATTTGACCATGCCTATGTATAAAACTGAACCTTAAAATTTTTTTCTCATGGAAATCAGGATTGGAGTCCACAGCAATCTCACATACATCTCTCAAACATGCAAGACAACTGAGTAACCTAGTCAATACCAAATAGGCTTTATGTTCTTTTATGACTATTTAATCTTAGTAAATGCAAATCAAGGTTTAAAATCCATCCTAGACTAGAGTCAGCATGTTTTTAATGGTACGATATTTTTCAACATAAAACTTGTCATTTGAACATAAATGTCAACTAATCTATTGAATATCCCACTCAACAGTAATTTCATGGCAGATCAGAAAATTAAAAAACCTAACCAGTAAAAAGCTATATTTCTGGTTTTGGACTGTCTGTGTAAGATCTTTCAGCCTCAAACAGTTCAATTCAAAAGTATTTTAAGAGTAAAATAAATTATTACCTATCAACTCTGTAGTGTAACTGGACCTTCTGAACCATGTTACCTTGGCTACTTTCTGCTTCAAAGTAACTTTTCTGCTTTCAAAGTCAAGATGGAAACGTCTTCTATCTTTTAATGGATATTTTATGCAAGAAAAAATAATAAAGTGTGATAAGGAGCACTCTATATGAATCTTTCTGCAAAATAATAAAAGCCAATGGACTGATTCAGTAGCATTTCTATTCTAAAGATATTCATGTGGCTCTCATTGCCCTAACGCCTCACAGTCATTAAAATATTTATCCCCATAGGTCACAGCATCCTTTCGTGTAATGTAACTACTCACATTTCACAGATGAACTACCAGGGATTTATATGCACACATCTGGCATTGAAGCACTAAACTTCTAATTATCCAGCTGTCTTGTGGAATCCACAAGCCTGGTTGAGGTAGGCTGAGTCTCTGTACAAGGGGTGTGAAGACTTAGTTGTGCTGTCACTGTAGGCCAACAAGCCAGAATATAGGAGAAACAAGGTCTGATATAAATTTATAACAAACCCACTGATGCTTATGTTAAAAATTGACAAGATTTGGAATATACAGTCCTCACAGTGAGAAACCATGGGTATCTTAGTGTGATACCCACAAAGCATACTCTTTTCTAGAATGAAGAAAAGGGGTTGAGTTACCTAATGTTATCCATCCAAAACCGAGATTCCCAGGCTAGCATAATCCTTTTTTAGTTGGGAGGCGAAACTGGAACTGCCAGAGATCAATTTGTCCCCTCTGTAGATAGGTCACAAAACACTGTCTCTTCTGTTCCCTTCAGTTCTCATGATAAGCACGTTACTGGCACACCAGCTGGTTCTGCAAAAACACTTTAAATCTCTCTTTCTTCCTCATACCATGAAGTCTTATTGGTGAGAAAGAGTAACTCCCTCAGTTTGCTATTGAAGCTGTTCTAGTTCATGTAAATCCATGACTATGAAGGCCAGAAATAAGGTCCTTTTACATCCTCAGTTGAGTGCTGTAACCATCAGACTGCACAATCAGTCTCCTTCTCACCATTTGTCTCAAAGACTATTTCAATATTCAGCACAATGTAGATCAGGTCTGAGAGCAGAGGAAAGGTGGGTGCCTTGGGAATACCAGTGATGATAGAATTTGCAGGGACCAAGAAAATCCAGGAGGGTTTGCAGTTAGACAGCAGCAAGATTTTGAGGATCAATACTTTGGATTTAAGCAACAATCATGGGCACCAAAAACTATTTTATGAACAAAGCATGAAATGCCTTTCCTAAGGCCACAGTATGATGCATTTGTTGTGAAACAGGGAGTTGGTCCTGGGTTGCCTTAGTCCCAAGACAGCATCTTCATCATTGGGCCTTCATTGTCTCCTGAATTGCTGCTTCTCTCGTGACACATTATCTTTTCCTCTCTGCACAAATGTGTACAATTTTGAAGCACTCATAAGACAAAACAAAAAGCAATAACAACAAAAAATAGATAAGAAGGCAACTACAGAAAGAAACCTTTCACTACAAATCCTGCTGCTGTTATCCCTTAAAATAAAAGCAATTATTACAGTCTCACCTAGTCAACACAGGTTATCATCTCTATTCAACCAATTTCCTTTCCTCCTTTCCTCTGGAATTAAAAATATTTTTTATCATTCGCAATTTACAAAGCATATTAAAAGCCTTTTGACTCATTTGTAACAGGAATTACATCAAAAAGTTGTAATAAGTGTTGTGAGAATATTCAATACATAGAAGCTCAGTTAAGACTGAAAAGAAAACTGAAGAAAGCTAATACCAACCTAATAACAAACTACAAGATATTTTTAAATACAAATTGAATCCCAGTGGCCTCAAGCTCTGAGTTTGAGGAGTTTCTTTTTTATGATAAGAATAAGTAATTAGAAATTCTGTACATTTTTTTGTGTCTTATTCGTACATTTCTTTGCAATGAATTTTTCACTTGCCTATTGAAAACATTTCTTTGGATGTATCTGCACTGTTGCTGAAGTTTTGCACATGACTGCAGGAGAGTAATTTGGGGTTTTCTAATCGTTCTTATCCATTGGCTTAGTTGAGGCTGTATATGAGACAATACCTTAAACAGGAAAGCAAAAACCAGAGCACATCATACTAAATTCCCACCCAAACAGAAATCACTGCAGGATGTGAATTTTTTTCAGAAAAGAAAGAGTGTGAATGTATGTCTAGAGCCGCATAAGTAGAGAAAAAGGTCTTTCTGTGCTCTATCAGGAAACAATGAAGCTTGGTCGATGTGTCGAAGGCATAAACATTAAACAGGCTGACTGCTCAAACAGGCTTGATTTTGTGCTTGCACCCGATACCCATGGTTTTGACATAAGCTTAGTAGCCCCATCTGCCCCTTAGTGGAAGAGGACACTCATCCCAGTCAAAGTGGTGAAATGCTGTATAATCATTACTTCATACCCTTCACTTTAAGGCGAATATCATTTGGAAGCGTTACGGTCTGAAAAAAGTAAACACTCATTTGGCTCTGGAGACAACACTTGGCTTAACTCCTGCTCCAGCTTGTATTTTGCACAGCTTTTCTTATAGTTTCATAAACCTTTATTGCATAAAGGAGTTTAATTGTTTTTACATGCCTGAAAGACTGACATTCAAAGTACTAGCACCAAAGAGAATTCTGTTTAGTCCCTACCAAAACACCGACAAAACTGCCCCCCCAGTGTAAGGTATATTTACAGATCAGGATTCCTGCTGTTTAGATAAAATCCTTCATCAGCTGTGCATAGCACACCATGCTTTTCAAGGAACAAAACTGCCACATGCAAAGATAATAAATTATGCAACTTCCATCTTGTGCTAACTCTATTTCCATGGGAGGTGAGGGTTCAGCTCTTTGCAGGTCTAACCTCTAAAAGGGACACAAAACTTTAAAAGAAAGTGTGTCATTGTAAAGTGTTCACTTTTAAGAAACTGACTTGTAAAGACGTATGCATTCAGCTGTCCAGTAGTTAAGGTCCATGATATGTAAACAGAATAGCACATGGGTAAATCCTACTTCCATTTCAAGTTCAATATGCTGAACTTCCTTTTAAGAAGCTTCACTTCAATTTCTGTGTTACTGGAAAAAGGCTCAGAATATTCAACACGTAGGGCAACATGTAAGCATGGGAATTCCCATCTGACCACCTGCCCTGGTCTTATTACCTTGTACTGAAGAGATGGGTAAGACCCAAACACGTATTTTTGATTCACCCTATAACATATCTGTAGTGAGGGTCTGAGCACAATAACATGTAAATGGAGGCTATCTCTGGTCATTTTTTTCTTTTATGTGTGAATGGGGGGAAGAGATGGAGGGAGGCAGGATTTGGATCATGCGGCTTGCTTTTGGAGGGAAACATAAGTAAATTCACAATGAACAAGCACCATAAAAGGTATTAAACTTTTGGCCTGAGAGCTTAAAGCACAAACTGTGTCCGAATAAGCTAGAAAGACAGCAGAGGCTCACATATGATCTGGTGTTTTGAGGATGTGAATTGGAAGGTAGGGTCTGTAGGTGATTCTGAAGGAACCAGATGCCTTTGTGATACCACCATGCAATGTTATGCTGAGGTTAACAGAATCAGAAAGGCTGGCGGATGAAGGAAATCTCACTGCTGTTGAGATAGTCAACAGCGCCTGTAACGGCTCAGCTGCTCCAAGCTCTCTAAGAGTTTGCTGGAGAAACATAGCTTGAGATACCTCTTTTGGTCCTTGTGTTAGTTTCACAAAGATGTGCTTGCCTGGACCCAAACCTTGTCTTGTGTGACCTGATAACTGTAGCAGGTCTCAGGAGCAGATATTCCCCATCATGGCATACAGTAGTAGGAGAAGCTGTCAGCCCAAAGCACGTTTTCTGCATGGTGCTGGTAAGGGAAAGAGGCAGAAAATCAGACAGAGCTAACCTCCATAAGAGAACAACATTGTTTTCTTCCACATCATGTCCCTATCCACTGGACTGCAACTGTTGCAAAATTAAGGCAGAGATAATTATCATTTAACTTAATTTTGTCATGTTCTCATTCCCCCAGTAATGTGTGTGCTGCCTCTTAGTACTACATAAACCAAAATAAAACCCTGAATTTTAAAGTACTGGCTGTACACTTGTCTGGAGTTCTCATATGATAGGTATGATCCGTCTAACTACCAGTGCTCTCTTTCATAGTGGAGAATATTGCTTACTTTTTAACCATTAAAACCTTCTCATTCTTTTAAGAAAAGTATCCCTATAAGCAGCAGTTATAAATTAATGCCTTTTTAATATACATCTCTGTTTTTCATACCTTCTGTATTCACGATAGAAATATTAAATGGCAGCGTTGTGATATTCCTCCAACAATGCATATTCCTGGCTTCCTCAATTATAATACGATATGTCTGACAGGCTCTATTTAAGTTTTTTAAAATAATAATAATAAAAAGAGAACAAAGAGGAAATAGGCTGCTTCTCCGTGTCTCTTGTTTCTTTTATAATTTTGCTAGGAGGAAAACAAAACTGAGCTTTTCTTATCCAGACCTCTGCCCTATCGTGTCTCTTTAAATTTGATTTGCTGCAATGCAGTATTTTGTTTACTCTCCAAGAAATGAAGTAAAGGACAGTGCTAAGTAGCTACAGACCCAGAGACTGCAGCAAAGAGTCCAAATGCTTGTGATACCTCATGTTTTTTTAAGGTCTCCTGTACTTTGAAAAGAAGGCTTCGAAAGGTTTTCTGAAAAAATAACACAGTTGGAAAAGTAAAATAGAATTTTACCTTCACTTGGGAGAATAGCTAATTAGTCATTGTACTTCCTTTGTAAAGGGAATGGACGGTAAAGGTGTGTGGTAACACCAATGCTGATATGAGGTATGGTGATTACCTAAAGAGTAAAAGCTACATATCACTTACTTAGGTTTCTAGGTTTTGGATTTTATACTGATAATAGCAGCCAAGTAGGCTTTTGTGATGCTTTTTCACTGCTTAGAATTACTTGATTTTTAATTATTTGGAATATGGATGCTGTATCGAAAAGAAATAAATGGACTAGTTACTGACTAGGTACACATTATCCATGTGCACACAGTGTTTATAATGTACACATATATAATACAAATATTACCTATATGCCTATATGCCTACAGAAATATATATGTATAGGTAAATATTAATAAAAAGAAATTTTCATGTTATACGACGACCAACAAAGACACATATGTAAGAAGATGGTAGCTGATTAACATCATTAATGTGTTGCTATTTGCATGCTTCATTATTGCGTCCTGTCATACAGCAAAGACATGATCAGCTGATGTCCTGAAGTCTCCAGCTCTTCTTTTCAATGAACAAATTACCCATTTTATTCATAGGTGACATATTTTGCTTAACATTCCCAGGCAAATGTGCAGATATATGACTCAAAGAGTTAACTACAAAAATAGTCAATATAGATGGTCAATAGCCAAACACAGAGAAAAAGAGGACAGAGATGACAAGAGAGCTCCCAAACTGCATGTGCAAACCCCAAAACAGAGAAGTAACAGAAGCAGCTCTCTGCTTCCCCCTGTAGGAGAGAAAAACGCCTTAGCAGGTGTGATTTGCATATATTATTTTTATTGTTATTAATACATCAGTGCACTCCATGAGACTCCGCTGTCTGCTGTGCTCTATTTCACAAATTAGAAGACACAATGCATGTAAATATATTTACAAAAACAAATGGTGAAGAAACTGTGAGACGTAATAGCTAAAGGAAAGAGGTTACCCTTAATTGCGGTTGTCTCCAGTTGGGTAGGAAGCTGAAAACCAAGTTTTATGGAGGCTTTGTGTTTGTTTCTTTAATTTATTATACAAGTATCAGGTTATATATTTCTGCTCCTGGCTTTTAATGGGGGTATTATGAATTCAGCAAAGCTCTGAGTAAAATCTCTTCCTTGTTCCCTTTTCCCTTCCTTGCTATCCTTTTGGTTACACACAAACAGTTTGTTTATCCTGTGTTATTTGTAAGCTCTTTATCAGATTGTCTGTCTGGTTTTTTTTCCACATTCATCCTTCTTTGTTCATTTCCAGTGGAGATATAAATGTAGAGCACTGGTAATATTTTTCTAGTAGTGGAGTTACACCTGATAGGTCACTACCTATTGTGATTTATACAAATAAATAAATGATAGACACTAGCCTAGGATAGTACTTCATCTCATTTGCGCCCATCCATGTGAAAAAGTAGGCAGGAAAATATAACTGAAATAAGAACTTGGTTCTGTCAAAACCTCACCTATTGCACACAGATGTAAGTCTGAGGAACATTATACACTCACGAGATCACACTCTGATTCCTTTAGTCTGTCTCAGTCATACACATTGAAAATCAGAGCACCCAGGATGAGAAAACTTTTCTAATCTGACAAAAAAGACAGTAAGTGTTCCCAGAGAATGACTCAGAAGAGTAGAAGGTGTATGACTAATGTCTCTGTACATGAATATTCCTTGAAATGCAAAAACGATTACTTTTATATGAAAGTATAAATTTATATGGATGTAGATTCTTTCAAAAATTTCAGGTCACCATCTGCTTTAGATGGGATTCATGTTATCGAACAAAGACTTTTATGCCTGAGCTTCCCTAAATGGAGAGGAAACACTCTCCAAACAAATATTTCATCTCATCTTGAAGAAGATGCCTTAAATGAAGAATTTTGGTGAACTATGCCATAAATAGGCATACTTCTTATCACTAACTGTGAAGGCAGCCTAGGTACTACCAAAGGTGTAGGAAGTTACACTACATGAGTCTAAAGTTAGGCAAGATCAATCCAGTATTTCCGGCCGTAAAAACCAGATCCTTGGAGCTCTTCTCATTTTTAATAGTCTCTTAATATTTAATTGTCATTACTTATAATTAGTAGGGTTCCAGGCACAGTTGCAGGAGTTCCCGTATTTTTTTAGTTACCTCCTATTCTCACTTGTCTCTTGAGAAGCATCTGCAACATACTATTGAAATTCCCATACATGCAGATGACTATCCAGTGTATGAAGCCACAGAATTATGTCCAGAATGTAATAAAAAGGAAGTAAAGTAACCTCATATTACATTCTGTGAAATATATTAGTTTTAGTAAAAAACCCCACTTATTCCTGCTCTGTCACCCTGTTCACCTGATCACTTGTCTAGTCTACCCTAGGCAAGATGGCATGCAAATCCTCAGAAAAATTGTGTTACTTGCTTGTGGTTATAAAACCCCTTGATTCTTTACGTTAAAGTCATTATTTAAGGTATTTTTCAATTTGAGACTCAAGATTTTTGACTGTTACTATTGAATAAGCAGTTAACTTTTTAAAGATTAATTAAATACATTTCTTTGTGGAGTTTTCTTTTATAACTTTTTTTTTTTTAATTTGCTGCAATCTATATTTACCCATGAGTAAGCTGCCAAAAGCTATTTGTACATTAAACAAGCAATAAGCTAATCTTTTTTTTTTTATTGTCCCTTGTTCTAATTTCTTATCTCTTTTTCTTTCTTTACTTTTTTTGTGAAGATAATTGCACTTCTTTTAATACTGCTTATGATGGCAATGCATTTTTTTGCTTACCAGAGATATTTTGGAATGTAACAAATATTTAAAATAAAAAAAAAATCTTTAAAAACAGAACACAAAATATTTTTTAATATATTTTGATCAATAAAATTTTCCCATTTAAGGAATATTTTTCAAATTAATTTGTAGATCAAAGCATTTATGGAAATATTGGTGTCTATTCAAAAATTAAAGGAAAGTTACAAAGTGAATTTAAGATGCATATACAAAAAAGAAATTTTATGTTAACAATTACTCTAAAGTATGAATTTTGTAAAAATGGGGGTTTTTTATTGTAAAAGAGGGACTCACCAAAACAAAACTGTGCATAAGAAAGAACTACTTTCTATTAATAGACAGAACAAGATTCTGAAAAATATTGAAAACCAAAGATTTTGCTCTTAAATTGCTTTTCATTTTAAAATAGTGCAAAGAAGTAATCAAAGAAAAAGCTAAAAATCAAAATGGGATTGTTCAAAACAATCAAAATGAAATGTTTTGACTGATGAACTCAAACTCTATTTTCTCTACTGAACACTTCAGAGAACTTTATCTTTCATCTTACTTCAGTCCAGAAACTTTTCTCTATAACCTTCAAAATTCTTACAATTCTTATAAAAAACATGACACAAAAATTTCAGAAAGACAAATTAGTCACAGAAATGGACAGCTATTGAAAACAGTAAACTAATTTAAGAAAATATCATTACATTTTCAGAAAAATAAGGCAAATAGAGGTAAAAAAGTTATGTTTCCTGGGATGGATATTGATGTTTTGCTGGATTATTAAAGCTCTTCTACGCAAAATCAGTACTTTGGTTTGGGATCAAGCAGAGTCAAGACTCATCTAGGCATTGTAGGGAAAGAACCAGGTGTCTGATATTATAATGAAAGTGACATCACAACAGACTGATAAATCCAATCTTCTTCAGAGCAGATTTAGATTAATGGAGGTTACAGGAATGGGTAGGCAGTTCAGCAAATCTTATCATTTATGTGTTTGTCTTCAACCATGATTTCTTGCTCTTGTTATTGCAGAAAGCAGGTGATCTCAGCTGTATAATTACTTAGTTCTCGTGGCTAAGGTATCTGAGAAAACTCACAGACCCTTCCAACACAAATCTCTACCTAGAAGTCCAGGCAGTATTTATAAGGCAACACTTTCCCTCTGTCAAATCTGTGACTTTGACTACTACACCTTAAATTATTTCATAATGAGTGATGGAATAGCATTCAACATTATTTAATGACAGAAGTATCTCTTCTCTCAGTCTGTTCATACAAACCAGAAGTTACCAAGTGTCCTTTCAACTTGTCCTATTTATCCTTCTGCCCCTTGTGAAATGGCATGTAGTGATCCACTGTATGATGGGGTTTGGGGGATGTTCACATCAAGTTGTATGACAGAGGATCCATTCATATTATAGATATCATGTCTCTGTGGCACGAGGTTTAAGCCAAAGAAAGTGTGTTTTCAAGCAGGACTTTGAAAAGTGAAGATTGGATCTATAGTGGTAGTTCCTGGCTCTTGAGAAGCATTGTAATTTCTGTTCCTCTTCAGGAATCTTGTGGCACACCCAACCGCTTGGTGTGCAGGATTGATGCAATTGTACTACATGCCTCTTGAGGGACACAGAGATGACATGAAGATACACGTGTAACTAGGAGGGCTGTCCTGGGCTCTACAACAAATATTTTCCTATTGACTGTTAAAGAACCACAGCTGCAGTGCAGTCCACAGATCCCTCAGCAGCACCTTGTCACCACCTCTTACATTTTTATTGTGTTATTTAAAATGACAAAAGCACTTCAGAAATTGGGAGGAGCAGGATTGTGTACAGCATGTTGAGAACACTATGGCATGCAAGGATCCCCTCAAAGCTTCCTTTTATTTCCAGGTAAAACTGACCAAATTCCCTATCCTTTTTTGATGTGCTGGCCACAGATATTGTACAGGGAAAAGCAAGATAGGGGCTTCAAACAAGTACTTAATTGAACATGAAATTGTTAGTGAGCAATAGAGAGCCATAGTCCTATGGTAGAGTTGAATGCTAACGTGTCTTCCCTTGTGGGAAACATAATTTGCTGCATTCTGAAAACTCCAACTTTTACTGCATTCATATACCAGCTCCACAATTAATTTCTCTCTCACGGGGCTCTGCTACATAGGACACCTCATCTGAGATCCCTGAATTCTGTTGCTGATTTCTCTAGCTTCGGCAAAGAGCCACATGAGAACTCCTTATCAAGACAAAATCTCTGTATGGCATATTTCTATGAAATCTTCAGTGAAAGGAAATAAACCTTTCTGCATAGGCAAGTCTCTCTGTGTGCCTCACATCAGATTCACCACCTTAGTATTTCCAAGCTTGTGCAAAAATTGCCAGCTTTTCAAAGTGTTACTTGGAGGATTTCTAGGTAGAAAGAAAACTCTCTGTATCTGTCCTTCATTCTGTTTATCCAGAGATGGTGTCAGGGACTCCCTTGCTTTTTATAGCTTCAGGACAGGAGGTTTACAACCACACTGGCTGAAGAGTATCTGCACTGTAATTCCTATATTGTACTATGATATTTTTATTTTTACTCTTTGAAGAGTGCTTATGAAAATCACTGGAGAGTGCTTAAGGAGCAGATTAGCATTTATCTGGCATGCTTCCCCTGAAAATGACATTTATAATACCAGCTTTAACCCCTTGGTACTTTTAAAGAGAAGTGACATTTAGCCACAAATCCTTTCTGCAACAGCCTGCATAAACAACATAACAGAGCTTGGAGGACTTCCACCTGGACTTTATCCCTGCCTCAGTTTAACAGGGACAGAAGAACTATGTAAGATCTGAGGATGGAAAGATTGAGTTGCATCCAGAGACCTTGAAAATACGCTATCAAAAGCCAGAATGAGTGAACTGGCCAAGAGGGGTTTGGATCCTTTCCTGATTTACCATAGAAATATTTCATTTCAAACTTCACAGAGGATGACAGTATTTCTTCATTTCATAGATGACAACAAGAGCAGCCATTCTGGGAAGGTGTCCTGTGTGCTGCTGGAAAGCAACAGAGCTGGTGGCTTTCCCTAGCCTAATGGACACCTGTGCCCTCAGATGGTCTGGGAAATCTAAGTGTAACAGCAAAAATCTTTATGAAACCTTCCATTCTTGCAAGTTTATTTACTCAAAAAGATTCATTTATGCAGAAATGCTGCAACAAAAGACCTTATTTTTTATTTACCCCATCTGTATAAAAAAGACAATGAGAATCCTGACCCCAGCTTGACCACTTATCAGACACCCTTTTCAACTTTTCAAGTTGATAGTGTATCTGAATTTACTCCTGGAATTTTAGACACAAATAAGGAAATACATTACAGAGGTGGCAACACCAGAAGGGAAAGAACCATCATCCACCCCTCTCTTACAGCCATATTTAAATACTTGTCTTACATTCATCACTCAGTTCTTTGATGCTAGGTATATTTGAAATCAGATGATCCACGTCCATCCATGTCATGCTGGAGCTCTCTCAGAGCTTTTATAGTTGGGGTTGCATATGTATTGGAAGGCACCATTGTATCCTTTTAAGCATTTCTCCTTTGGTCTTACCTTCCTTCTACCATGCTTGCCATATTTGTCATAGATGCTGGGTGCATTTGCAACCTCTTTGTGACTTTATCACCTCCTTTTAGAAAAGCTTCCTCAGCCCTGTACTATTATTTTCAACAGTTAAAATTTAATCATAATTTTAGGGTAGTTTCTTTCCTTTCCAGATTATCGCAGTTCTTGGGCCAAGTTTACATGGGGAGGCAATAAAAAAATACATGTTTCATATACATATTCTTTTAGCCATCATGGCCATGGAGAAAATGTAAATATTCACTTCTCATAGGTTCAAAATCCAAAAGGAGTAAAGATTATGTCAAGAGGGCCTGATAACTCATTTCTGATCACTGTTGCTTGGCAGTCCTGTACTGAATCTGTCCATGACCAAAGTTGCAAGTCTGTTCAGGTCAGATTTATGTAAGATTTCCAACTTGCCCTGACTGATAACTGACTCTCTTGGGAAAGAGTCGTCACTGGTAACATTTGTATGCAAGATGAGGGTAATTGATCTAAGTCTGCTCAGGAGGTCATGCGTGTTTATAGACATATATTATACTGCAGTAAATATTAAATCTAGAATTATGCCTCCATTTAAAGAAGAGGATTTTTTAACATATATGGCTTCAGAACTTTAGCCAAATACACATTCCCATAAGCACAAATTTTTCCTATTCAGATGAGGAACAATTCATTCTTGTTTCCTTTTAAAGCAGAAAGAAAATAGTCATAAAATCATAGAATGGTTTGCGATGAAAAGGACCTTAAAGATCATCAAGTTCCAACCCCCTCTGCCATGGGCGGGGACACCTTCCACTAGACCAGGTTGCTCAAAGCCCCATCCAGCCTGACCTTGAACACTTCCAGGGATGGGGCATCC
>JAOXJK010000023.1:108596592-108622017 GCA_025774025.1 Xenus cinereus
CCCCTCCCTGATCCAGAGTCCCTCCCCATCTCTCCTGGAGCCCCTTTAGGGACTGGAAGGGGCTCTAAGGTCTCCCCAGAGCCTTCTTTTCTCCAGACTGAACCCCCCCAACTCTCTCAGCCTGTCCTCACAGCAGAGGGGCTCCAAGCCTTTCCAGCATCTCCATGGCCTCGTCTGGCCCCGCTCCAACAGGTCCATGTCCTTCCTGTGCTGAGGACTCCAGAGGTGGACGCAGTGCTCCAGGCGGCATAGAGGGAGCCAACTGGGATGTAGATGTCTGCAAATAATTTAGGAATCTCTTTGTTTTGTTTTTTTTCTGATGATGCTGGGTGTGCAGACATGAGGGGTTTGACTGGACAGAATAGACCGACTGAGGGGAGGAGACCAGCAGTGTCTACATACGAGGACAGGACATCGCAGGTGTGAAGAGGGAGAGGATGTCAAAGGGTGATGCAGTAAAATCACATGCTGCACAAAAATCTCTCCATGAGGGACCAGCAAGTCCTGGTTCTTCCCCTTCTGACCCATGAAATGCTCTATACAGCCAATACTATCACTTGAAGAGCTGCTGTCAGGAGAAACTGAGGCAGAAAATTTCAAATCAAGGCATCTGCAGAAGATTGTCAGGATGCCCTGGCAGCACTTAATAAATTTTTTTCTGCAACTGTGACAGCGAGAAATCTAATTACAAATAAAATATAGGAAAAAAAGATGAGATTTTTACACATTTTCTTTGTCACCAGGATGCAGAGTTTGAGGAAAAGCAGCAAATGCCTCCCCAAAAATTAACAAGAGCTGACATAAGTGGTGTTTCATCAAAATCTGGAAAAGGTTTTTTCCTGGAGAAGGGATACAAGTGAATCCACCCATAGGAAATCTGTTACTGTTCAGCCTGTATCAACTTTGCAAAACTAAAATGTTCCCCTCAAACCTCTGTTTTTCGGGAAATTTTAAAAGTTAGTGAGAATGGTGTTAGCTGCTTTACTCCCACACAAGCAATAAAGAGAGAAAGGAGTTTTTCTCCCCAGCTCCTGGTTGTTTGTTGCACTATGTGTCACAATTCCTCATGCCTAAAACGAAACAAATACAAGGTGTCCATATTTAATGCAATTTGCAGAGGCACTAAAGAAGAAGATGCTGATATTTCGGTGTGAAATATTGTCCCCAGCAGCATGAGGCTGCGATTGAGAAGCACTCAGGCCCCAGGACCCGTGGCGCAGCTGATGACTCCCATCGTAACACCCCGTGCAGGCTGGACAATGCTTTTCCTCAGCCACTGTCTTGTAGTTATCATTATCAGACAGGTTTTTGTTCCGCCGGTGCAATGAGGCTGAGCTCAAGCTCAAATAATGAATAGGTACCTTTTAGTTGAGTTCATTGATTTGGGAGAGACAGCATTTCATAGCCCTGATTGATCTCCTGAATAACCATGGGCGCTGCAAGCTGGGCAGAGATGCTTTGATTCTGTGTCTGCTCTGAGATTTATTTTCCTGACACGCTGAAGTGTGACTGAATTGTGTACACCGGCTCAGATCACATCGCAGGGGCCTCCGCCGGCCTCATACAGATCCCCAAGAGTCATGAAGCAGAAGCCATCCATTTACCAAGTTAAATACATGACCTCAGCACGGTGGAGGTACAGATGCTTTTTTCTGGGAGGGTAAGGGATGGGTCTCCCCGGGTACCACTGCCATGAGCCATGGATTCACGGATTCATGGATTCATGGATTTGACAGAGCTGGAAGAGACCTCTAGAGATCATCTAGTCCAACTCCCCTGCCAAAGCAGGGTTGCCCAGAGCAAAACACTCAGGACTGCATCAAGGCGGGTCTTGAAGATCTCCAGAGAAGGGGACTCCACGACCTCTCTCGGCAGCCTGTTCCAGGGCTCTGTCACCCTCACCGTAAAGAAGTTCTTCCTCAAATATGAGTGGAACTTCCTATGTTCCAGCTTATGCCTGTTGCCCCTCGTCCTATCGCTAGGCAATCCTGCTTTAGCAGGGGAGTTGGACTAGATGATTTCTAGAGGTCCCTTCCAATTCTGTCAAATCCGTGAATCCGTGAATCCGTACTAACCATCTTTCTTAGTCTCCTCTTCCCTCCAGGGCTGTATCCCCAGTACTCTACCAAGCATATGCCTGAAGAGGCCAAAGTCTGCTCTCCTGGAGTCCGGGACAGAGAACTTGCTCTGTGCCTTCCTCACCACTCTAAGGATATTGAACTCCACCATCTCATGGTCACTGCAGCCAAGGGTGCCCTTGAGTTTCACATTACCCACCAACCCCTCCTTCTTCGTGAGAACAAGGTCCAGCACGGCACCTCTTCTCATTGGCTTCTCTAACACTTGGAGAAGGAAATTATCATTTACAGCTATCCAGAAGCCTTCTGGATAGCTTATGCCCTGCTGTGTTGTCCTTCCAATGTGTATTGGAGTGGTTGAAGTCCCTCATGAGGACCAGGGCTTGTGAATGTGGGGCTGCTCCTATTTATATATAGAGGGCCTCATGTGCTTAATCTTCCTGATTAAATGGCTTGTAGCAGACCCCCACTGTAACATCATCTGACCCTGCCCTCTCTTTAATCCTGACCCATAAACTCTCAGTCAGCTCCTTGTCCACCCCAGGTGGAGCTCCATGCACTCCAAGCTGGTCATTGACATAGAGGGTGACACCTCTCCTCGTCTCCCCTGCCTATCTTTCCTGAAGAGCCTGTATCCTTCCATCCCAACACTCCAGTCAGAGAAGTCATCTCACCACATCTCCATGATGCCAATACCCATTGAACAGAAGATACTGCATTCACGTGGTCTAAATAAGGGCTGTGGACAGTTCTTTTTAACCTCTTGATTTGTGCTCCTGAAGTGTTTTGCAGAGAGCAATCAATGAGATGAAAGATAAGGACAACAAATTCACCTTGAATAAGGCCTTTGAAAGGAGAATAAAAAGTTCAACAAAACCTTCTAGGAATAAAAATCAATAGACTAGTGGATAGTTGCATATAAAAAGGTAACATTACTGTATAGCAATGTTATAAATTGCTAGAAATACCTCACAATTTCTTGTTCCATGACAATCCTTTGATCTCACAGTAATTAAAATGTTAATTTAAAAGAAACATGGCATCTGTTCTGGACAAGATCTTCCAGATGGTCAATTTTAAAGTAGAAAGGGACTAGTACTTCCATGTAGGAAGTAGGAATATATATACACTGATACCTAGAGAGACTTATATAGAGATACATATATATGTATATACTTACAAGATCAGGAATTATGCCAAGAATCAAAATTAAATACAGTCCTTACAATATGTTCATCCTTCTGAAGTCAGTTGTTCCAAATTTGAATTGAGATATAGCAAGCTCAAGTATTTGTAATGTTATTCTACCTGTTTTACAGGTGAACCAAGGATATCACACTTGAAAAAAAAAGACTCTAACATAAATGTATAGATGGAAGGAAGGTGAAGCCTGACAAGAATACACTTAACTGAGAGGGCATCTCTTTCATTGATAAAACACTGAGTGAAAACTGTAGATGTTAGAAGCTAGAAATCCTTAAATTCTATCATTAACCAATCCCTCCCTCCTTTTGCAAGGAGTAAACCTACACATATATTGCAAAACCACTTTAATTAATAAAAAAGAACCCCACAGTTTTCTGAAGATGTCTGACATACTAATAATATGACACTGTCAGATTAGGAATAAGGACACAGAAAAGCAGCATGGTTTACATCAAAATCATAGAATCATAGAACCATAGCATATCTCACAGTGGAAGGGATCCCTAAAGATCATTGAGTCCAACTCTTTGCTCCTCGCAGGACTACCTAAAACTAAACCTGCTCATCAGAGACAGGAGATCAGCACCTTCCTCTCCACTGCCCGCCTTGAGGAAGTTGTAGACTGAGATGAGGTCACCCTTCAGTCTTCTCCAAACTGAACAAGCCCAGTGACCTCAGGTGCTCCTCTTAAGTCTAGCCCTCAAGGCCTTTCACCGTCTTGGTTACCCTCCTCTGAACACATTCTAATAATTAGATGCCATTCCTATATTGAGGTGCCCAAAACTGCACACATAACTCAAGGTGGGGCTGCACCAGTGCAGTGTCAAGTGGGACAGTCACCTCCTTGACTGGCCAGCTTGATGCACTCCAGGACACGGTCCACCCTTTTGGCTCCCAGGGTACACTGTTGACTCCTTCAACTTTCTGTCAACCCAGACCCCCAGATCTCTTTCCACAGAGCTGCTATCCAGCCTCTCATTCCCCAATTTGTATGTATAACCAGGATAACTCTGTCCCAGGTGGAGAATTCAGCACTTGCTCTTGTTAAATTTAATAGAGTTGATGATTGCTCAGCTCTCTAGTCTGTCCAGATCTCTCTGTAAGGCCTCTCTATCCTCAGATCCACAGCTCCTCCAAGTTTAGTATCACTGGAAAACTTGCTTCGTTCAATTCCTATTACGAATTTTAAATTACTCAGTAGCAAGATCAGAAGTTTCTCTAGCTATTCTTCTATGTCCATAGATGTCACTGATGTTTATCAAGATTTATTTTATCTGGAACTATGTATATATTAAAAAATCACACTGTTAATAGCAGCAAGTCTGCAGAATGAAATAGCTGTGAGGACTCAGCATCCACAATGCATCATGTATTTTAAAGGTTTTATGTCCGGCTATGGTTACTTTGGTCACAGGAACTAAATGTTCATTAGAAGTTCAAGTACACCAGGGCACCCCTGGAGTGCCTTTCCTGGTTTAATTTTACCTCAAAGAAATCCTGTTCCTGTCCTCTGAGGCCACTCAGCCTATGCATGATAATCGATACATTCACTTTCGAATCACATTCCTGACCCAAATGACAATGTTAATGTAGATGCACCCTGGATCTGCTTACAGACTTATTTACATTGATTAAGGGCAACTATCATAATTCCTATGCTGATTCTCTCAATTATCTTCATTTACACAATGAACTATGTCAAGACAGATCCATTCTCCTGCATCTAGTGATGATTCACTGAGGAAAAGGAAATCCTTCTCTTTATGGTGATAATTTGCATTATTGCTATAACTAAAAGCCATGACTGTGTAGCAGGCCTGCATTCTGATATAAATTGTGCAAACCCAGAACAAAAAGATGTCTTATTCCCCAAAGGCAACTGAGAGTGGATGAAAACAAGCAGTCAAGGCAGAAGAAGGAGACAATATTGATCAGTAGGAGAGGCCTTAGTCTCAGCACAATGGCAGGTTAACCATTGTCTTGTCTTTTTGTATAATTTACAAGAGCAATGGTAAGGAGAAAAATGGAATCATACTGTGCATTCTTATCAGGATCTCATGGTAGTAATGGAGAGAGTCACTGCAGATTCTCATTTAAGTAGTGAATAATTAAAACAAGCCACGTTTCATAATCTTTCTGCCCTTAGATGCCACTTTTTGCGGACACAAATCACCATTTGATTTTACTCACCTTTCATTAGGTCTCATACTAACTATGGTTAATGGGTTTTTGTAGGGGAGAGGTTGTGCAAGAAATTAAGGTGATGAGGCAAGTCAGAGGAGATCTATAAATCTATTTTCTAGTATTTTAAATGCTTCCAGTACTTTATAGAGCAAAAGCAACAAGTAAATGCAGATTTGGATCATCTGATCTAGTCAATGCACTATAAACAATTCTGGTTATATTTAAACTACTTAAAGTTAAATTAAATTAATTATTCAGTATAGTCATGCTTCAAAACACATCATTGTATCAGCCTTTTATGCAAATGAAGTAGAAGTTTTTTCTTAAGGGTTTACAGTCTTGTTATCACTGAGTAGGAAGAAGGAGGCAATAGGCTTCACAAGCTCTTACCACATAGATAATAATGGTTAGTATGTGTGATATTTGCTAATAGAGCTGAGTTTTGATGCATTAAAATTTTTAAGAACTAAAGACACAAAATAAGATCCAGAACTGTGGATCTATGATGATCTACCTCATTTGTGAACCACCCTCTAGTCAACTGGCTTCACAAATTACAACATACAACTGAGTCCACAGGTTCAATCTGACACCCAGAAAATCCTTTCATCCACTTCTCTGAGGGTGAAAATTCATACCTTCATTAAACATAAGAACTCTATTTCTTCATTTGAACACAATGAATTTGGAAGATGTCTAATTCTTGGAGTCTGGGGCAAGGCCCTAGAGGAATATCAGTATGAAAGCTACCAATCATCCTACACTTTTGTGTAGTGCTTTGGGTACCTCTCAATAACAAACAAACAAAAAAACAATCACAAACAAACAAACAAAAAAAAAAACAGTCAGTGTTTTCCTGGGGTGGGAGAGGGATAGGAGTGGTATCATTTCACAGTAATTTACACTTTCCACCTATGTTGTCTAAAATTACAGTGAGATATTGGCCAGAATGAAAAGTTGCACAGCATACTTACGTGAATCTCAAAGATGTTGCTTGGAAAGCAGAGTATGTATCCCAAAAGGTAGTGTCTGCCTAGCTTTGCCTGGTGTTTGCACTGACAGAACACAACAGTGACCTGCATTTTTTTGGAAAACAGTTTTAGGAGCATTTTTAATTTTTCTTACATTGAACTAAAGCTTCAGAGGTGAACTTCATCATCTGAAGTAAATAACTGCTGTAAAACTCCAAGTTCTCTGTTTTAAGTTGTATTTCAGAAAACAAATTACATCACTTAAATCCTAATAGCTTGCAATTAACTGCTCAAAGGAGTAACTTTTATTTTTCCATTGCAGTCTCATGGTATTCATGCAACAAAATATTTTGATCAGCAGTATTTTTGCTGCAGATTGATTCTGTGCATATGTACAAACATGTTTGTGCGTGCATATAAGTACATAGTATAATTATACACTCCAAGTGTGATTTCTGTAGATTATCAGTAATCCCAACTATTTTTGTCATAATTAGTCATTCCCATAACTTGCTGTTTGCAGGGGTGGTGGTTGCTCTGGGCTGACTAATGTACTTGTGTGCCCAGAACATCCGTTCACTTAAATGCCCTCATCTGCACCAGTGGCAGCATTTTATGAATGCCCCAAGAAGTGCTCCTGCACCCATGTGTCATTTTAGTTAGATCCAGAGAACCCTTTGGGGAAGGACATTTGGGATTTTTGCTGGGGACTTGCTTTGTTCATGACCCTGCCAGACACCATGACATCTTTGCATAGCGAGACTGTTTACACTGAACAGTGCGTTTAAGGAACCAATCAATGTGCTTTTCCCAATCTATATGGATATTTGACAACGTTTATTCACCAGATATTTATTATATCTACATTGACAATATTTTCCTCCCACTTCATTTTTCCAGGCTGAAGAAATAAACTTCTCATAACTATTCTTTATGATACTTCAAAACATTGAAAGACTAGCCACAAGGGAAGTAGGGGTTTTTGAATTGTTTATCATTTACATTGACTTTTTTAGGTTTTGTTTTGTTTTTTTTTTGTTTAATAATACTTTCTCTCTCTTCGGAATAAATTTTCATTCCAAAGTCTCTGATTTTTTTTTCCACACTGTGCATTTCCTGATAAACACATTGTTTTCTCAGAAGACTATGAAACTTTTACACTGTAAATTGAACCTCAGATTGGAACACTGTAAAATATTTTGAAACTCAATAGCCTAAAAATGCTGATTCTCCACATGTGCTGGCAAGTGCTGCCTATTTGCATATGTTCAGAGTCTTGTGCCTGCATTTTAAGATTACTTTGCGCAATAGCAATGTTGAAAAAGGACTATTTTGTAAAGGGGAATCAATCTTCCATTTTAGGGCCAGCTGCAATGAAGATGATCATATAACATGACTATAGAAAAAATTGTAGACTTCGGTTACAATCTGAATTGGACCTGCTGCTCATAATTAAACTAGAGCATTTCTTTATAGAAAGGTATCGAATCATAGAGATTTCAAATGAAGTTTACATCCTTTGGAAAGATGCAAAAATATTTATTTACTCTGATTGTAAAATTACTGTCATTGTTAAAATGCATATCATATTTTCAGTTTAAACTTGGCTGGCTTCATACTAATTCCTCTCAAGAGAGCAATCTTAGCCAAGTGAGAAGGTAACTGAAACAGTTAGAGAATGACAATATAACAAAAACTTGACAACTGATACATTTTCCAAGGAAGGGATTCAGCAGCAGGTTCAGACCAAAGTTTACGTCTCTTAGGCTAACTAGATTAAATGGATGCTGTGTCATCTGCCATGACCAAGAGGTAAGTACCCTTCAAGTAGCTGTTCATTGCTAATAGATCTCTCCTTAGCCTCATCTTCACCTTAGTAGACATGGGCAGCTCCTCCAGCCTGGTAGGTCACATTCCAGTAGACACATCTCCCAGATCAACTTCACTTTCCTGGATTCTTCCCTTTTTCTCCAAGCCACTCCTGAGCTGGGGTGACCAGAAAGTGGGCATAGATTTCCAGGTGTGATTTCACTAGCACTTTGTGGCATGCAATAAATTCTCCTGCCTTACCTGCCATGATCTTCCTAAAAAACCAAATTACGTTGTTTGACTTATTTGTGGTGAAAGCACACTGTTGCCTCATGTTGAGCATCACTGTAGCCTCCAGGTGCTTTTCATCAGGGTGCTACCCTGCCACACCTTGTCTGTTTCACAAGTTCTCAAGGGACTTCCCTCAGTCTCAATGATTTCGCATAGATTATAGTCAGAGGCTGCACAACCATGTCAGACAGTTCTTTCAGCAGCCTTGCTGAAAGAAGAACCTGCTACCCTACAGCCCGATGCATTTCAACACAAACAGCTTCTCTACGTGGTCCCTAAACCGCTGTTCCTCAGTTGTTGGTTCCACCCTCTTTTCCATCTTCTCCTGATATGTGTAGGGATCTGGGAAAACTGAATTTGTCTGCCTGAAATATATTTGATTGGAAAAGTGGTGTGATTTTTCTCCTGCTAAAAGCATTTTTCCCTTGTCAACATAAAAAAGGTATATCAAACAAATAGTGATTGCACTTGGAGCTTAATAGTCTTGTAAACAATATAACTCAAGTAGATGATCCAAGTTGCCATCACTTGGTAGATTCAAATCAAACAAATTATACAATTTGTCCTTTGCAGAATGATCTTACTGGTTGATATACTGCATTGGGTACTATATTGTACTATATTTAAGGACTACAAGTTTCCTTTTTTTTTTTTTTTTCCCAGGCTGTTAGTGAATACAAATAATACCTTTTGGTCTACAGATGTGACTGATCTCTCACAAAAAGCTTCAATAGGTGAAGAGTTTTCTAGAATGGCCTAGGACAATTTTTTTATAGATATAATTTTTGTTTCCTGCCACTACTCCTGCATTTAAAAAAAACAACAATGAAATTTTAAAATACTTGGGTATTTCTTAACTAACTAGCTTAATGAGATAAGAAAATCTGCCCTATTCTTAAATTAAAAAAAAAAATGTATATTTAATATATGCTTGTATGACAACAGTGTCTAAGGGAACCATGAACTAGTCTATACCTGGGTACCATTGTGTTAAGCATGGAGTACACAATGAGATTGTCTTTGAGATGAAGACTGTGAAGCCCGCAGGAAAATTTCAGATTCTTGAACATGGCCCCCTAGTGTCACCTCCCCAGTGGCACCCCAATGAACCTGCCAGGCCTCCAGCTGCTGCTCCAGGGGAACACAGGTCCCCCATAACTTCTGTTTTAGCAGACGCATACTCTAGTGTATCCTCGATGGTATCAACACCTATCCTTTACACTCCTACCCTTTACACTATCTACAGCACATGACGTAACACACACAGCAGAATTCAGCTCAAACACAAACCATCTACATTTATTTTGTATGCCAGGGCAGTAAAAATCCTGGCTCCCATTTCAGTCTGCACAGCTCTAGACAATACATTTAACAAAGTTAGGCAGCCTTTCGGCTCAGCCTGTTCGATAAAAGGGCCTCGCTCCAGCTGCCCACAGGTAAGATCCTACTGACTTTTGAGACACCCTTGGGATAGCCACCACAGGTCTTGCAGAGGGGACACAATCTGTAGTAGCTTTGTGCCTCTCTGGAGGCACAGCTGGAGGGAATGTGAAGTATCCCCAGCACGTGAAAAAAAACACTGAAAAACAATGTTCAGGCAACTGTGTCCTTTCCATCATAAGTAAAGCTTGTGAAATACCTCCTTGGATTAATTTTTTTCTGAGTAGGTAGGGATATTTTTAAATATCTCTCTTTTATTATCGTCATTCTCATTCGATTGGTGCATTAGGATTCCATTATATGATTTTATTCTATATTGTATTTTAGCTCTCCATCAACTTGGTTATTCATAAACTCCTACACACAGAAGGAACTAATATTAGTAAATCATTCAGAAGTAATAATGGAATTTGTCAGATATTGCTAAGCTATTCATGCCACCACAAAAAGATGAACATTTATTACTTTTGTAAGGGAGGCATTATGTTAAGTATTGATTAAAAAATAAATGTTGAATTTTTTTTTTTAAAGTAAGAAATCGTAAAACCAGCCAGATTCTAATTATTACTATGTAGAATGGATATAACGAGTAAAATATGCTTTATAATTTTTTTATTACTATTTCTTTAGTTACATACTTAATTGAAACCAAAATGCAATTTTTATTTTTGGAATTGAAATATGTTTATGAAAGTTATTTCATGTAAACTCAGTGAACATAAAGCTTACATTTCTGTCTAACTGATCTCATATCTTGTGAGCAGCTGACAGACCCATTGCTAAAGCCATACAGAAAGTCTATTGTGAAAGGCAGCTTTCCTCTTTTGACCTTTATGTCCCTCTATATGACAATTTCAGCTTTGCCTTTAACTAACATACTGCACAGTGTAATAAAAATAATCAGTTCTAAATACAAGATGACTGCAGGCCATTCCACAAAAGTTTAATGACATTATTTTTCAGGTTGGTTGACATAACGATCATAATAAAAATTCACTATTTTTATTGGAAAAGACAAGATATAATTGTAATGACATCTATTACAGTTTTTTTGTATCTGCTTTTCACTTCAGAGATTTGTGATTTACTAGTTGCAGTACATTAGTTCTTTGTACATCTACAAAGATGTGGCTTGAGCTCCAATTCAGCTGGATTTTATGAGCAATTAAACTGGGTTTCAGGCTGCATATGCAGTCTGCAAAATTTGCTGAAGTTAAAATTTTCCCCATCGACTTTGCTTTGAATACAAGTCTTCTTATTGGTAATTTTGTTTACATGTTGCAACACATACATTTCAAGACAAAGTCATATTATGACTTAAACTACATTTTGCTTTGACAGTGGTGTTTCCTTGCTTTTCCTGAGAAGTACCAATAAGGGGTAATTTTAAACAATGTTATGTAAATACTTTTTGGTATTGCTTATGGCTTCTAATTCATTTACAAAACAGCTCTTAAACGTTCAACTTGACACATGAAAACATAAACTACTTTGCTTATGTAGTTCCTATCTAATTTCCTAAAATTGCTGTTTTAATTTGTGTTCTTACAATAAGATTTCCTGCTGAAGTGTTGAGCTCTATCTATATGTAAATTGAATAATCTTTCAAAGACCGGGAAAAGGAAGCACTATTAAATATGAAACTTCATTTCACTGAGAAATTAAGCCCTATGACTTTCTACAATAATAAATTATGACCATAGAACTTCATTAAAAAAGAACATGATGCTGTTAAACTGTTTGTCAGGAGTAAATAGGTTATCTTATATTTAATGGAGTCACAAACATGGGAAAAACTTATCTTCATTATCTTCTTTGTTCAGAAAATGTCATGTAAGAATATCACACCTACTTTAATTCTCACAATTTAATCTCTTGTATCAATAACTGATTCAAGTTATTTCATACAATTTGAAATAGTAGATAGTTACTGTCAATAGCTGTTAATAAGCACCCTCACTGAATCAAATATACCTATTATGCATAAGTACCGGTTAGCAAAAGTGTCCTAACGGTATTCAGGAAAAAAAATACAGCATAGATACATCACATCACAGAAATTCAAGATGGCATAATGTACAGATAGAAGGAAATACATGCTTATTGTTTAATACTGCAGCAATATTAAACTTTCCAATAATATAACTCTTCTGAAAATATATGTCCATAACCTGTCTTTCTAGTGCCTGGTCATACGAAAAATTAGTATGCAGGTTTTCCTCTGTGAAATAATCTATGTTTGGATATAGATTTGCTGTTATTTCCCCTATGTCAAAGAATATAGATGTCTAAAGGAAAAACAGAGGCAACATGACAGGCAACGTCATGAGACCATATGGTCTGCACAAACTATGAAAGTCAAACTGAGCTTTGTTCCACTAATTTAGCCTAAAAACAAGACATGTACTAAGATTTCCAGCTCTTTTCAAAATTATATGAGATTTCAGTAAACAGAATTATTTTATGAATAGAGTGATCAATCTGACTACACCATGAAAATCTCTGTTGGTGTCCAGGGATTGATGTACTGTGCCCTAATACATGTTAGGTCAACTTCTTTTCTCAGTTCTAGAGCCAATAAAGCTCTATTGTACTTTCCCTAGCGTACTTCATTTGTCCTTTAATGAGGTTCAGATTTTTTTAACAAAAGTAAAATTGTACATTCTTTCTAGCCTGAGACATCATCTTCCAGGCATTAATTTGGTAGGATTCACTGGATCTAGTGTAGATGTCTCTAATGTAAAGCTCTGTGTCTGAGCTGCATAGGAAGTAAATGGGCTTCTAGAGAATGGCTTATCTCATGCTAAAATAGGTATAGATCAGATGAATTACGAAAAGGCTTAGGTGTGCAGAGAAATGCCTTTCTCTCTTGGTTCGTTATAAAGACAACCTAGATGATGGCTCACCTTTAAACATTGTACATGGTTATTGTACAAGACAGATGAGATTAATTGCATCAATAGCGCCTGGCACCTTCCTATAATCATGAATGGACTTCCTAAATTGAGCTCCTTCAAGATGTTTACTGTGTATTTGGCCCGTATATAAATACATTGCATTGCATGTAAAACTAGACTACATTTTAAGATCAGGCAGCAAAGTCCCTCTTCTGTCCCGTAAGAACTCTTTATCTTATCGACCGTTCCTGTATAGTTAGTCATCTCTATAATATATATTCTTGTAGTTTCTGCACACTTACACCAGATGTATACCTAGACTCAGAGAAGTTCCTCTGTGAGTCTCAAAGCACTGTCAAATACAAGTGTTTCTCTCAGTTGACAGCCATATGAAGAATTAGGTACTTACCTTTGGCAAACCAACTCACGAAGAGTGGGACCCCCCATCACAGTCAGTGTAGAAATAAAATCACCAAGTAAATTATTCATATCATCTGTTCTTGCTCTCTGAGCATCTCAGATGAATGAGATGGATTGTTCTACAGAACTGCCTATTTCTCTCCATTGCCATTGAAGGAATATAGAACAACTAGGCCAGATTTAAAAAAATCTGCATTTTAAGCATCTAGAATTAAGAGGGACAAATCCAAGAATATTTGGAATACAGGAAGAATTAAAGTTTGTCCATAACTCTCCATAGAAAAAAACTGTGTTGAAATAATTAATTGTGCATTACGGTCCAGAGAACACTCATTTCATATTTCATATTTAAATAATAGGATCATTGTGGATCATTTGAAATAGTACCAATAATAGATAGCATTATGAATTATCTTTATGATACAGACAATGCAGTTTCTGGTTTTGTTATTTTCAAAACTAGGGTGTGTTCTTGATATGACTCCATTGGCTTCATTCATTCATTTTGAGTGCCTGTTAATGTAATCTAGCAGTGGAAGCAAAATGGTGCAATGGCTACTATATAACTAATAAGCTCCACACAAGTCACCAGTTGCTGGCCAGTGGATCAAAATGTGTTGCTCAATTTCCTAGGTGAAAGACAGTCAAGACAAAAGTACATATAAACACAAATTAATGGCACTGTTTAAAAAGTGCACGACTCAGAAATTAATAGATATATTGTAAAATGCCAGAAAATTAAACATGTCTTTAAGAGTACGTTTGAAAGATCTGGGAAAGATTTCTAGTGGAGTTCACTAAAAACAGTCTTGGAACATATGCTGCAAGAGGGATCACTCACAGTTATACAAACACTAAATAATGCTAATTCTTTGGATCATTTCCTCTGGCTCAATAGAAGCATGGTATTAATAAAAATCATAATTGCACAGATTTGTGAGGAATTGTCAAAAGATAAAAGAACCAAACTATCTGAGAAAAATTAGTTGGCAGCAAAGAGAAAATGTGGTTAAAAGGTGTGACATACAAGTTTAATCAATTTACTTGCAAATTAGTTGAGGGTGCAATTAATCTCACCAAATATAGACATCTACAGTCTAATATCTATATCAGATCTCAACTACTAAGCTCACTTAGAGAGCTGGAGAAGCAGGAGAAATAAGTATTTCTGGAGCAAATCTGTCTTGTCTTAAAGTAGACATCCAAAATAGGTCAAAAGAATCATTCCTGAAAGGATGATTAGCTCAGATACAGGCATCCACGTTGTTGATATCTGATGTTAAACAAGAGGAATTGAACCTTTCCATATTTTTTTTAAATCTTAATTAGGATCAAAAGGTTGGTAAAAACAATATCATCTTTCTAACTGCTAGTCATGTTTTATGCTATGACCTACTCCCTTGGGTCCTGGTGTGCTTTATCTGGCAGTGAAGAGAATCTTTGAACTTATGAACCTGCATTTTTTGGAAAAGTGGTCATTTTTTGGTTTTGTTTGGGTTTAGGGTTTTGTTTTGTTTGGATTGGGGGGGGGATTGAAAGGGGGTTCTGCTTTTCATGGAAAATTTTGAAAAAATAACACTTTTATAATGCGGAGCTATCAGTGTCACAATTAATCTGGAGTGAACAGATGGGCATTCAAATTCACATAACGGATGTTATGTGGATCAGTGCTCATATAATTAGTTGTGTATCAGTGACAGGACATTAGGTCACTGGGTAATTTTTCTCTCCGCCAGATGATTCGCCTGCATTCAGAATGAGCATCAATAAAAAAAAACATGCATCATATTCTGATAAAAAATATAGACAAACTCCAGCAGACATTGGCTAATCTTTGAGTTGCAGCAATAATACTACTTTTTTGATCTCAAACAGTAGTAGCAGGGAAATGAAATGTTAGCCCTGCAAGGTTTTGGATACTGATGTATGGCTGGGACAGAAGACTCTCTTTATCAGGGACACCAGTGATGTCTTCACAAACACTAATTATAGGAACTGTGCTCTCACCTCAGATGTCTGTCATCATCTTTTCTCACGTATGCGGTAACTGTAAGAAAAAAACCACAGAGTGGTGGTTTCCCCTAGTATCAAACATGGAGCTCTATAAGAATAAAGGAAAACAGACTGTTGTGAACTTTTCTTCTTTCCTTTTGCAAGGTTCTTATTGAGCCATTCTTTTCATTCTGATTAAATAAAAAAAATAAAATCAGAAAATATATTTCCCACAACCTCTTTTGGTTTGCCTTTCTTTATGAAAAAACTTCAATTTGATTTAATATTATTGGTGCAATTGTTGGGCAAATTGTTGCTTAGAGGAAAGACGTTATGTTCCCTTATCTCACTCTGGCAATAGGCCTTGGGAATGTCAGAATCTAGGTCAATAATATCCAGGTGAGTCCACAAGCATTAGCAACTTTTTCTAAAGAGAGGTGTTCCAGGCCTCCAGCTTTACCACAGAAGACAGGAAGTCAGACAGGAGGCAGATAGAGGGACAACATGAGCAAAGGAAGGTGACCTGGTGCAGGTCCTGGAAAGCAGAAGCTCTGTCTTCTGGATTTGCGGGTACCTACTCTGTTCTTTCGTTAGGGTCAGCAAGAAAGGAACGTGGTGTTGTGGAAACCCAGTAGGTGAGGATGTATCCAAACTCCAGTGTTCATTCAAACTGACTTTTCTTCCTCTGGTCATTCCTCTTTGCAGCAGTAGAGGATAAATCCCCACCTTCCACTTTCACCCAGACTGGGCCAACTGATGCCTGAAAGTTGAATTTTGCCCAGATAAATGTTATGAACAGTCAAATTACAAGATGGGCACTGATTTTCAGTAGGCTTAGGGTTTCCCCTGACTATGGGTACCAAATCACTTAACTAGCCAGAAGAGTCAGGATTCAACACCTTAAAACTTAGTTCAAGCATAGGTATTTGCAAATATGATATTAACGCTGCAGTTTCAATATTGTGGAATGTCAATTATGTGGAATGTCAATTATGTGGAATGTCAAGCCAAACTCTTCACAAAAAGTGAAGTACAAAGCCTAGGAAACAGACCCCTGCTCTCTTCTCAGAGATTCTTAGGAACATTTACTCAATGTACCAATAGCTACTCTGCACATTTCTCTCATGCTGTCCTTTTCTTTCATCAGCTACATTTCTCCCAAGGACTCTCAGAGTTTGCAGCATCATATTTAAAGGTGAATGAATTCTTAGCAAACATTCATCTGTTTGCAGCCCTGGGCTTTCAATACCTCTTCACTTGTCTTGCAGGCTTTAAAGCTCAAAGTAGCATTTGACTGTAATCCTAGTACCAAGAAGTAGCTCAAACGATGTGCAACTATTTCAGATACTTCTACTAACAAACTCTTAGCTACTAGGTGATCTTTATACAAAATACTCCTCTTCATACTTATTAGAAGTAAGATACTCATAAAGGGCCCTTTACAAAGTCCACATATTCTCTTACATTATGTGCTGTCATAACCCCATGCCTGTTCTCCTAGAACTCCTTCAGAGATAAAATCCTCATTTTTATTTTGACTTTTTTCTGCTATCAAGCTGCATAGTTGCCATCTTATTGATGATACAATTAAATAAAATTAAATAGAATATAATTTGACTTTTGATGCTTTGTGTTAAGCTTCTAGTGATATCAAATTTGATGAGGTGCTGTACCTATTCCCTGTAGGATTATGCAGTCACTGTGGGGATTCACTGACTGCTGGATTATCAAACCACATCTGACAAAAGGATTAAATTTTGGTATTGTTTTTTTATTTTATTGACTTTGGTTTGAAATTAGTCAACATTTGAAAATGGAAACACTAAAGAGTCACAGAAAGTTCAAATTCTTCTTGAATTGAAAATCAGGATTTAAGGAAAAAAGTGTTCCCTTCATCTAGTAAAATTGCTCAATTTCACTTCCAAAGCAGCCTTGACCCCGCGGGATCCAAGTTCCATATCTACAGGAACACATATTTACAAACACTGAGTAGGAATCTCTGCAGCAGTCTACGTCAACCGAATTCAGTGGGAGGATGATGCTTTAAATACTTATAATATCTGGCCTTCTTTCTTTTTGTCCTTATTATCCAAGATAATAAGTTGCATACCTGTAAAAACTTGTTAATCCACAGATCCGATTAGGAGACAAGAATTCTCAAAGAATAACACCTTCTGGCACTTGGGTCTTTAAGCTTATGCTTTTTCCCAAGCCTGGATCTGATAACTGTGTGTTCTGACCAAGAAGCAACAAATTGACACACTGCAAATAAAGCGTAGAGGCTAAGCTGGGAATGAATAAAAGCTTCCTTAGCGCAACAGCCAACAAATCTGAAGAAGCACAGGTCTTAACACAACAGATAACTTTATTGCTATCATTCTGAATATGATTTCTCTTTTAAATCAAAAAGTAAAGCTTAAGCAGAGATAGGTGGAAATAGAAAGGATAGAGCTGAGCAATGAAAGAACAGCAAGTATCGGGCAAGACCCCTTTTTTTTTTTTTAGCAAAATGAAAATGGAAAGACAAGAATATTTTTTAGTATTTTCCTTTATTCCAAGGTGTGTAAACTTTCATCTTGGAGCAAGTCTGTTTTTCTGAGATGAGGAGAGGAAAAAAGAAGTCAAAATATTTCATGGACTTTTGATCAGATTTTGGCTGCTTTCCACTCCTGAGAAAGCCTTAGCCTGTCAGAATGAGATCTCCTGGTCCCTGTGAGGTCTGCTGCTTTGCCCACACAGGGAAGCAAGCACGCTGCTTACACATCCAAACTGTATTGCCTGGATCTCTGTTCTGATTCTTGTTACAGCTTGCCAGGAACAGACCCCTAAAGCAGAAAGCAAGGATAGGCTGGACAAGTACAATTTAGTGCATGTTTGATGGGAATTGTTGTTTAACAATTTTTCTGCTATTACAAGTGTAACATTACCCCTTGAAAGCAAGAAAGAACTCACAGAAAAATACTACGGCACATAATGTCACATATTGCCTGAATCATGCTTCCCAGGAGTATTCTTGAGCATGTGCGATTTATGCCCATGGCTGTATTTAAAGTGCTCAGCAGAGCTACCTGCAGTGCAAAGCTCTCCTTATTCACTCCCCAGCTTCTGCAGCTCTGTAAGTAATAACAGCGTGGTCCCTAAGGACATCAAGACTCTCTAGTCTATTACTTTTCAGGAGCCCCACCTCAGGCAGGGGTCTAAAGAATATCATAAAGAGTTGTCCGAAAGAAAGAAAATGGTGACAGTTTCAGAACTGCTGTGGGCAAAGAGGAAACCTCCTGGCTGTCTCAGATATCTAGTCTGCAATGTTTTACATTGGTCAGGACGTCTTTGTCTCTCTGATCAAATTTTGTGTGTCTTTCCAAGTAATAGCTGTGGATGCCTCCCACGCCTATCAGAATGAACCTGAATTGTTCAACATTACCTGCAGGAGCACTGGGGAAGCTGCAAACTAGGCAGAAAAAGGTACTGTGCTGTGAAGGCAATTTGCTTCAAAGTTTGTTTGTTTGAGAATTTTCATCCATGAGTGGAGCAGGATAGATTGTAACTATTTATTTCCATTCCCTAAGAGAGTACTCAACATAAAGTGATAAAATAAAATCCCTGGCTGGTGTAAGACCCATCATCTGTAAACAGGTATTTTCTGTGTTTACCCTCTGCCTTTCATGATCCATTACTGCTCATCAGTTCACTCCACGTTCCCTCATCAGAGAGGCTGTTCCCCTGCCATCTCCTAAACTACTGCTGCCTTGTGGAGTGGTGGCAGGAGGATGCCAGGAGCTTTATGTTTCTATCCCGGACCTGTTTCACAGACAACATCTACTAGTGGATTTGAAAGGGAAGAAGGGTGAGGGAAGCAGAAAACTCCTATGTCCTTCATCTGCAAACAGAGGGGTTTGTCTGATCACAAAAAATCATGTTCTGTGAGCATTACATAGATTCATGAATCTTGAAGTAAGCAAAATTTTCTATTTGTTTGTTAGCTTTGTCTGTTCTCTCTACAAATAGGTTATTACCAATTTTCTGCTTCAGCTACATGGCAAAATTAATTAAAAAGTTGGCATATGCTTTCCAGTGTGACTCCTAAGACTTTTACTGGTGAGACTTTAACCACCTCTCAAAATAACTTCATGATTTGTGTTTGGGATTGTGCTGATGACCACTGGATGCCTGTACAGATGGGTTCCTGGAGAGAGATCAGGACCACACACGCGCAGCTGTGTGTACCACACATTACCTGCCCCAAAGCTCTCCTTAGGCTGGGTCAAGTTCCATCATTACTCAGGTGAAATGCTGCTAACTTGCAATACCATTCAATGACAAGATTATCAGGATATTATTTTTGAAAAAAACATGTTTCTGGTGGAGCCCAGCCCCCCAAATTTCCCAAGCTGATAGTTTTCTTAGATTTTGAAGCACATATGAACAAAACCATGATTTTTACTTCCATATCACACACTCTCAGTTTCCTCAGACACTTTATGATCACTCATTCTGTATTTTTGTCACTGTATTTGTTGTGTTAAAATAAGGTTTTCAGAGATGAATATTAACCAAAACACATATGTTGTGTGCGTTTTCAACATAGTGGGTAACATTGCATGCAAAAAGGTCGTGACACTGGATGACTCCAGCAATAAAGGCGTAGTGTGATTTGTTGACAGATGACATTTCTGCAACCTTTCTTGCACTGGCATATTGTTACATGCCCTGTGCCACAATGTTCTCTGTGCTACAATTCATCATTCAAACAGGTCAATGCAGCTCTTGACATTTGGACCTACCTTCCTTTATCCCACAGGTTCATTGATTTGTTAGTTCTCTTCTAACCTCACAAAAGCATGTTTCCCTCTACTCTACATCTTCATTTCTCTCTCTTACATTGTGTTCCACCTTTGTTATTTTAATTCCCTAATATGCTTAGTAATACTTTTTACATAAAAGGCAATAAAAGCAAGAATAAATAAATTCTCTGTTCTATTGATTCTATTTTTAATTTTTCATTAGACCATCAGTTTCATTCCACTGAGAGAGACCAATATTATTATCTTATTCTATGAACAATCTGCCTCAGCTAAAGTACATTGTATTAAAAAAACTAGGAGTGGAAAATTAGTCCTCACCTGGTTCATATCATCAGGTGAGAAGCAGAAAGCCAAGGGACAAGGCAGAATTACTTAGAGATAGGTCAAACTCTGTAGATAATGCCCCCAAAGAACAAGGGTTTTTTAGGAAAAAGAAGTAGTCTGTGAAAGATCAGAAATAGGTGGATTATGAGATGGAGTTCTGGGGTTATTATCCTTACTTACATAATTCACACAGATGTTGAATCACAGGTAACCTGCTATTGTGCACCTAAAAATACAGCAATTTATTAAATCTGGTTACTCAGAAGGCACTGCAAAGATTGCACTGGAAATAATTAAGGCCTGACGCCGTAAGAGTTTGAGCAGAGACTGTTGAAAATTTTCCATCAAATTACAGGTGTTTTCCAACCAACTTTTTCAAGAAAATTAAAAAAAAAACAACAACCACATTTTATTTTTAAAACTAAAAATGAGATGAAAATTGAATGAGGTTAACTCTGAAGTTGTTATGGTTGCTCTGTGCAGTTTAGCTTAGGCCCATTCCCTCCACAGACCCTGGCTAGGGAGGGGTGGTGAAGCTGCCATCACATCCACTTTCTACACCAGGGCTGGTCAGGACACAAGTCAGTGCACCTTGAAGTAACTCCTGAAGAGGTCAACAATGACAGCTACAACATATCTGAAACATCACAGCAATATTTCAGAAAGTAAGTATTTAAACTTTGAGGACAGGAAAAGGAGATTCCCTCCTCCCACAAGCCTGAGTGTGGAACTAGAGGCACAGGAGGGGAAAAATTAAGCATTTTCTTAAACTGCTCTCGCAGATTGTCCTCAGCTTTCCCTAAAGATGGCAGAAGTTCACTATTGAGCTCTTGTTGCAGACCTGTCCTAAATACTGGTAGATAGGTCTTTGGTCCTGTGATTAATTTCTAGCCTCTGCACCTACGGAGTTGTGCATCAGTCTGGGCATCCTCTAGGCACATGGAGTGAAAACTGGAGCAAGTTATGATTGTTTTCTACCCGGCATTTTTTCTACCCAATTAACCATATATCCAAATGCATGTTGCCCGCCATATTCAAAGATTTTATAATGTGCAGAAAGACACTCCTCTCAGTTTCATGTGAACTTATCTTCGAGCTCACTTGTAATGGGAACTTGTCCTGTGAATGACAATATTAGGAAGAGTTAAATTTAGAATGGTTCTCAGTCTTTTCCAACAGAGGTAGTAAAATCTTTACGTTTAGATTCAGTAACAATGGAAGGAGAACTACATCCACAAATGCAATTTGTATTTTGATGTATGTGAGCAGAGAATGAGAAGTAGCGGCCATAACATAGCACTCATTCCAAAGAACCTGCCAAATAAATAATCCTCCTTTCTTTTAATAGCAACCTGCTTAAAAGCTGCCCCAATGTAAGACACCAAGCAGTGAGGCTGAAGCTGCTAGCATAAAGAAACCTGCCAAGGAACAAACATTTCTATGAGGCAAGTTCCTTCTTCAAGTCCTGGCCTCAGAAAGGGAGCAGCAAGCCTCATGTATCCTCCCTTTCCTTGGTACAGTCACAATTAGCAGCCCGAAGACAGCAGCTGAACAAATCAATCAAAGTTGTATTAGATTTCTTCCTTGCTGTAATAAATAAAGTTGCTGTCACTCTGTTTTGGAAAATGAAGTAAATATAACCATTTTGCAGACTGAGTTCAGGGTTAGGTGGTGAAACTTCCCAAGAACTGGATAGAAAGTGCTGAATTAAGTTATACTTCTGTTCACACAGTTTAATGCCAAAGTCACTTCTGCACAGTCTTGGTCATTTTTGGCACTGCTTCAACTCCTGCTTCTTTTTAGAAATACTAGCTTGCCAGGGACGCTGCCGTGTCACTGTTGTTGTCTTCCACTTTCTCCTTCCCCGCATTTTCCTGTTCTATAATAAACCGTGGAAGGAGGTTTAGCCGTCTGAGGTAATAATAATAATAACTAATTACACTATAATGGTATTTTATTACTTGCCATTTTTACAGCAGCCATCATCTCCAAGGGCGTTTTCCAAACAAACCACGGCAGGAATAACCTTTTCAGTGCTGGGAGTCACACCCAGGCTTTGGGCTGCAGCCAGCCTCCGAGCTGCCACAAGTTGCTCTCGAGGTTCCCCAGGCTCTTCTCCCTCGCAGGCAGAATGGCACCTTGCTGCAGCCAAGCTCCCCAGTGAAGACCACCATTTTAAGAAACCCTGGATCACTATTGGAGCCACAGCCACTGCTCAATGCTCTCCTTTCACTCCTGTTCCCATGCAAAGACAACCAAGAATATGGCATGGGCCAGACAGAAGCCTCCCCTGAAGCAGAGGTGGTAGGAGGCCACCAACTGGAGCACACTGAGCCAGAGTAAAAGAAGTGGGTTGTCAGAAACTGAGAAGTTGTGTAATCTCCACAGCTATGACAGTCAGCTCTTCAAAGAAGGATGCTGCTAATGACGCTTGCAGAGAACACTGAGCACCCCATGTCGAGTTTCATATCTAGCTTCAGGAGTAATGACTGACAGATGCCTAGTGCATGAGGCAAGTCCATAACAACTACCAAAACACACCTGTCCTCTCCCAGCATTGGGGTCGTCTGCATCTCAGAGACAAAGGGCAAGATTTCAGTTCCAAGCTTGGAGCTGAGTGTAAGTATCTGTGAGCACACCAGTGCCTAAGCTGCCACTGCAGTCAGTAGAGAGCTAGTCGAGATTAAACCCACATACCGGTGCAGGTGAATGAGCAGCTTACATGTGAACACCTACATGCTGACCCCTGTATTTAGCTGTCTGATTCTGGGACTGAATCTCACCCAAACTGTTCTACAAGCACACGACAGAATGACAAAGATGCACCTCTATACCCCCTTATAAGTCACTGCTCATTCAACCCCTCCGCCTCACTTGGATAGCTATCTGATTTTTGGCACACTCTTTGCTCCTTCTCGATCAGCTGTTGTCTTGAATCTGCAGAAAAGTGGCACAAGTCTTTCTAACCTCTTCTGAATGTGAAGGCTTTCACGAAACTATTTTCTGTGGGTGACAAAAATTCAAAAGATCCTTGCATGTTCTGGGTGGCTGGGAGGGGTGTTGGCTCTACCCATGAAAGGTGTCACATCTAGGTCCACTCAGAAGTATGCTTTGAAACCCAAGCAGATTGGCAAGACATTAAAAGAGGAAGGCCAAACTGCCATCTCTCCAAGAAGTTCTGTGTAAAGTGGCTCTTTGAGAGAGCTATCTGGCATAGCCTGCAAATGTTTTGCTGTTGCATTACATTGTATTTTAGCCATGTCCAATTAATTTAGTATGACAGTTCTTATTCAAGTCATTTTATGTTCTGTCAGTTATCTAGAGATAACTAGGAACCTGGAGGTTTCTCAAACGGCTCTTGAAAGAGCAAGTACCAATAAAGCAAAACAAGTGCATGGTTTTAATTATTTGAGTAATTATTAAGACTTACTTCTCCATTTTATCAGAGGCTGCTACTCTAGATGCTAAGTGTAAATTTCCTTTTGCCCTAAGTATAAGCTGCTGTAGCTCAAACCAAAGGTCACAATATAGGCATCATGCATAATTAATTTCCCTAGCAAATAATTAAGCCACCTTTTGATATTATTACACTTGACCTATCAACAAAACATATATTTCATGCTACGAAAAAAAAAAAGCCAAAAATGTACTGGCATGCAATTCACAGAATCACAGAGTGGTTGAGGTTGGAAGGGACCTTTGGAGGTCATCTTGTCCAACCTCCTTGCTCAAGCAGGGCCACCTAGAGCCAGTTGCCCAGGACCACGTCTAGACGTGTTTTAATATCTCTAAGGAGGGAGCTTCACTCAGCTAATCATGGGGCAAAGACACTACTCCAGCTTGCATGTTGTTGAGCAAGACTCAGCAAGAATGTCTTCAGGTTCGTGGGCTTATTCTTTTTCCAGTTTCCTCCTGCTGACTAGTCAAAGGCTGTGGCTGCATTAGAGGGGAGTAAAATCCCTCAGACAAAAGAAATACCACTGAAACGTGGGATTTGTTAGCTCCAGTTCAGCATAACACTATTGCTGTTTCATCAACTCTGGTTGGCTCAAAAAATGAGCAAAACAAGCCAACTTTGACCTGGAAAATACTGCTGCAGCCAAAGAGAATAAGCTGGGAAGAGCCGTCCTCAAGGCATGAATCTAAGTAAATCTAGGGGAATAGGACTTTGATTCAGCCATTTCCATGAAATGTTGTGTACATAGAGAAAAGTGGAAGACAGGAAGAAATATGTGTAAATTAAAAATATATATATGTATAGCAAAAATCCAGGCAAAGCCAAATTCATATGCAGCAAATGAAAAGGAAGTAATATTTGTAGAGGAAAGACTATATTTTAAATAAATTTCCTATTCAGTGGTGAAAGAAAAAGTTACTGTTTCTCTGATCCTTCACCACAGTCATATTAATGGCATATCTATATTGTGGAAAGATTTTGTAGCATTAACACTAAATAAATAGTGTCAGGCCAACCTTATTGATATTTTTTTTCCAGTTTGTGCACATATTTACTCTGTACACAAGTACTGGAAACATAAATTAAGAAAAATGTGTTTTCTATTACCACTTAAAATAAGGGCTAAACCTTCCAAACAGACTTGCAGGCAGAGAAGCTATACTAATTTCTAATATTAAAACATAAACCTAATAACTATCTTCAAAGATTAATGTTTCATGCTAAAAGTTGCAAATGATGAACACACGTGTGTCTATTTGTCTGCAATGCAAGTTCTACTCCCAAAGTAAACTGACAGGAAAGGGCACAGGAAAGATCTTATTGCCACAGACCTCAGAATAACCCAGGATACAAACATATACCATATGCTCTACTTGCCATTCCATACAGTCTACAGACAATGGGGAATACTGACACCACCTCTGCAAGCACCTACCTTTGGTGCCCAGGTTCCCTCTGCAGTCAATAGAGAGAAGTGTGTGTGCTTCCACACAGCAATTAGAGCTCCTAAATTAGAAAACTAACTACTTTCAAATTTAGACACCCTGATTT
>JAOXJK010000023.1:108622117-108663089 GCA_025774025.1 Xenus cinereus
TTAGACACCCTGATTTGCCTTCCAGAGACCTCTCCTGACCATATGGGCAGCTTCAGCTTCCACATTAATATCCTCTAAATTTAGGTATTAAATGTTTCATGAACTTAATGGTTGGATGTGGGGAAAAAAAAAAAAAACAAAACCAAAACAAAACGCCTGATTAGTTCTTGCATAATTTAGAGGGGACTTAAATTCACCAGGTACAAACCAGTCTGACTTGAAATGTCCCTCAGCATCAATTGTTTCGGTCCTGCTCATGTCTAGAACTACTAAACCCGAACGAGAAAAATCAAGAACTCTGAAGAAATAAATATTGTTCACGGCATATCAAGATTTCCAAGAATGCTATTGCAGCTGAATTAGTTTTTTTTCAGCAAGACCATAGAATATACCTATTCTTCTCCTATAATATTTGAATACATGAACTAGACAACCAAGACATAAAGGGAGATTTGTACTAAAATCCCTCCTTAAAGGAATGACATTCACATGCCGTCTCCAAGCAACCGCCCTAACCATTAAGCTGCTACCTTCTTAGCTAACATCCTTTACTTTTTGCTTTTTCTTTTCCCCTCTCAAGTTCCTTCAGAAAAGTATAACGCATAAAAAAGCAGGTAGTTATAAATACAATAATATAATAATGAAAATGCAATAATAAAAACTAGACAGCATACTCACAGCTCTGTTTTTCAAAAGTATCTTACATCCAGTTAGTATATATGAAATAATAGCTGCTCATAGACATTATGTGTAGGAATCTCTTTGGGAATAATTGTGTGGAAATAAACTATTACGTGTATTTAATAAAGAGAATTGAAATTTCAAGCAAACCATCATCTATTGATTTTGAGAGCTTTACCTGCATACCAGCTTCCTCAAAGAAATGTTATTATTCAAGAAGTAGCTCTGAATGAATGCATTTGCATTTCATTTGGGAAAGAATTTTCTCTAGAAAAATCTGAATTAAGTATGAGTTGACAATGAATTAGGTTTTTTTTTTCTGAAATGAGTACATATGCTTTTTAAACTGATTAAACGTGTCATCCTCAGGAAGAAAGAGACTCATATAGGCACACATATAGGAACCACATGAATGCTGAGTTCTGTTAAGATCCTATTCCCTGTGGCTAGAAGCAAAATATTTGTTGCTCATATTTTCCACCTCTGCACAACTGATTTCTGTAGGGGATAGAGTTGAGAATGTTGCTACAAAATATATTAACAACAAATCATTAGTTAGTATTAAAGTTATTAGAAATGTGCCTTTGCATATTAGAAAATTAAATAAATACTCAACACTTCATGTAATAAAGTTGCTATTTGAAGAATGAGTTATTGCAGTCATAAGATAAATTTTCACTCAGGTGTCACTTAAGATATTTTACTAAATATTTAGACTTTTTGGAGAGCAAAATAGGCTTTCTTTTGTCTCATTTTGTTTTCTTGACTTTTTAATCACATTTAAAATGAAATTTTGGTTCCTACTCCTCCCTCCAAGAACCAAGAAGACAACTGAGGAAAGGGATTGCATAAGAAAAACTCGAAACCAACATTAAAGTTATTGGTTGAGGGTTTCCTATCATGAGGGCAAAAACAATTACAACTCTGTTTTATATGCATTAGCAAATTGGATATTCAGTCCATGCATACACAGAACATCCCACGGAGGTGATTATTCAATTACAGTTGACAGCAGTCAGTATTTCAAAGCAAACAACTGAAAGACACGTGTGCCTGTAATCAGGGTGATGATAGAGAGCCAGATGAAGCTCTTTGAGCAAAGAACTAGGTGCAGCAGTAACCAGCCGGATCAGCCTGCGCTCCTACCACCTCTACTAAGAAAAATCCAATAACACTGCAAAACCAGGTAACATCAGCAACACAGCAGTGAGAACGAGCTATAAAGCCAGATACAAAGAAGTGATATTACAGCTTAGTGCTACCTCTGTAGCATTATATAAACAAGACTTTAACCTTGGTAAACGGATTTTGCAGAAGTACTACGAGCAGTCCAGATTCCAGTTTTCCTTGCAATAATATTAATGAGCTATTGAAATGATAGTGACATTTAAAATACCAACAGCTTTCCTCGTTAGCACCAGATTGGGTGGTTTCTGTGTTCCTGGAAAGAGGACATAGATTAATCATGATAAATAGAAGGAAATAGCAGTGTAGTGGTGTTTAATGTGAATTTACGATTTTTAATCTCCATTATTTTGCCTGTCTCAAGGCCTCTTTTGAAAAAATTTTGCTTTATACTATAGGCTAAAAAGGATTCTTTAGTTTCAAAAGACCTAAGCTCAATAGTTCTTCCCTTTTTGTAGGTATTGAAGGTATTTATAAGAATAAAAAATTTTTTATAATTCCCTACAAGAATCTCACTTTTACATGTATTTCATCTATGGTGTTCTGAGGTATGTTTTTTCATCTCATTTTGGAAATAATTTGATTTTTCTTTTGTTCTGCTTACCCACAGTTCAGCATGGCAGATCCATTCCCAAAGAGAATTCTTTTGAAACTCCTCCAGGGAAACAGAGGAGATGGGGTTCCCTCTGCCCATATCTTACACTTCAGGGTCAGGTATCTTCTTAGCAATCTCACTAATGGCAGCCAATGAAGGGAAGTTATTCTTTTGGAACAGAGGAAGATTCTTTCTCCTAAGATTAGCTTTCCCTGAAGAGACTTTCCCTGTCTACATAAGAAAGTGAGTTGCTTCAGAAGGATTATATTACCAGGCACATAAGAATTAGGAATAAATGAGGTGCTTTAGTGAAGTAGTCTGAAGTCCATCATATACAAAATGTGTGCCTAATTTAGTCTTTCCCTTCCTTAATCCTTGATCTCTGTCTCAAATGCAAAGGTAACAAAAATGTCTTTGGTTTTCCTTGTGTAACAGATTAAAGAGAATTTTTTAAAATAGCAGAAATTAAACAGTACTAAAGGGGCTAAAGTACATTTATCTCTAATGGTATTTGGGGATTTTCCAAATAAACTCCAGAAAAGATGCTATTTCCCAAGAAACATTGCAAGAAATCAGGATAGTGGGAAGCTAACAAGTACCTGGGACAAGATCCATAGCAAAGCAGGGAAAGAAACTCCAAAGTTTTCACTGTTCTCCTGTAGCTCCTTTTTCCGTGATAGAGGGAGATGTCTTTTTGTGTTGCTTTTCCTTCCAGTAAAAAGCTGGGAGGAAGAAAACTAACAGCTCCTTTTTCTGTAATATAGTACTGTGCATAACGCATGTTGTACTGCAGAAAACACACTTCTGGTAAAGAGAAGAAAAGTGCAAGAAGTGAGCACCCACAAATCATGAACTCTTTCCTCCTGGGTCTATCATGGTCCCATTTCTGACCAACTGTGTAACAGAGCTCCATTACCCAGAAAGACAGGGACTGGTTTTCCTCTGTAAAGGCCGTGTCATGCATCCATGCAAATTACCCATACACCACATTTTTAATTATTTAATAGGTCTGGATGCTATAACCTCTCTTTTCTCTATGGTACCCCTGGAAGTGAGTGGATACACTGTGGGTGAACAAAGTGGTAAAGCCAAAAAGCACCGGTGGTGGCAAAGATAATCAAAGCTGCCTTTGGGTTTGATATTGCTAATTTATTTTCCACTCAAAACGTGGAACCTGTGGCTGACTTTGATATCTTAGTCACTCCAGGCACAGAGCCGAATGGAGTCTGAAGTTAAAAGTGAGAGGTGTGTAAAACGTTAAATTGTTACCGACTGAGGAGATTACTTAAGGTGATATATGAAGCTATAATTAGGATGAAAGGAAAAAGTAGGCTGTCTAACAGGAAACAAGCTGAGAAGTGTTAGGCTAGAATGTTCTACCCACAAATCAGACTGGAAAACCCTAGAAAAAACACTCGACGTTGTGTTACTGTTCACAAGACTCTCTGGTGCATGTCACAATGCTCGCTGTGTTTCTCACTGCACCAGCTCCTGGATCCCTACCAGGAGATCCCAAGAGACAGCCAAGTGTCATTTCCATTGAGGCTTAATGAACAAGACTTGTACAGGCAGAGCAAATGAATGATTTGAACTCAAAAACAAGCAAGCACAAATATTATTTTTGAATACAATTTTTTAAAAGCCCACTACGACTGTTTGGAGTGCTGACTCAGCAGTGGGGTTGGCAGTGCAGTATAAGCAATCATGCTGGGAGGACAGCCTCTAACAAGCTGGTAAAATCCTTCCCCATCATTACGAGGGGAAACTGCTCATGTCATCTCCCTCCCTGGGCAGAGGAAACTGAGTAAGGCAGAGGGTGGATTACAGCGAAGGAGAGGATTCAGAGTGCTCAGCCTACAGCACTATCCATTTTTGCACCAGTCAAAAATTATACAGAACTGCTGATGGTTTAAAGAGTTAAATTATTTGAATCATCATGTTTAAACATGGATAACTGCGAGTTGCACATAGATGTTCCAGTAAGAGAACAGATGGTTAGAGCTGTTGGAATGATGATTGAATTTTTTCCAGAATTGATTTTTAATAAAATTTTTCCTGGACATTTCAATGGAGTTAAAGTTCCACAGAAAAGATTTCCAATAGAGACAATTATTTTTGTTCATTTTCATTTCATCTCAGTTCTATAGATCTGTAAGGTTGATCTTATATTAATTAGCTACCGAAACAATTGTATGAAACATTGTATATTTTTCTTCATGATGTTTCATCATGATGATGTTTCTCAACATCATGATGGTCTTTCAGCCATCAGATTCCTGTTATATAAATAGGTCTGCACTGCATTTTGTTATGTACCCAGGCAGCTCATCAGTTTCAATGGAAGAAAAGGATTTTTTCTACTTATTCAATACCCATCTTTATTGGATAAGATCTCAGTCCCTAAACACATATAGATTGTTACCATGAACAAGTGTTCTCTCCCTTTCTTCAGCAGGAAGGTATGAATTTCAGTTGCAATTTATCATGGTGCTAAGCATAATTAAGATGTGGAACAGATTAATGAGTCCAGTTATGGAGCACTATCATGATTAATTTTTAAGTAGAGTTTTGTAGACATCTGGTAAGAGCAGCCTTAGTACTCCTTCATCCTGGAGACCAAATTAGATGAACTCATGGGGTCTGTGATAGCCCCCAAAATCTAGAGTACTATTAGCTGCCAGTTGTTACCAAAAAAAATCTCAGAATAGTATTACTGGAAGTAAAGAGAATTGTTTTCTGTTTTCACATTTTGTTACACTCCAGAGCACTCCCTACGTACTTAAGGTCATTTATACCATTGAAAGAATTTCTTTTGATGTGGGAGATCTTTCACTCTAGAAAAAGGGAAAGGGACATTTCTAAAGTAAGACACTCATTTTAAAGTGACAAAACCTTGTAAGTTGTTCTCAGGGATGAGAATAGTAATTACAGATACTTTGATTTCACTGTTTGCAAATTATTAGCCTTCGGTTTGAAGTCACTCATTGAGAATGTTTCAAAATGTTTGCCATTGACTCTTTTTTGTTTGCTTGTCATTTTTGTAGAGAAAATGTCCAGACATAAAAAGCAAAATTTTCTATGGTCAATATTTAACAGTTTCATTCTTAAAGGAATGGGTGGTTGGAGAGAAAAGCTTCCCCAAAAATCCAACTACATATTCAAAATATAAGAAGAGAATACTGCTTTTACACAGTGCTAACCGCAAGTCTTATTTATATTAACTTGTTTACCGTGGTCATCACAGAATCACAGAATTGTAGGGGTTGGAAGGGACCTTGGGAGATCATCTAGTCCACCCCCCCACAAAAGTCACCGAGAGCAGGCTGGACAGGAGCACATCCAGGCAGGTTTTTAATATCTTCAGAGAAGGAGATTGCACAGCATCTCTGGGCAGCCTGTTCCAGTGCTCTGCCACCCTCAAAGTAAAGAAGTTTTTCCACATGTTCAGTCAGAACTTCCTGTGTTCCAGCTTGTGTCCATTGCTCCTTGTCCTGTCACTGGGCACCAGTGAAAAAAGTCTGGCCCCATCCTCTTCACAGCCGCCCCTTAGATATTTGTAAGCATTGATGCATCCCCTCTCAGTCTTCTCTTCTCCAGGCTAAACAGACCCAAGTCTCTCAGCTTTTCCTCATAAGAGAGGTGCTCCTTTCCCTTGATCATCTTTGTAGCCCTTTGCAGTACCCTCTCCAGCAGTTCCCTGTCCTTCTTGAACTGGGGAGCCCAGAACTGGACATAGTGCTCCAGATGCGGCCTCACCAGGGCAGACCAGAGGAGGAGGATGACCTCCCTTCACCTGCTGGCCATGCTCTTTTTAGTGCACCACCCTTTTTTCAATGTTAAAAGAGAGCAATATTAGTTTAAAAAATCGATAGAAGAATTTTAGACTAAAAATATGTTTAGCAAAATAAAAATTTTTTTAGACCTATAATAACTTTTCTGGTTTTCACAATGGATGTATTTCAACATTCTGCTTTCATTTCATAACATCAAAACAGTTTAGAGAGGAATAATTTCTTCTAGTTTTAGCTTTATAGGAGTTAAACTTCTAGTCAAAGTTAATTATCTTGGACAGATATGTGTCTACCGAACTTTCAGACAATCTTTTTCAGTCTGCTTGAAGCAGACTTACAGTGTGGGTTTGGACATCTGAAAAAGTAACCCAACGTTAGCATTACAGTTCTCTATTCATACAGTAATTAAACAGTTTATTTCCAAAATCGGAACTTTCCAGAATTTCTGTGAAATGTTAAAAATGTCTAAAAATAAGGCATTTGCTCAAAGTCAATTTTTTTTGGTAGTTGTTTTTAAAATATCGATTTTACCTGGGGGAAAGGAATTCAACTTTCAAATTTTGCTCTGGTACAGTCTACCGAGTGCTTAATGCATTTTATCATGTGCACATATTCTTCTTACGTTTTTCAGCCTTTTCTTACTCAATTTTACTCTCATTACACAGTGCATAAGAGTTCAGCTTTCAGGGACAGAGAGGCATGTTCTTGTTTTCCTATAAGATATAGCACATGCACCCACTTGAAAAGCAAGTTACAGATTTGCAAGAGGGGGAAGAGATTTTATCCTAAACAAAGAAAGACAAAGAGAATAATTATGTAGCTTAAAATATGAAGTTTTTATGACTGTTTTGATAGGCAAAGCTGAAAACCAGACTGGACTTTTCTACACAGCAAAATTCTCATCTATCTGAAAGCCAAAAGGATTTCTATCTTTCTTCTAAAGTCATTATGGCAGAATTACTACTGGAGTCAAGCTGATGCTATTTCTGCATGTTCAGCATAAAGTTAGCTCCAAGCTGGATCTCACAGATAAAATCTCAAGATCTGCTACTAAAAAAAAAAATAAATCACTTTGCTTCTTTAATTTTTCTAGATATTAAATAAATGCTCCTAGATGATATATTTTGCCTATAATCTTCTTCAAAAATATCTTCGATTTACGAGGACTTTTCATATCTTCTTCCTTGCCTCTCCATGCCTTCCTCTTCTCTGACCTCACATTGTCAGTCTCCTGACTCACAAAATCAGCTCTTTCAACTCTGAACGGGAAGTTAAGTAGGGGCATGTCTACTTGGGGCACCGTGTTGCATCTGTTAAATGCTCACATTGGCCACAGACATCTGTGAACTTTGGTGCACTGAATGACAGTCCCATTTTGTCACATTTATGAGGAACAATTTAACTTTTCCAGCAATGCATTGTGGGATCGAGTCGTAGAAGAGCTGCCATGCTACTAGTCCTAGTATTTTTAGTACCCATGAGTCTGGTGATTTTGTGCAATATGCTAGAACTGATGTAAAATATGGCAACCTCATTAATTTTTTATGAGGTTATCTTCCTCCTTAAATGAATTGCCAGCTGACAAACCACTTTTCAACAAACACTGCAAATGGGACAAGGTACAGTGTATTTCCTGTGTGTCATTAATGAAGAAATCAGGACTCACAACCCACCCATCACTCATCATATGCTTGGCTCAAGTGTGCCCCATATGCATGTCTTTGTTTTAGCTTTGATGTCTGTTGTGCCACCAAAGGGAATCAGTCATGAGGAGTTACTCTTCTGTTTCAATCCCAGATGCCTTTAATTTTGTTATGTGGCAAGTCGGCCAGATGGCCTGGGACCAGACTGCTTCAGGTGGTATCTAACCCACGGCCTTGGCAGAGATTTAGAAATAAATAAAATATATCCTAAAATATGTCTGAGATGACAATAAAGAATCAAAAGAACATATCACACCAGTATTGTGAAGTGATTGACAATGTCTTGTATATACATACCGATGTTATTGTGCCTTAGTTGTATGTACTTAAAGCTACTTCTTAAAATGCCTTATAGGAAAGGTGGTCTCTTCCTAATGATGAATTCTGCCTTATTTCTGTGGGAAGAGAAAGTAGAAGTAGTAAGTTTGCAATTCTTTTGTATCATGAGGCACAGTTTCTTGGCAGAGCTTTCTGAAGACAGAGGTTAAAGTGTGGATGTACTTTACTGGGACTTTACTTTCATCCCAGCCTTACCTGAGATATGGCTGCCGTCCAGATGATGGTGTAAGCCGAAGTTCAGATAATATAGCTGGACAGCAGTGTGATCCTCACAGATAGATACACTCCTAGGTATGTTGGAGTTGCAAGTTCTTCCAAAAAACTTTGTAAGAATTGAGAAGGATGTTCAACATGCCAACTTAGGAAATACTTTTAAGCAGCAGAGACCTATGTGGTCAGGAGATGAAGACAACCCAAGTGCAAGGGTTTGACATTTCTCTCTCCTGGTGGTAGAACAGTAAGTACAGCTTAGAGCAAGGGACCACTTTAAAGCCTTGGGCTTTCAAGTCAGACAAGGATGGGGATCAGACTCTGTGTTTATATGAAAGTCAGGAAGGTGAGCCAGTCAGAATCTATCTTTGGAGGTAACCTTTGCAGTCCTTTGTATTATCATTAATGTTGAAGGATTTCATTAGATGCTACAGTAGAGAAGTGTAGCCTAGTGGGTTTCATGCACAGTCTCCCTTGAAGAGTGTGAGAAACACAAAATGAATGCACTTTTAAAGCTGTGCTGAAGATCTGCTACCAAAGAAAGCTGGGCTGGTTTTCTAGTGTATGTGATGGGATCTAATTCCTGTCAGACATCCATTTGACATCCTGTCAAACGGAGTGCTTCAACCACCGATCTTCTCCTGGACTCAGTTGCCCGAGTCAAATCAGACCCTTCTTATGAAAATAGGAAGGACGGCACTCTTAAGCCAATGCAGTAGCAGCAGCTTGTGAAATAAAATTCAAATCCAAGCACAGGGAAGTAAAAAACAGCTTCCCAAAGCCTCAGCCCTTCAACACTCGTACTTCCAATATGACACATACCCTGAAAATCTCCACAATCTTATTTCCACCTGTTTGGTTGGCTGTTTGCTGGCTGGGGCCTGAAGATGCCTATTATAGAGAGCCCCACAGGTGGAATGAGAGCAGAAAACCTGGTCTGAGAAACTGCTGAGGTTTAAGGTCAAGATTCATGTAGTTTTTTGACACTGCCCAGAACAGGAAGCCACTGTAAATGGGTTTTAAAGACTAAATTAGGGTTTAAATGTTCTGCACAGGTGTTTAAAGTAGCAGTTTGGGCTGGACAAACTAAGGAACTTTTGTTCCCTTGAGTTCTACATCCTTATTTACAGCAAAGACTCCAAAAGCCATAGATTTTAGAGTTCAAAGACCGTAGGTTTCCCATTTCACTTTGACTAAGCTTTTTAATTCAGCTCTACATACCGATGTAGTTTAGCCAGGCTGCATCAACGAAGATTGGGGATAAATAATGTACTACACCAGTCTGTCAAGTAATGATTACTTTCCCTTCAAAATAAAAAAATAACTTGCATTTCATCAAACTACTATTTCCATTTCATTATAAATCATACAGTGCTTATGCAAAACACACACTTTTTTTTTTTAAAGCTTCCAGCAAGAAACAGACAGAAGGCAAATCAGTAGCATTTTCTACTTTCAGAAAGCCAAGTATGATAAATAATTTTCCAGTGGACACACCTGTAAACACTATTCTGCTCCCTTGCTCCTCATTTCAGTGCCTGTACAGACATTTTGTCAGATTCAAGCAAAGACATAAACCATTGTAATATGCACTTTACGTGTACATCAACTGATTATTCCACCCTAAAAGCCTAGAAAATTAACAAGTTATACAAGCAAAGGAGATGCGCTCTTCATTTTACAGCTGGACAACTGAGTCAGGGAGCAACATTACAAGACTGTGCAGAAACCTCACGAAGGAGTTAGGAACTGAATCCATGGTTCTTGAATCCAGCACTCTTAATCACATTATTATATACAGCCCCAAGAAAAATGACAACTTTTTCTTCAACTGAGGGCAAATACACACTTTTTACTTTGTTAAAAATGGTAATTTTTATTAATTATATACATACATAAATATATATACATATAGATAGCGGTTTATTCATACATACTAGCATCCCTTTATATTATATACACAAAAATTTTAAGCAGAACAAAAAGTAATTTGAAAAAACAGAAAATGGAGCTATGCCAAATATACATAATTATGATGCCTTACATTGAGACATGAAAGAGCTTTGGCAAACGTGAGCAGCAAAAGGTTCTAAAGGTTGTGCCTATTATGTTCAAATTAATTTTCAATAATAAAACTAAGCCAATTAAAAAGGCATCTTGGGAGGTAGACTAGGATAGCCAAAACCATATCGACTGCATGACAACACAACTCTAGCAACAGCCGAGTGGCTGCCAAGCCGTATGCCAGTGTGAAGTACAACAGAAATGTGTGAACAACAGATTTAGAAAGAAAGGTAGAAAAAAAGACACCTGTGACTACCGTTCTAGCAAGAAGATAACAGCACAAGATATATGCGACGGCCTTGGTTGACCTATTTTATTATGTATGGAACGCAGCTTTAATGATATCCACAGGTTGTGTAAAACCTGGAAGGATTTCCCCCTGTTTCAGTAAAAATCAGCAAGTTTTAGAACTGAGAATTAAGCAGGTATAATTTTATTTTATTTTCTTCTTTTGGCAGCAAATCCTCTACCTTGACAGTGAGCCAGCAAGGATCTCTTAATCTCTCCATTGCAACTGGGACAAATTTAACACGCCAGAGAAAGCACAAGAGAAAATAAACTTTATTTAGAAATCAAGGAGAAGCTACTGTGGAACTTCTTCTTTCCCAGTGCTCAGATCTCCTTGCTCCTCCATTCCAGTGTGCACAGATCCTGTGAGTCCAGCACAGTCCCAGCACACATGCCAATGCTCTGGGAGCTGTTGAATAGGAGAGGATTGTATCCCTCTAGACTCAACTTGATTGGGGGAGCTTCCTCCTTCCCTCACTCCTTTCCCTTATCCATGAAGTTCATCTGCTTTTGAATGCTTGCCAAGTAATACGATTTCTTCCATTGCACTGTTACTGGCTAACACCAAGTGGGAAATACACTTGAATTCTTGCACAAGGGAAATAGTCTTGCTGCGGGTGAGTTTGCCTTACAGAACCGGCCCTGAGCCACTGGCCTGAAGAGAACATCAAGTGAAGATCAAATTGACACTGGTATGTTTTAGGACAGACTCATGGATTTCAGTGCTTTCTGCCAGGCATGGGAACACAACAGCAACCACATTTTCTTCTGTGACTGCAAAACCTTTTCACGGTGCTGGAGTTGGCTCAGGTACCGGCGGTAGCCGTAGCTCAGTGTTTACCTGCCAGCCAGCCAGCTTCCACTGAATGGTATCTGAGCAGGCTAATTTGAAGCTAGGTCTAGCGTAGCTTTGTGGCAGTGCGCTAGTAATAGCTACAGACAGCTAGAGTGGAACCATCTACAATGAGCACTGGAGTACGGCACAGGGACAACCAAACAAGAAACGTCCACACTAGTGTGAAACCTGGAATTGAGATAGCCAGTCTGTTACATATATGTTATATTCTGTGTGTAAGATACATCTGATTGGAAGACTGGGCCAAAAGAATTGCATGATGTTTAACAAAGAGAAATGGGAAGTCCTATATCTGGGACAGAATAATTCCCAGATGGGATTATCAGGCTGGGATCTGACTACCTTGGGAGCAGCTCTGCTCAAAAGGCCCTTGGGGTCCTGGATGACAGTAAATTCAACATGAACCAGCTGCATGCCCTGGCAGCAGTGGTGGAAGGAAAATGTGTCCTGAGTTGCATCACCAAGAATACAGCCAACAGACCAAGGGATATGATTTTCACCACTTTTCAGGCCATACCTTTGGTCCCCTCCAGTTCCAAAGAGACGTCGAGAAACTGGAGAGGGTTCAGGGGAGGACCACCAAAAAGATCAGGTTGTTGCAAAACTTGGCATGTGAATACTGGCTGAAGGAATAGAATTGTTCACCCTAGAGAATACAAGGCTCGGGGTAATCTAATCACAGTCTACCAAAGCAAAAAATAAAAAGGCAGGTAGGCTGTCCATGTGGCTGCATGGTGCCAGGACAAGAGGCAATCAGCACATGTCTCTTCAGGGGACATTCTGCCTGGAGAAAGAAAACTTTCATTCACCCAGAGTGATCAGCTTCTGTGGGAGGCAGTGTCACCTGGGTGACAGAGACCGGACCAGACAAAGCCCTGGCTCTGCCACTGTCCTGCTGGCATTCCCCTCCCTGTGACTCACTTTTTCACTTCCACACTATGTCTATGAGAGGAAGACAGACAAAAGTATTACCATCCTGTGCAAAATACCTTGAGATCTGAAGATACTGTGCTGGAGATAGGAATGGGGTTAATTATTATTTATTATTAATGAATAATTTACATTTAAAATTTGAACGTTTCTATCCTCAACAAATATCTATTTAAGAAGCAAGTCAATAAATTGCGCTGTGACATCCATTGTAAGTGATAACAACCACTACAGAAGCATTGTCCAGCTCAGTCCCAGATGGTTATTTGTTTACATCATTTTTGAGTAAAAAGTAGAAGTGATTTGGTCGTGACCATAAAACAGATGGCACCTTTTCCTATAGCTTTGGTACTACTGGCACTGGGAAACATCACAGAACTTGCAACATGTGTGCAAAAATGCCAAATACGTATTTATGGTTCTTTAAATATTAAAAAACACTAAAAACAATACCCATGAGCTGGAAAGGGGGAAGGGACCAGTACAATATAGTTTAATACTTCTGAAAAAATGTATTATTGTGTATAGAGGGTTGAGTTTAATTAAACACTTAGGTGCAATTTTTTTTTCATAATTTTGCAACTTTTTCCTTAATTTCTCTTGGCTTAAACATAAGAGAGATCTAAGAGCCCCAAATGGATATGTAAAGTGAGAGCAGGGAAGAACTGAAGCAGCTGTTGAGCTGCCTAGGGCTAAAAACATCTGTGAAAAAGGTTCCTGAAATGTAAATTCCACCCCATTTTTCTCTATCTACAATCCCTGATTCAAAGCTCAGCAAAAGTTGTATAATTCTTCTGCAAGCTTCTCCCATTGCGTTTGTAGTAAAGATTTCATTCTTCAAGCAGATCTGCTTTGAAGACAAGTTTTGCCAGTCTACTCAAAGATTTCGCCCTTATTGAATGAGTATATCTTTCTACTAAGGAAATTGTTTTCCAGTATTTTGGTACTTTTGATCTTGTTTGTGAATTAGTTGTTTAAAACATCCTTAATTTCTTCTGAGTTTTGGGTTCACACAGTCTTAGTTCTCTTTGATCATTTGTCCCCAAGCACTTCAGCTTCCATCTACATTACATCAGCAAATGCCACTACATTCCCATAGCTAAACCTCTCTGCTATTTCTTCCAATTTGCTATGAAGTCAGATAACTTTCCACTTTGTCCTCTGCGCATCCTCCCTGCAAAGGGGCCCAGATTCACAGAGCAGGTGGAGAACGTTCATATTTCATCTTGGCCTACAGCTCTATAGCTTTGCTTGTGGCCCTATATAGGGCACTGGTTTTGTTTTTCTAAATAAAAATACTTAAGTTTGAGTCCTTTGAAGCTAAGACCTAAAACCCAGTTTCCATACTGCCCGGGCTAGTCCTTTAAGGTCTGTGAAGTGCAGCAGAGAAAAGGGTTTTCAGGAACACTTACCCCTTTTTCATTTAATGTTTGCCAGCTTAAATATCCTTCTGCTCTAACAGTTGTGTATCCCCACACAGGGCACCTAGACAAATCTGTTTTCCAAATACGGATTTTAGGTATTCACCAGGAATATTTTAGTTTCCAGTCTGGTGCAGGGAAGTGTCTGGTAACTCCAACTATTGTCACACTTAATCCCAGATCCACAAAAGTTTCTTTAAAAATGTCCTGTCACCCAGATGAGCCTCTCCTGTAGAGTAGAGGCATTAGCCCAGCGTAGCAGGTTAACTACAGTTGTCTTCACCTCCTTTTCACTCCGTTCTCCATAGACATGCTCAAATTTGAGTGTGAGGGGCCACAACCCATGTCCCCTCCTGTTATTGCTATTGGCTGGGAAAAAAAACTAAGTAAGAAAAATTGACACAAATCTTCAGATGTGAGGTCATGAGTTGAATAAGAAAAGAACAATCATTTCTCTTTCTATTTTAAACAGAAAATTGTAGCACAAAGAGAATTACATTTAATAACATCAGATCAACGTGTGTTCATGAATGGTAATATGCCACTACTTAACAGTCCAGCTTTGCCACAGCATTGCAAATACATTTTTATGCCCATATAAAGTCACAAATGCTTTCTATTCTACTTGATCTTTCAATAACGTTTCTTTAATCATGAAGTTCCACTTAGCTGAACCTTTTTCAATAGCTGCTCCTACCTGTGGCTATGTTTTGTACTATATAATGTTGATAATATATGATAAATACAATTTTCTTATGAAATTTCACAGCAAAGATGATAATTGCTTCCCTTTTTGTTTTTCAGTACAGTAGATCTGTATCTAGGGAATAAAAATCATAGTAATCATATCTGTGGGTACTAGCCATGAATGCAAAATTCAGTTTTAGAGAATATTGATCTTTTAGAAATTTTAATTATTTCCAAATTTCCCATAAAAATTATCTTCAGGGGGTATTTAATATACTTTATATCCTGTCTTGAATGTTCCGGTTCAGATCACAGCTCCCAGTATTCGTAAATTAGCCACCCATGTAAATATTAATCTTTTCTGCAAAGACAAAGGATTGCTATCTAATGTGAAAAAGTAAGGGTAATTAATAGCAACAAAAGTGCCACTACTTTACAGCAGGTCTATAGGAAAGGAAAAATAATCAAAAGTGAGACACTGGAACAGGTTGCCCAGAGAAGTCGTGGATGCCCCGTCCCTGGAAGTGTTCAAGACCAGGCTGGACGAGGCTTTGAGCAACCTGCTCTGGTGGCATGAGGGGTTGGAACTAGATGATCCTTAAGGTCCCTTCCAACCCAAACCATCCTATGATTCTATGACCAACAGCGGATCTAATCTGTGCGTTCCTCTAAAAAAGTTCCTGGCAGTTCAGTGGCAGAAGTATCCATCCCGTGTGATCCCAGGGAAATGCAGAAACCTCTGCTCCCACAGCCTCAGCAGTTGTAAGGACATCTGAGGCAGACGCAGACGCTACTGATGCGGGTGCTGCTTTCCCACGCCCCGAAGCCGCACCGTGGCTGCTGCTGCGGGAGTGTCGGTGTGCGGTGGGCGCTGCGGCTGCAGCTGCTGCTCAAATCTGCAGGGATCTGCAGGAACACAGACACAGAGGGAAATCTGCCAGCGGTTCAGAATCACCAGCTTGCAACCGAGAAAGAGGGCTGCTGCACAAGCATGGAACCCCCACACTGGAGGTTTTATACCAACAGATTTCTCTCTTTTCATACTAGGATGCATTATTCCTGCCTGGAAGCATCCGGCTGCTGCTAATTGCACCAATTTTGTAGAAAACAGAAAAACAAGTACAGAAGTATTATACACATAACTATGCTCAGTCCTACACATAAAGAAATGTATCTAATTTCCCTCAGAGTGAACAGGAATCTTTTCAATCTGTTTCTCTGCAGCATTTGGAAGACTCTCTGTTTGTTTGTTTTATTAAATTACTTTTTTTGCAGGTATGTTCATATTGCACAGCTCTGGTAGTGTTCACTTTCCTGTAAATCTCAAGCCAATTAGGCAGACTGTCTTAAGCTCTATGTCAGCCCTTCTCTTTTCTTCTCTTCCACTTTCCTCTGGCATCTTCATTTCCCTGTCTTGCCGCCTGCTACAGCTCGCAAGCTGTAGGCTACAAAAGCCCATTTATTTACCCTGCACCTCTGCTCAGTGCTGGTCCTTAGCACAATTTCTCCTTAACTTATACCATGTATAAAAGCTCAAATTTGTCATGTTTAACCTCTCAAGTCTTTGCTTTCACCAGCTGCCATTGGCCGTGGGCTCCCTGGAGGAGAGTGTAGCAAAGAATATCAGGTGTTAGTCAAGTCCTTTAAAACAGCACTAGGAAGGGCTTAGATACTGGGTACCCTTAGATACTTAGATACCCTATACTTAGACGTAGGGCTGAAGCACAATATGAGAACTTATATAGACTAAGTAAAGCATGGACATATATTCATCATCATCAGTAGTATGCATTTCATCCTCCACATACAAGGCCAAGGAATTTGGTTTACTCTCACCCCATCCATGCAATGCTCATTAAAGGTGGTGAAGATGTGACTCATGAGAGTTTCTCATAGAAGATTTGTGTGGTACTGTAATTACGTTAAATATTTTGGAGCTGGTTAAATCTTTGGGGTAAACAGTGCACATTAAAAAACACTAATTGCATAATATACATTTTAAATACATTGTAATTTAAAAACAGCCTACTTATTAGCATATCTAAATTATGCACTTTTATGAACTCTAAGTAGATAATATGAATTTTAATCAGGGCATTTTTTTCTGTAATAAAAGGGAAAAGATTTTTAAAAGGATGTAACTTTTTACTAATTTGTTTCCTTCATTCTGATTTCTCAGCTAAATAATGAACTATATTAGAAAAATGCTTTATTACATATTTGCCCAAGGGATCTGAATGGCTCAATAGGAACTGCTTATTCTTTCAAAGCCAAGTAAATTAAATTCCAGGCTAAACTATCTCGTCCAGGTCAACTCCAGCTGAATTTCTTCTCAGAACAGAAAGTTCATTAACTCTACTCATTTATCACTAATTTCTCATAAATATCATTACATACACAATGACATTATGCTGTTCCTTAAAAGTGCTATGAAGAATACGAGTGCAGATCCACCTGACAGGTCCCACTGCTTGATCTGGTCCAACACAACTCCATGCTGGTTATGAAAAAAAAACCTAGGCAGCATCTCATAAGTTGCCTCCATGATGCAAGTGGGCAGAGCAGGGGAAAACCTCTGGGAGGCTGAAAGAAAATAAGCAAGGACTCAAGCTCTGATCTATTGCTACGTGAGAGCAACATCACTTAGCATGGATGCTCTTCCACTCCTTTTGATTCCCTCCTGGGAAACAATGATTATTAGAATTCCTGACTGCCCTGTTCCCAAATAATAATGTCTCAGAAATAGGTTACATACCCGGCATACAGCAGTTCAAAGAATTGTGTGCCAGCATGCAAATAGCTCCAAAATGTCTTTGCCTAAACTCTGAAATATTTCCATTCATGCCTGTGCTGGGGTAAGTCCTGACTACCGACTCCTGTACCATCCTTTCCTTTTTCCTCCTGACACCCTGGGAAGAAAGCTCACTGCATTAGCCAGAAGGAGTTCATCCAGGAAGGATCCAGTTGGACGAGAAGATGTCCAGGACTCCAAGTAATGCCGTAGCACAAACTCATAGCACAGTGTAGCCAATTGTGTTTAAGCCAATGTTTAAAGCTTTTCTGAACAAGGCTTCTTAAATTTGTTGAGAAGTAGCACTAAGGGGCAAAATCATTCTCTGCCTTCAAACTAACTTACTAAAAGGCAAATTCACAGAAACACAACAGGGCTAAGGTAGTGAAGCATCTCCTCCTGCAAACTCTCACTTCATACAGCATAAAGTGAGTTCTTATACTCAAAATGGGAATGAACAGCTTTAGAAAGATAAAAATAGTAAACCTAATGATCAGGACAGCATTGGTAGTTTTGAGGAAGCAGTCCAACGAGACGGGACTTTCCAGAACACTAGCGCTTGTTTTACCACTTCTGATTTCTGAGCAATGTATTTGTATCCTTCTGCATCATTACTGTGATATAAATATCTCTTGAGTCGACCTGTGAGATTATCTGCTGTGAGGACATATGTCATTTAGTACAGCAGCTGCAAGTGTGAATGTTTTGACCAGACTTAAGCAAAAATAAAACAAAACAAAATGACACTTTAGATTTTGCCTTTACTATTTAAATTCAGGACCAGGGACAATATTCTACATCAATAATAAAGCCCCTATTATCTTCTATCATGAAGAATCAAAGTGTTAAATTGTAGAAATTGTGGTAAGAAGAGGGTACAAGAATTGCCAGGTATTAGGACATGGTCAACATGGGCTATACCAGGCAATACATCTCTCTGAGTCTTATGTTGCAGATTTTTTATCTTTTCAAAGCCTAAAATTCTTAAGACCCTAGTTAAGTAATTTCAGGTTAGAGAGTTAGTTCCATACATGAGTAATTGCGGCCTAAATAGTCTTTCAGGAGACAAGAACACTTTAAAGAGTACAACAGTAAAGAACTGTGTATGAAGACCAAACATTTTTAGACCATATCATTGTCTTCTGATGTACAAATCAAAAATACCATCCTTCTAATCTGATGCTACTACATGGAATAGCATGGAGTCTCCGTGAGTTAGTTTTTCTATTTCTAGATTTCTATTTTGATTTTCTAGATTTCATGTTTTTATTACTATTGTATACTCTTGGTTCAATTCCTTTTTGTTTTCTCACAGAAAATTGGCCAGTTCATAGAGCCTGATAAACCTAACTTCATAATCACTTGTCATTAGGGGTACAGTGTTTATGATTACATTGGCTAGTCTGAACATCTAAACATCTACTAATGCATCCTGTTCTCACAGAGTAACCAGTTGTTGACAGACAACATAAGTGATTTGACAAAACATTCTGGAGACGGTGCATTGCCACTTAGAACAATCTTCTTCTCTCTTAGCCATGCAGTCAAATCTCAGTTGTAAACTGCTGGAAAACTTCAATGTTGATACTACTTTCAATTTAATAAATAACTAGACTCATTCTTAGCAAAACTTGCCATTGATCTTCTCATTCACCTGTGTTGGTATGTTTTCATTTAATACATCCTCATCCAGAGCACTGTTTTATTGTTGGCCTGATCCAAGGTCCTGTGGATTTCTGGCTGAGGTTCTCAAAGCAGCCCCATTGAACTCGGCAAGAAAGATTGCAGAGCCAGGATATCAGAACCAGGCCACAAAAAGAATAACAGTGAAATTAGCAGAACTTTGGATAAAAGTAACTCCTTAGAAATTAAAATATTAGAGCTATGGTCTCAGTCTGTAATCTCTCTACAGATAGTTATAAGAAATTATTTCTACAACTCAGTAACATGCTCTGTTATGCTATAGGATGTGTGTTCCCCATGATCTTTGAAGGATACTATTTTAAGAAGATAATGGCACATTTTGTACAAGGACCACCCTGAGCAGCAAGCAATAGCTGGCAGCAGGTGAGGCTCAGGCTGAGAAAAGCCATCTGTTCCTGGAACCTGCATCAGCACTCACCAAGCAGCATCCTTCTGACTCCACAGGCAAAAGCGTGTGAGGTCCAGTCCTTCGCCAGCGCACCCCTCCGTGGAGAAGCTCTGAATGCCCTACCACCCACTTGCTTAATGATATTAGATGGCTCTTCCAAACTCACTGATGTTTCATTGTTCTTTTAGTTCTCTGAAAGATGGAAATAGACTAAAGGTGGTTTAGTTCAGGAAGGGAAATCCTATTGGTAAAAAAGTGATGCAACATTACTGAAATAAGTTAATTTACTGATATTGCTATGAAATTTTGATTCAGGAAGTGACTTTCATTGAGGATTCATTTCAAAAGAAGAGCTGCAGAATACTAAAGCGGGTGGTGAGAAAGGACAATGAACATTTGTGTCATCTCTGATATCAGAACGATGTAAAAGATGATACCTACATGTCAGGTCATACCCTGGAAAATGTGAGTTGCTGAATTGGTTTCATTTGTTACTCACCAGTAACAACAATTGTATATGACAGTCTTAAATTGAAACTAATTACTTAAACTCAAGAATGTTTGAAGAATCCATGTTCACTAATTATCAAGATCATTGAAGATAAATGGAATCCTGTACATGGCATCCTTTTAAGAAGGTATTTTTAATTAAATCTGATTAATGAATTAGCAAACATACACAATCTCTAAAAGTCTATTGTGTGTTCAAAGAATAAAAGCAGTAATTTGGAAGTTGTTCTTGCACTCTATGTAGATAGTACAGACATTGAATCCTGCTCTTGGATCAAAAATCAGAGCAACCCTGGATATAGAGAAGTAAAGTCACCATAATAATAAACATGTAACAGAGATTGCATAACGTTTGATGAGATAAATAGATGTGTGCTACAATCCAGCAGCATTATAATTGCAGGAACACAGCAAAGCTGTCGCTTCATATTGCTCAATCATTTTGAAGCCTGGAGCTGGTATTGTCTTTATCCATTCTTTTTCTTTGCATTTTAGCTGCAAAAAACACATTAAATCACCACGGTTACACCATATTCCTGTCTCCGTGCTGTATTACAAATGTGAAGGAGGAAATGTGAAGTTTTTCAAGGACACTAGTCAAAGCCAAGATATAAAAATTGGATTGTGTCATATAGGCACGAACCACAGAAAGCCATGTCATATAGCTTTAGGGAGTGTAACATTTACAATTCAGGAAAAGAGATCTCAGAGTCGATCAGTGATAGGTCTCAGAAATCATTAGACCTGTGTGCAGCAATGGCTGAGATGAGACAACAGGACTCTGAGGAACATAAGGAAGGATATCGAGACGAAAACAGGTATTATATAAAACTCTGGGACACCCATATCTTGACTGGTTTCCACATCTCAAGAAAGACAGAGTGGAGTTAAAGAAACTACAGAGAAGGGCATGTAAAATGATTAAGCAGCTGCCTTATAAGGAGAGACAAGAAATGCTGGAACTTCAATTTGCCGAAGGGAAGGCAGGAGACTGATAAGGTCAGGATTTACAAAACCCATGAATGGTAGAATAAATTAGGCTGGAAGATCCACTATATAGAAGAGGTCAGGAGGTCATCTTCTGACTTCAGGAAATTATTGAGTCCTACCTCCTACTCGAAGCAGGGAAACTTCAAATTTAGAAGGTTGTAGATTAGGTGAGTGTGGAACTAGCATTCACCAAGTCCAGTAATATTGCAAAGAAGGAGGCCTGAAACTGATTGGCAATAATCTTAAAACAGATAGAAGAGAGTTCTTTTTTACACAGAGAGCAATGAAAACTTCTGTTAAGATGGGTTATGGAGGCTGATAATTTATGCCTGTTCAAAAAACTGTTAGATAAATTCATGTACAATGCATTTGTCAGATTGCAAATAGGTGCATAGTCAGATTGCAAAAGGTATACGCAGGGATGGACCTTGCAAAAACCCTAATGTAATTTGGGGAGACAGCAAGAACGATAGCCTGTAGAGAGTGGGGATGCTCACACTCTCTTCCCAAACAGCATCTCCAATGCCACTTTTGGGAACAGGATAGATGGAGCAATGGAGTCACATTTAGGTAATTCCTTATATTCCTGTGCTCTCTTGAACAGCTGCACAGCTCTGCTGAAGAGCTTGCGTGCAAAACAGAGTCAGAACCCTTTTATTTTTTTTCTTCCCTGCCATGAACTATATATGTCTGAATCGCTATTTATCCTAGAGCTTTAGAAACAAAATAGGCTCACATGGGACTGTATTATCACAGGTCCATGTCCTTTCTCTGCATTGTTCAGGGCACCAAAAGCCATGAGGCTGAGATGATGTAATACTGTGCTCTCAGTTGCAGGATGCACAATGTCTCTCTGTCTTATGTAAGTTATGAAAGGACAGTGGATTCATCCCAGCTTTGCTATTTCTGTAACATGCTTAAGTACCTGGCAGATTCTAATCCTAAATGAAAACTGAGAGGGCCTCCTGCAAAGATTGCCATTTCCTGTTATTTCCAAAATAATATCTTGAAAATGAGTTTCCCAGAGGATTCAGTGAGTATTTCTTTATACTGTGAGATCTGGTCATTTCAATTTACATATATAAAACAGAACTGCTCCTTTTGGATACAGCCCAGTCCACATTTCAACTGCCTTTTGGATATGCATTGACTTACATCTTGATTGATAAGATTAAAGAGCTTGTTTTTGCCTTCTTTCAGAAAAATATTTAAAAAGCTGTGATAAATGTTCTGTGTTTCAAACTAAAAATGATATGGATAAACAATTTCCTAGGCAACTCACAAAAAATATTACACACAGAGATAATACTGAAGGCTTTTAATTTCATTAGGACTTTCATGTTTTCTTTCTCTTAAGCAGTGAAAATTAATTTCAATTACATACGGGGGAAAAAACAATTAAAGGATAAATCTTACAGAAATTCTTAATACTGAGATGGAGCTTTTATGTTGTTTTTTCCCAGATTGTGTTAGATGAGTTAAAGTCCCCAGTTCTTTGTGGGCGTCTGTACTGTTTAATATCTTATGATATAATCAGTATATATAATATTGTATTACATATAATCGGTACAGTTAAAATAGATATCTAAATACTAATAAATAATTTTATGATGAGAAGTTAAGTTGAATTACTGGCTAATAAAACAGTACTTGTGTGTTTGACCAGGGGAATTTCCACCTACTGCGTAGCAGTCTCTTGATGCGTATCTTCAAAGGCATCGCTGGACACATACACTCCTCAGCACACGAAGTATATGGGCATTCCTAGAACGTTAGGATCTCTCCTTCCCCTTTTCTCTCCTTCACTTGTTCTGCCTGTCTCACTGGAGGAGAGAATCCTGCTCCCGTTGCTTACATTAGTTTGCATTTGTGTTGCCAGTGACCTACTTTCAACCGATGGAGAGAGAACAGCCCATCCTTATCTTGGTGGTTAGTGCACTCCTCTCCGAAACAAGCACTTTGCATTTCAATCCTGCGAGTTCTCTGTCTCAGACAGGCCTAAAATGGAGGTCTCACATCCTGGTAAGTGGTTTCAGCAGCAGGCTGCACAACCCCTAGGTGGCTGTCACCACCTCACAGGTATCTGTGGAAGTGCAAGCTGTGAATCCCACTTTCGCACGGGCACCTGCTGCCAGGCTGGTGGACGGTGTCCGAGCCCAGCAGGCAGGGGGGTGTCTGGCCACAGCCCTCCGTCCTGCAGTGCCTGTCCCCTGCTTTAGCTTCTGTGCCTACCTCAGCAATATGAATTCTGCTCCCAGGGCTCTTAGCTGTCAAAAGTCCGCAAACATCCCTGGAATAATGCCTACATCTCTTTTGGAATATAGCTCATAGGTTTTGTTGGCTTAAGGTCCCCTCTAAAAGATCAGAATAAGACTAGATTCCTGTCACTTAGGTTAGCAACATTAAAGACTGTGAGAAATGCAACCGTTGTTGGCCATTTTGGTATGATGATGTACATCCTCAGGATGGCTAGACTACTTGTCTATTCCTTTTTTGTGCTAAGGAGCTAGCCTACCAAAAAACGCCCTTGGTCCAGCTAAGCAGTGAGGCATTATCAGGCACTGCAGTGAAAGAAAGAGGAGGCCATTTTCTGCAGGAAAGCTTTGTGAGAGATCGAGCGAGAGGTTGTGCTTTCCTCAGTGCTAAGCCAGCCTGGTCCAGCATGCTTTAGCAAGCCCTGTGCTGCTGAAGGTGCCCTCTGGAATCCTGTCATGGTTTAAATCCTATTTCACATGCTGCTCAGTGGTAGTCTTTTTGGGCCAGCATAATGCTGTGGGGTTGGAGGGTTTTTTCCCCTATGATACCCATGTTTTGAGTCCTCTTTTTATTCTTTTGGCTCAGCCTCACAAAGCCATAGTGTGCACTTTTATAGCTATGCAGATGTTACTTGATCTAATCTCCTCTTCTGCCTCCTACGCTGCAGTTTCTACTTTGACCAACTACTCTTATTGAACAAAACCCAAGTAGTATCTATAAGATGGTGCAGCTGTTCAGTAAGTGATGCTTCTATCGTAGTTGTCTTCTGATCTTCTTTACCACCTACCTAGAACTTGGGGAATAATGATAAAGCTTCTCATAACTTGCTAAAACTGTCATCTGAGAACTGGATGATGATATCTATTTATTTGTTTTTTTAATGTTCTGTTGGAAAAAGGGGACATATTATGGCCAACTCTGGCTGTGATCCCCTTTGATTTTTTTTCTCTTTGATCTCTGGCCCAACACAAAAAATCATTCATTAAATACAAAAACTACTGAAGCTTTTTCTTCTCTCAAGATAGGCAGAAATGTATCAACTTGAGGAGCCTGCAGTTTTTACCGTATCACAGATGGTTTTTCGTCCAGAAGCTCTGTTTGGACTCCTGATATTTCTAGTCAGTAAGTACTTATTCTGTAAACATTTCTGCGCATTACAGCGGAAGCATTTCTGGAGTTCAGTACCGACTAATGGGAGGAGAGCCAAGGAAGCTGTGCAGCGGGATTATCACCTTCCTTAGGTTTTAGCCGGTTCATATAACCCGTGAAAAAATAAAATAAAAGCAGCCTTTTCTCCTCCCTCCCGCACGCCACATTTTTTACTTCTCTGCGGGCACAGGCAGCCGAGGTGTCAGAGCTGTGCAGAGCCCCGGCAGCCTCCCACGCTCAGCGAGGCCGTGTGCCTCGAGAGCCCAGCCCGGCCCACGCAAACCCTCCCGCCATCCCCCGGTACCCGCTTCTCCCACCGACCGGAGAGGGAGAGAAGACGGCTACAGGCTAGGCCCCGACGGACCTAAAATTGAGTGAAGGGAAACCACGCCTTAAATCTCAGCAAGGTATTTTCAAAGAGCTCTTGAACTCAGCCTGAATTTGCAATTCAGGGGCTACATTCATTTGCAAGCCCATGACTGCAATTTACTTTGCAGAAAACTCTACTTGAACAAGCTACCGAAGGAAAGGAAAAAAACTTTTCCTCTGCACAGGCTGTGTCTAGGAAAAAATAAATTAACCTCTTTTCAAAAGACATTTATTAAAACACCACATGTTTATTGATATGTTGCAAAATGAACATATTTGTTGCATTAGCCACAAAAATGGTGTTAAAAATCATTCTCAAAAGTTAGCCAGAGAACAGACAATGAAAGGAAACAAGAAAAAAGAGTTAAGCAAGCCCAGTTGCAACTTTTATATTGCTCCCTTAAGGCCCAGCCATTAATTAAAACCAGATATGAAACAGTCTCTGCAAATATGTTCCTGCAGAATTTTTAAATGAATACCAGCTTCTGTGCTGGAGAAGGCTATGAATTCTGCTTATGCAGAATTTATGATTTTAAAGCTTTTCTGAATTATCAGTGGATTCTCTCTCATGACCAAGGCCATATGTTAAAGGGATAAACACTGGCTATTCCCCATCTCTGCCACACCGATTTCCTGCTAGTCTGAGCAGGTGCTTTGCCTCCAAGGACATCATTGCCCACTGGTATAGCTTTTAACACAACTAACAGCAGCCCAGAGACTGTGGTGAGTTACTGCAGGGGCTCAGAGGCAATGTATAAGCACTTCAACTCGGGGGTGGGGGGGACAGGGAAGAAGGAGAGGAAGGTGTTTCCTCAAACTGTCCCTCAGCTTTGCTGCAAAAGAGCGTAAGAAGAGAATTCATCGCTGTAAAGCAACTGGGTAACAAAAATCTTATTCTTTGTTCAGTGGAGTGAAATTTAGGAGCCCAGGGGCAAATGAGCAAGATAACATCTGTCTTCTTCAGAAGCTTCAATTTCTGTAACCAGGAAAAAAGCATTCCACAACTCTCTACCATGGGGAGCCAGGACATTCAAACCAGCCAGAGCTTTGAAGGGATTTGCTGTTCTCTTTAAGTGAACACACCAAAAATACCAAGAGAGCTATGAATTGCTAGGTCATGATTTATGACTTTTTAAAGAGAGGAAACCAAAGTGGGACAGGCTAAAATAAAAAAAAAAAGAGTTTGAAAATAAATCTCTTCCCTGACTGCTATGTCCTTGAAAGTTGTGCCTGTTTCTCTAGTCTTGTGTGCAGCAATTTTTTGAGGCTTCCTAAGCTGCAATAAATTCGACACAGTCCCTTCTGCAGCCTTTGGAAAATCCCTGTGGTCTAGCTATGGCCACTCCCAGATCTTCTCAGAAGTTCTCTGGTCTCTGTTCGTGCTTCAGTCTATTTTCTCTTGTGGTCCACCCCACCTTCCCACCCCACACCGAACATTGGAAGTTATTTGTTCCCTCTGCAGAGTGGAGATCCAAACCTTTGTTCAGCAAGGACAACCCTGACACTGCAAACGCTGGCAATCTGTTCCCAGTTTTTCCTGGGATCTCTGTCTCCTCACCTCATGCTCTGCAGGCATTTCCACACAGATGTCCAGGTTCATTGCACCTAATCAAAATGCGCACGCAGCATCAGATCTTATGTGGTGTGAAATGTCATCTTGAAGTGCTTTTTCCTTCCTGCTGACTATAGAGGGAGACACAGATAACTGCACCTCTAGCCTAAGTAGTGCATTGCTGTGTCTAACATTAGATGAGATTAATTTCGGCCATATTACGTGAATAATCCAGAAATACATCTCAGCAGGACCATTTGCTGCATTTGTGCCACATCAACAACCCATCCTATAATCAGCTATTTTCAGAGTTGGGGAGATCCTTCTGGATACAATTATTCTCTCAGAGGTTTAAGTACAGGCATGGCATAACATATTTGGTTTTTTTTTTTTTTTTTTCAGCATATGGATTTGATTTGCACATCTTAAACACGTCCTTGAGAAATCCTGTCTAAGCTTGAATACTGGGGTGTGAGGAATGTGGTAATTTAAGGGTACATATACAAGAATAGCAAACTGTGGTGGCACCTGTCACTTCTCCTTTTGACCCATGCTAGAAGAGTTAGTCATAGAATCATAGAATCATTTAGGTTGGAAAAGACCTTTAAGATCATCAAGTCAAAGTATTGTTTGAAGTACTGTTGAATGAAGGTTCACTAGACAGATAACATCACAGCATCATCAGAAATATAAGTACTTGCTTTGGTGTGATGGGTACTGCTAGTGATAGAAATTGTGTCTAACTCCTCACCGAGTAAATTCACCTGCCCTCAGGAACAAAGTGGCTTTTAAAATGGAGCCCGATGTTATCAGAGGATTCTCCAGTAAGGCCAGCTTTTTAAAGGCAGTAGAATACACCTGTAGGATAACCAGGATTAGTCTCAAAAGATTAAGTTCAACAAGAGCTTTAGGCATATATCTGACATAGAAAAAAATGTACTTCCAACATTTACACCACAGTGTAATCCTCCACTTGCAACTTCCCCAAGTCCTGCTGGTGCCTATGTCTATGCCACAATCATAGAAATGATTAATCCTCATTCTGGGTTCTCCCTGCTCCACTCCCGTGTGAAACCAGGTCAATTAGGTTTTAAAATATTCCTCAGATTAAAGTTTCTGCAAAAGATTATGATGATTGACCTTCCAGGATCACATCTGTGTCCGTTTTACCAACTGCCAGAGCATTTACCCGGCAGATTTTTATTCCTTTTCTCCCTACTGGTCTCAAAGCCAAACACTTGGCCAAACACACCAGAGCAGATTTCTAACTCTCCAGATTCTTGGGTTTTTTCTAAGAAAATTACCCTGCATCTTTCATTTTAACATTATTTCACTTAATTTCTTTAATTACTGACAGAGACAGAGAGACAGGTTGTGACTTTTTGGGCTCTTGGTCTAGAATTACTATGATTACTGAGACAAAGAATCAGATTCAAGTCCCTGTTCCAGGGATTAATTAAATACCCAAATCAGAGCAATTTCCATAGAGTTATTGAGTGTTGTGTGTAAGTCCCCGCACTTACAGCACTATCTTACACATAGTCTTTTCAGCCATCCAGAGAGTCCGATCAGAATATGCAGAGGTCTCTTGTCACCCCCATGTACTCCCTCATGAACCACTAGCTGAATACAGATTTTGCTTCGGGGGAGGTTTGATTTTGTGGGGATTCTTTATGCTGTTTTTTTTTCCCTGCTTTGAACATCGAGCTCCAGAAGAATTTTAAACAGCAGCACTAAGCAATTCTGGCCAATTATTGCTCATTTTGTTGCTTTTATTTCGCCTAGAATTTTCCCTGTAGATATCAGACATTGGATGCTATACATCAAGATTTCCACAGAGCAGAACGCCCAAGAGTTAAGCATTTCAGCACTGAGCTTTGTAATGCTGAAGTTCCTTTGCAGATTTATCTTCAGGCGTACCGTGAACTTGAGTCCCCTATAGCCTTTCATAAAAGGCTATAAAGGAAATGCAGTTTGTGATATTCTGATAAACAAGGAAAGCTGTGTACTTAAATCTGAGCCATGTTGAAATGTGAGCCTCTGGGAATAGCATTAAAAAATAAATCTAAGACAAAACCCAAACAGTTCTACAATGCTTAGATATACATTCTCTTAACACAAATAAAACATCTTTTTCCAAACTATGAATGTGTTATTCTCCTGTTCATGGTCTTCTGTAAGTAAATCTGAGAAATACCACCAAAATCATCTCGTCCTTGATGAGCTGGAAACGCGTAGATATTGGTACTCTGGTTTAGGCAGTGGTGCCTTTAAATGTACCTCCTTAAACAATTCTTTGGAGATAACAATAAACAAAAAAAAAAATTCCAGCAAGCTCTGTGATGAGATATAACAGATGGGACTGCATAACAAATTTAGCTGATGCGACACAAAAGCACCGCTCCCTGCTTCTTCTGAGCAAGGAGCCCATGCTGCCGCGCAGCTTTGCTGATTTGGCTTCCAGGTGGAAGCGAGGAAATGTTCCTTCCTGGGGAGGAATCCCAGCCGTTACCGTTTCAAAACAAAACACTCATTAGTAAGCAGGCTCTCAAAATCTCTTTGCACTGAGTTTTGGTGACTTTCCAAAAGACATTCCCAAAACTTTGAGTATTTCCTTGTTTTCCCAGTCTGAACAAAGCAGCACTACATTTTATTTTCGAGCAGCACTGGACAGACAGACAATGTACAAGACAATGTACAGCCAAAATGGCTTTTCAAAGAGTTTAGCTTCTGTGTTGCTACAGTTTGATGCAGACATCCCTCGGATCCCACTCAGTTTTTACAGGCACGACAGGTCCTGAGGAACACGCTCTGTTCAGGTACAGAGGAGAGGTAGAAAGAGGGATTGTGATCTGCATGTGTGCTCATTCACCCTTCTTCAGAACTCTATTCTGTCAGCAGTTTTTCCCATGAAAGAGATGAATCGCACTAAAATCTTTCCAGCTTGTCTTTCTCCCTCCATTTTCTTGGATTCCAGATTTTTGCATTTTTTTAAGTACATCATCTGATGTAATCTTTCTGAAGTGATTTTTCATTCAAGCTATACCTTGCTTTTTATGCATTAAAAGCTATACTTTAGGACTTGGGGGAAAAAAAACATTTTGAACTAAAATGGAGGATTCAAAGTGAGTATTCCAGTGCTTGCTGCTCCTCCTGTTTCCTTTGATGTGATCCAGGAATAACTCAAGGGGAATGGAGTTGCATTTTACCGAAGTTAGCATAAAAAAGGTCAGAGTCAGAAGGTCTCACATGAATATATTGGTGCTTAATGTAGCTAGCAGAAAATGTTTGATGGATTCAGGTTATTATAGCAGAAGTACTTGTGATGACTGTAGATTGTTTGTAATAAAGAAGCTATCAGAAGTTTGTGTCATATGTTTTTAAAGTGTCTGTTCTTTCTTAGCCTCTGCTTCTGTTCCAATCGCTTCTCCAATCACACAAGTGTCCTTCTGATCACAACACACTTGGTAGTCAAACAGATACAATTATGTACCACAAACTCTGTGCTGTGAGTGGATGCTCTGGTACTAATGCCAGATGTGAGAAATTACAGCACAGCCACAAGGCCAGAGGGGCACAGCAGGCTTCAAACCCTTCCAAACAAAAGTAACTGTATTATTTCCATGGGCTGAATTTAAATAAAACAATTCTTAATGGTAAAATTACTTCCACGTATCTCCAATTTGTAAGTTGACAATATATTTTCTTTTAAAAAAGTCTGTTTCTTCAGATTTTTACTGTCATGTATATGTGAGATCAAAGGCAGAAGCTGACCTTTAGATATTGACTGAGGTGACAGTGCAGGAATGGGCTGTGAACAGACATTAATGAGGATCTTCATTGTTTCTTCTGCTACACATGGTAGGGCAGGCATACAGAAATCATTCTGCAAAATGTTGATTACCGTGGACGTTGAACAAGCTCATACATATCCAAGATAATTCTTATATCCCAGATGAAGCTGTTATTAATAGCACCTATAAAGATCTTGAGGGTTTTGTGGTGGTGGTGGCTTTTTTTCTTTGACAGGTAACTTCTCTTGAAAGAGAATAAACATGAACTCAGTAGTGCTAGTTACTGGGATCGAATTCACAGTTACAGTGAAGTTCTCTTCACATTGCTGCAATAAGGTGGGGGCATCATAACTGCCTTAGGTCCCTTTACACAGCTAGAGGTATAGCGGTATTAAAGGCACCACAGAGTGAATGAAAATCCAGCCATTATTTTTAAATCAGTGCGTACCTTCTCACAGCACTGACATATTTAAGACAACTCTGACGTGCTTCGCTATGCTTGCCTCTCCAAGTGTCCTCCTTTTCCCTTTCACCTGTAAACTTCCTAAAAACACTATTAATACCTGCTGCCTTGTTTCTTTCTGTTTCATCCTAGTGTCTCCCCAATTCACCTTATTCCAGCAACATTTAAATCAAATTATTCTTGTCAATCGAAGTTGCCTAAATATCTGTTTCTGGGGGAAGGTATGAGGAAGGTGTTTAAGCTTCCATTATAGACAATGAATTGAATTAGTACAGTCAGTGGAGCCTAGAGAGAAATTCAGCTGACAAGAAGCTTAATTCAGTTGGCTAAAATGTAGGTACTGAGTGCTATTTTAGCTGTTCTAAGGAACCTGAGACACATTGTCATTAGGCTGTCAGATATGACAAAGTATCTACAAGACACAACATTCATCCTTGAGCAGTAGATGGCAACCAGCTAAGACACCATAAAGCATCTCAGATAGCCCTAGATGTCAACATCTAGGCACTTGTATCCTGCCCTAGGTGTTGATGTGGAAAATATGTTTTTTAAACCATATTTATAATGATGTTGCAGCTTTTTTGTTTTCTTTTAGAAAAAAAAAAAAAAAAGCTATATCTCTGTTACCCTAATTGAATTTCTATCTTACAAATTTTAAAACCAGGAAGCCCTTCACATAAGTAACATCAAGATCTGACTGAAGGGGGCAGGAAGAACACAGTAGAGGCAGTTGGCTCTAGTCAGTTACTCAGAAGAAGAGGAAGGAGAAAAGCTTAATGTCGGAGATGAAATGCAAACTCTGGGCATACCTGTTCTGACTACCATAGAACCGTGGAGCACAGAACCAGTCTGCATTTCTTCTGCTAAACAAAACTGCACCAGCATGCACTCCTTGATCCTTTACCTTACTGGTATAGCATGATCATACCCATACGTTATCTCACCATTTACAGCAGGGTAACTGCATCCTAGCTGTGGAGAACAGTTCCTGTCCTGTCTTACTTCCCAAATGGTCCCTGAAATTGTGGGACTTGCTAGTTGCCTGACTGTCAAACACTGTTCTAACAGTTTAATGTGATCAAGTTCCTTTCTTTAACTGAATAGTGCTGACATCCAAGGCATAAAAGGAACACTCAGAGATGACACAAGCAATGCAAAGAAATTAAATTAATTTTTTTCATCAACCTTATCTGCAGAAGGGATTGGGTAGATTCCCACATGAGAACCCTTGTAGGGGATGGTGGGACTGAGCAGTGAATTTCTCTGAAACAGAAGAAACAGAGGAAGTGAGTATGGTACAAATAGACCAAATCAACTCCAATAAATCACCAAAACCAGAGAGAATTCATCAAATTATTCCAAAAAGATCTGAAGGATGGAACAGCTGAACTACTAACAGCACTGTGAAACCTCTCACTGAAAACTTCCTTGATACCTGAAGAATGGAGGCAAGCAAACAAGACACTAATTTTTAAAAGAAATTCCTGGGAAGGTCAGGAGAACTTACAGGTATATAAGATGAGAGCTCAACACAACAAAGCAGCAGAAGCATTAATAAAAAACAGATGTGCAAAAATAAGCTCTGAGAAGAGTCACCTATAAAGGGGACACATGCCTTGCAAACCTCTTGCAGTTCTTTGAATGAGCCAAATGGCACATGAATAAAGATAAATTATCTGAATTTCCCCAATCCTTTTGATAAACTCTCTCACCAAAAGCTTTTAAAGAAATTAAGTTGTCACAACAGAAGTGAACATTTGCTAGCAGAAGAGAAAATGTGCTAGCTATTTAATACAGCTAAATAATTGGCAGAAAGATAAGAAACAGTTAAGGTTTCCTAATACTGGAGAGAGGTCAACAGTAATTGAGGCCGGTGCTGTTTAATAATTTTATTTAAAAAAATGGAAAAGCAAGTGAGCTGTGCTATGACAAAGTTTCACATTGTTATAAAGTTAGTCATGCTAGGAAGAACAGGGCCTAATTGTGAAGAATTACAGCGGCCTCCACAAGATTCAGTACCTATGCAATTAAATAGCAAATGAAATTCAGCGTACATAAAAGTAAGTAATGCACATAGGGGAAAAAAAATATCCTAGCTTCACATAAAAAATGATGGGCTTTGAGCTGAGTATTACCACTTAGCAGTGAAATCTTGGGATTATAATAAATAGTTCCTTGAAAACACTGGCTAAGTACTCGGTAGTAGTCAAAAAAAAAACAACAACCCCAAACCCAATTCTTAAGAATTATTAGTAGAACAATAAAAAATACAACAAATATGACTGTGCCAGTATACACATCCATTATTCATCCCTCCAGGAACACTCTGTGCACTTCTGGATTGTTTGTCGAAGGAAGGGCATATTCAACTTAGAAAAGATTTAAAGAAGGATGATCAACAGTGTGGAAGAGTTTCCATATGTGGAATGACTGAGTAGGCTAGAGGTCTTCAAACCTGAAAAAGAGATTGCCTAGGAGTGTACACCAGAGATGTACAAGCCATACGTGGCATAGAGGCAGAGCAGATGAATTGGCTGTTTACTCTCTCTTCCTGAATGAGTTTAATCCCAAAAAGGAACTCAGCCTTTTGGACTGAAATATTATACAGTTTAGATCAATCTAAAGAGTCAATCAGTGTAGAAAGAGCTGCCTAATGTTCTTTATTTATTTCACTTTTTTAGTTGTCAGTTTTGCAATACTTAGAAGCTGTCCATTTTATTTTTGTGGAGGGATGAAATGGATATATAATTCTTTGCATATTTCTTCTATATAAAAGTCCAATATTTGGGCAACATAAAATGTGCTACATTAAGCTTATATTATGCAGCATCCTTTTGTGTTAGGGACGCACACTGAATTATATAGGAAAAGGGCATTGATGAAGCATTATTACTAATAGATTATCATATCATTCTTCAACTTTCCATGTTTCTGACATAATTCTAAAAGCAGAAATAAACCACAAAGGAACACTATTTGAAAAAGATAAATACTGAAAAAATATGCTTCATAAGTGAAGAGAAAATACTTTGGTGAGTGTGCACACCTGCCCTTGTGGATAGCTATAGCTATGTTATAGCTACATTACAGAGGTTCTGTTGCTCTATCTGTGATGCTCCAGGGTAAAATAAATATTATAGGCAGAGCTAATATTCTTTATTAGAGCAACATATATGCTCAGAAAAAGCAGAAAACCTTTCCGGCAAACAAGCCCTACAGATAGGAAAGAAGCAGACAGAAGTCTGCTTCCAGTGCTTTAATAAAGCAGTGACTTCTCACAAACTCTGCCTGCTAAAACCCAGACTCAAGCCACAGTTTCAGGAGCTCAGCAAAAGTACACAAACGCTCTAGGGGACAGATGATCAGTGTGGCTACCTCCAGATCCAGAAGAAAATATGGAGGTAAAATGAAAAATCGTTTAATGGAATGGAAGGAGAATCAGATAAGAATCTTTCCTGAAGTCCTCCCATCCTAAACACATCCCTTCCATACTCTTTTTCTTTTTTCTTCTTCTAGGAGAAGGCATCTTGCACCTTCCCATTAACGTCTCTGAGATTGTCCTGAAGAGTAAGGACACTCTCCCTTCTTTCAAATATGATTGCAATGGAGAGGACACAAAAAGAAACTCAAACAGTATCTTAAAGAAATTAAAGGGAAAAAAAATAGAGACATGGAAATAAGGCAAAATAAAATGTATTTATCCTCAAGAAGAACTATAAAACATCTGGGGTTGTGTTAGAAAGGCAGCTGTAGATGAGGATTTATGCCTCATGAACAGGTATGTGTGACATCTTTTCAGAAAGAAATGTCACTTGGTCTTTTTTATGTTCAGTTATATATATATTTGCCACAGAAACACAGAAATATCTTTTTACTACCAAAAGTAGTCACAATATTCAAATTTCTAAAGCTAATCCTTTGATTTGGCATCACATTTATGAATGCAGATTGCATACAAACAATGAAACTTATACAATAAAATGCGTGTCAAATACCATGAGAAGTAAACAAGAACATCATCATTTTAATACAGATTTTCAGCACAATTCTCTTTCATAGGCTTGCCAGGTGGGTTGATGCATTATGCCACACTGACAGGAAAAGAAAAGCATCACCCCTGACCTGAGGAACACACTTTAGGCACCATGTTTTCACTGCAGATAAGTTGTTACACTTTTCAGAGCATTAAACTGTTTAAATTAACCTTTGAAGTTTCTTTGCATATATTTGTCTATAAGCTGTTTATGCTGCTACAGCTCAGTGCAACAACAAAAGGCAGAACTGCAAACAACATATTTATCATCAGCATTTCCATTCCACCTAATCCTCTAGGTTTCTATTACCTTCCACCCATGTGAATAACAAAGATTTAACCCTTTCAGAATTTCACTATTTTGTATAATAAAAGCTTGTAAGAAAAAAACCAGACAGCTATATTTAGTGATTTTTATTATATTGATGCTTTCTTTTGAAGTGCAAAATTTTCATCATTCCAGATCAAGAAATTCTGGTGCCAAACTGCAAGCCTGAGCAATCCCATTCTTCATATTTTGCACCTGCTTTCTTGCCTGATGTAGATGAAGATCGAATGTTTCCATACACATCAGAAAATGCCTCCCTCTCCTGCATCCACCCTCTGAAATGGTAGTCCCTTCTCAGGACATGATATGGCTCCAAAAATGGGTATTTGAGGAAAATCTCATTGTATTTTTGTCCCCAGTCGACGTAGATCCCTATTATGACAGTGTTAAGTGGAAGAGATTCCCATCTCTCTATACTGCATGGTCTGCTACATGCCCCATGCAAGAAGGGGTTTCTTTACTTCAGAAACATATGCACTAAAAACATATGGGACTTTTTCCTGCACTTCCTATGTTTTTTAATATGGACATAGGATGGAAGACTGAAATAGAGGCTTGCTATTGCTGAATAGAGGCAATTCTCTTGCTACCCGTTCCCTTCCCAGCTCAGCTCCTTACCAAGCCCAGAAATATCTCTTGGGCATTGGTAGCAGTGGACAAGAAGGACAGATCCCCGATCAGCTTTCCCTTCTCCAGGCTCAGCCAACCCCGCTCTACCAGCTCTCTCACTGGTTTTCTTTTAATAAATATCACCATGGGCAAGTTGCTGGTCAAAGTCTGGCATGGTCTGTCTATCAGCATTATAAATTCCTTTTGTGGATTGCTGCAGGGGTCCTGGCACGTTATTATGATGGAGGCAGTGATGCAGGATGCTGCCCTAACACACAGTTCAATAGGACACTTATACTGTAAATGAAGACAGACTCTAAATGGGTTAGTCGCTATGGAAAAGGAAGAATGTGCACACTGTTTTTGATAAAAATTGAGCCTCAACAGCTTTAAATAACTTGTCTGAGGTCAGAATGAACTGAATTATAAAATAAGGCTAGTGAAATGTCAACCCTAATTAGGGGTTGTCATTAAAATAATAGCACCACAGATGAAAAATATGTATTCAACGAGTTCAGTGATAAATGCTAACCAGGGGAAACATGCTTGGATGCTATGATGTTTTGATGATGCTATTTAGAGATGAGCCTTGAAGAACAGCTGCTTTCAGAATAATTTTCTTGACAATTAAGATCGTTTCATGAAGTATCACTAATGCCACAACAAAAGACAACACAGAAGATTCTTGCTACAAGGAATTAACAGACTAAGTGCTAGAATTAATTTCTAAGTCCCCATTTTTCAATTTTGAAAAAAGTCATCTAGAAAAAGTCAGTGAGCAAGGGCACTGTGTTGCAGTCATTTAAAGCATTTTATTTTACCTGCATTTCAGCGCAATCTAAGAAATTAAATTAAAAAAATGTTGTAAAAAAATTCAAATGACATTTGGTGTTGTTCTATAATTGTATGCTTTCATCTTTTATGTTATTTTAAGGTTATTTGGAAGGGTCATCACTAAAATAATTGAATTACATGCTCTTGAATTCTATGGCATATTCTTTTCCTAGTTTTATGATTGAAGATTTGTGCATATAGCTCAGGAATACTTTTGTGAAAACTGAACCTGAAATATCTACTTTGATGTCCCAGACTGGCTGATAACCAAACTGTTTCCTCAAGTGTCACATCTTCCTGAAAACTTCTGCTCTGATGGTTTCTTTCATTCACTTGTTCATTCAAAAGATCAATGTTCATTTTCTTTCTCAAGGAGATGAGTAAAGAGATGAACATGGCTCCTGGCAGCCCTTTGAGTGCTGCCACTCTTGCTCATTTCTGTACAAATACAGGTAAGACCTTGTTCACCAACTCCAACATTAAAGACACATCAACCCAGAAGCTTCCTCTGTTAAAACATCTTTATTTAATCACACTCATGAAGAATAGAGGTAGACTCTGGTATTTATTATCTTTTTTTTTGCTTCTGGATTACATCAATCTATGGCGTAAGATCAAAGTCACATCAGAGCTAGGTTGCGAATCAGACTAAAAATTTCATGACAGGCCTACATGAAATTTGAACCTTGTATATATATAAAAAAAATCATTCCTCGTGTATTCAGACATTAAAGATTATCTCTTTTTTGCCTCTAAATTAAATTGAAATAAAAGTATTCAAAGAAAACTTAGATGTTTTGGTGATTGATTTTTTTTCTCTCAGTTTGAAAAGGGGAAATATTCTCTTAGCTTTAGCTGACATCTTGTTTCTTTTATGTTTAGTTATTGAGGGGCATTTATGTCCTTCAGTGTAAAAGACAATGTTCACTTTTCATATTGATCCAAAAATTGTTCCTGTATAAATGGTAATTGCCTCATCTCAGCAGCCTAATCTTTGATACACTTTAAAATAAGTACAATTGAAGAGAAGAAGGAGAAAGAGCAAGGGAATAAGAATTGGTATGAACAGAAATGCCTGGAAGGATATTGTATTTCCTTCTCAAACTGGCCAGACCCAGGTGCACACAGCTTTCCAATTAGCTATAACAGACCACAGAAAGAAACCTGTCTTTCAAGCTCACTGGAAAAATTTGGTAGGCCAGGTATCCTCAAGCAAATACTTTGGAACACAGCTACAAACTCTGGGGGTAATTGGGTGTGAAAAGGCAGTCATATCTGTCTGGAGCTGGGGTCACTTTGGGATGTCACACTCCAGCACAGAGCCAGAGCGTTGGATTGGTGAAGGCTGACAGTTGTTACTTAACAACTAGGGTTTTATAATCTAAAAAAAAAAAAACCAAAGAAAAAAAAACCAAAACACCACAGCAAACCAACCACGTGTTGGTGTTAGATTATGTAAAGGAAACTCTTTAACCTCCAGTAGCCACAACGTATTCCTATTCTATTGATGCAATGGCTTTAACCTTTGCTGAAAAGTGGAAGTGATTTGGTCCATATTAATTAAATCATGAATGCTCCACTAATGTGCTAAGCTCCTCACGTGTTTCACTGTGTTACAACGCTGCCCTGACAACATACAAAGTTATTTTGCCTTGGTGCAGAGCAGTAACGCCTCGTCCAGAACCACAGGCAAGTCTCTGCTAATAAATGAAACAGGGCTGGGGCTTGATCATCCGTGCTGTTCAACTGTTAGGCTACTCCCTGGCCATCTTGGGCACTTAGCAAGGGCTAAGCAGAACTTTTAACATTCAATCTTCATGGTTTTGAGGCTAAACTGATTTCATAGTACAGATATGGGCTATTTTGTGCTACAGAATGGTCCCACAGTTGTTTAATTTCCTGGTAGAGACATAGCCACAAGGTCTGCAGCTCTGGTCCCCCTCCACAGCCAGCCAGCTAGACAGTTATTTCCCTCTCCTTTTAGAGCCCTTCTTTGAAAACCTCTCCTGAAAGTTGTCAAAATGTGTCTCACCTGTTTAAAGCAGGCTTGAAAGCTGGACTGTGTTGACATTTAAACCAACAGAATGAGTACGAACCTGAATGTAAGGACACAAGCTCAATTGCTCTCTTCACTAAGGGTGCTATTTGAGACACTGAGCAAATAAATTAAATTGTGGGTAAACCCCGTGTAGAACACGATAAATCTGAAAATAGACTATATTCTTTGTATATTTCTCTTGAATAAAATATATGACGACATTGACACACGTTGATAGCATTAATAGTACAGATCTGGTTTTGAATTCTGGTACTAAGCAATCCTTAATATTTTTAATGATTTTTTTCTGATTAGTTATTTTTTGGACATTTGAAAATACAACAGATCACCTATAATCAACAATCACAACAAATCAACTACAAAATATATTTTTAAATATTGTAACTGTTTAAATGGTTGCATGAGGGAGTTCCACAGAAAGAAAAGAGAACAATGATCTCCATCATAAGAGAAGCAATAGGGCTTCAGTGATCTGAACTCTATTATGCTTTTAAACCCTTTAGAAAAAAACCTTATATTGCTGATGAAAGATAATCTAAGACTTAGCAGATGATCCTAATTATGACTTACAGACAATCTCCATTAAAAATGCATATATTTTTCAAAGTCTGAATTTCTCCACCTAAAATTTCAGTGACGGAGGAGTTTGTTTTCCTTATTTTGTGCATATTCCACACAATATATTTGAACTATTTAAGTCATTAAAGCAAAACATACTTGTACTTGTTTTAGTCTCTGAGATGTAAATCCAGAGACTAAAAATCCAGTTGTGTGGATTCCTGTTGGCACTAACAGGACCTACACCCGAAACCTGGAGAGTTGAGCTGAACCTTTGTGACAAGAGGAAAAAAACTTAATTTATTTCTAAATTAATTCCTTCACCTCAAGAGGGCAGATTATGGCCTGCACACTGTACTCATGCCATGCGTCTGGTTGTAAGGCACTCATCTCTATTTAATATTTTTAATTTCTCATCCTTGAATTTTCGCTCACACATACAAAGGGAAGAATAAGGAAAGCAGGTTATGTGTTATCTATGTATTTTCCAAGTGATGCAAAACAACTGTCGTATAGTGGTTAATCACTCCAAAATCTGCTGTGATGACACCCTGCAATATTGACTCAGGCGACCTTCACATTAACCCCGTGTGTCTGAGCCAGACCACGGATTGGCTTGGGAAATGGCGAATAATAATAAATGCAACAAAAAAGCATGTTTGGGCTCAGCTCAGACACAGAGCAAGAACATGACAGTAATTATGTATCAGCACTTTTGCCTTCAACTAGATGCAAAAGGATTTGTATTTTATTAGGTGTAACAGGTCTTCCAGGAAAGAGTGAGGCACCTTGACAGCCCGTGCGTGGGAGAGTCAGAGCTGTCCCGGGCATAAGTGCACGGTCCATGGATAAACAGAGGATTTCATTTTCTGGAGCCTGTCAATCTCAGACCTTTCAAAAACACAGATATTCCTTTTAAGGATCAAAACACTGAATTATTTAAAATGAAGGAACTGGCTGCCAGCTATGCACATCAATTGGTATTAATAATAGTTTCCTTTAAATATATTATGTTCACAGTGGAAACTGGCAGCTACCTTGCCATCACTGCTAGAGTCTCTATTAATTCTCTGGGAAGTTTGTTCTGCAATTACAGATTTTCCAGATGAGCTGATGAGCAACTGAAAGCCCAACAGCTACAGTGAGATTTCTGAAGCATTCTCTTCTGTTAATAATGTCAGAAAACAATCCAGAAGGATAAAAAAATTCTTAAATATGGTGGGGTTTAATAATTAATAATTCTTGGTAACCAAGTACAAGTTTTCTCCAGTTCCTTTCTCTGAAAAATCTATACAATACTACGTAAAGAGCTTCTTGCTATGATCTACTCTAATAAAAAGTTTGCAAAAAGTCATGGACAAATAACGATCATTTTAAATATATATGAAAAATAGGACTACCATAGTATTTCTCACATTTCTATGCCAATCTTGCTTGGTAACAGTTTTGTAATTCCAGTCGGGAAAATAAAATTCAAAAAAGAGATCAGAAAAAGCAGAGAGCTTCATATCCTGCTAGCATAGAGAGGGCAAACCAATTTCCAAGAAATAATCAGAACTAGAGATAAAGCAGGCAGGTTAACCTGCTTCACCCTTTTCGCTGTGGTGCAGGACAGTGAAAATGGGAAGGGGGAGTGGGAGAGGAGAGAGAATAGAAAAGAGGGTTGCAAGAACCAGGCAAAGGACTGTGGATGCTGGATCTCAGACAGTCACAGATGCAAACTAAACAATGCTGCAGCTCTTTTACAAGCTTCCTAAATCATAGAATCATAGAATTGTCTAGGTTGGAAGGGACCTTTCAGATCATCTAGTCCAACCATCAACCTAACTCTGATA
>JAOXJK010000023.1:108663189-108683987 GCA_025774025.1 Xenus cinereus
TAGAATTGTCTAGGTTGGAAGGGACCTTTCAGATCATCTAGTCCAACCATCAACCTAACTCTGATAAAAACCATCACTAAAACATATCTCTAAGCACTAGGTCTATCCATCTTTTAAATAACTCCAGAGATAGTGACTCAAATCAAAACCTTAAAAGCAAGCAAAACCCCTGACTGATAATATTATCCCTTCAGTAAAGAAGGGTCCAAAAAAAAATATATAAGCTGAGAAATTTTGACATTCTCAGCACTTTCCCTGACATTAAACCGGAAGAGTTCTTGCAAATGCTGTATTTGATAAGACAGGACCAGCATGTCCTCTTCTGGGCTTACACCATGGATGAGGCATAAACACCTGGCTTTGTTTTTTACTTTTTAAGATAAAATGATCAACACATCCTTTCTGGTTTAATATAAGTGCAAATATATGGTGAGTATCGACTGAAGTTCCAGAGCAGAAAACTACTACCTACTGCAAAGCTAGACTGATGGAGTGATGTACTCCAAAAGCGTCAAATGATAACACTACAGAAGTTAAGAATGCATTTAAAACATAAGCTTTATAAAATCTGACTGGTCTGACATCTTTTCATGATAATTTGAGAGAAGGGAACTTACAAAGTGTAAGCAATAGTGGAGCTGAAGATAGCAATCTTCAGCAGGGGGGTTGGAACTCAATCTTTAAGGTCCCTTTCAATGTAAACCATTCTGTGATTCTATGATTTATCGGAATCAGTCTTTCCCCACTTCAATCCTACCAGACTGTAAACGCTAAGGGCAGAGGCTGTGGTCCCAACTCCTCATTTACTTCTGCAAAATGTGGAATAATAATGTCTACCCGCCCAGCTCTACTACTTTTTCCTTCTATTTTCCCTTTTTAGAGGATCCCCAAAGGTTTTCTTTTCAGCTCTCACTGCTTCCACATTAGTGTTAGTTCCCTGGGGTTTAGAAAGTGATTTCTGGGTTGCTGTGCAGTTAGCCCAAAGCCAGGCTCATTAATTCCTATAAACTGTTGGAGTGAATCATTTCTCATACAGTAGGACAGTTCATTCCATTGTTATAAGACAAATTTCAAATGTCATATGTAACATTTTATTTTTGTGTGAAATACTAAATTTCAGCAGATATTAAGGATCAAATTAAAGCCTGCTCTAATTTAACTGATTTCACCAAAAGCTCACCAATGTTCAATTTGCTTTTGATCTTCAAATGCTAGAGGAGATTAGTGTGATTACATGGACTTACATTATGAATAAAATAGATGTCAAAGTATGTAAATAAATTACGTGTTTATTCTTGAATTTTAAGATACACTGAATCACAAAACAGTTTTTAAAGGTTTGAGGGTTTTTTTTCCAGAAAATACTCATTTACTGGAACTGAAACTTTTTACCAGTGTGTGGTCTTTCCCAATCCTTTCATTGAGACCATTTTCACAAGTTTCCCAACATAAAAACCTATCCATCACTTGCAGTTTGATTTTTGGAACACTTTTTGGAGATGTGAGAAAATCCATCTAGATTCCCTTAAGTCACCACCTACGTGAAAGAGGATTTTGGCACACTTTCTCTTTTCCTCATACCCAAAAATGAAAATAACCTCGATTTAAACACAGTTCAGAATAGGACTCTTTTTTGAAATGCTGAGATTTTACAAGAATATTTTCCACTGAGATCAATAAGCAACATGAAAAGTTTTTAAGAGGAAGTTAACAGTACTATGAAAACACACATATCAACATCGGGAATATGTATATCAGGGGAGGATAAATTTTTCATTCCCTTCACCCATGTAGGATGTTTATTGTCCATGGAGGATAGTAAGCTAATTGGGAACTTATCGCTCCTGCTGACTCCAGAGACATTTCCTTTTTTAGTGAAAGTTTAAAGTGTATCTTGGGAACAAAAGCTTTGGAGTCTACATTCAAGTAATTATACTAGATAGACAACTGAATAATTATTTGATCGACTTTTTGTGCAACTGTGCTGCCTCACTACACAAAGTAAATGCACAGCTAAATCAAATGGGACAACATTGGTTTATTTTGGGCCCAGTTTTCATCCTAACAGCATCAGTATATATATATCTTTTTTTGTGCGTTTTATTTACTAAATTGAATTAATAATTGCCATGCAGTGGTTATTAGGCCACACAGACAACAGTTTCCCAACACCAATGGCCAGATCCAGGGCATTGTTTGATCTGTTTGTGTAATTGTAACTTCTGGGTCCCAATCATTCTCAGGATCTCTGTTGATGGTGAAAATAAAATCCCAGTGGATGACTGTTGCACGCCAATGGGTGCTCTTTGTCAGTCAATATCACTTTTCTTTAGAACAATCTCCTCCAAAACTCTGAAAGGGAAATAGAACAGAAACCAATTTGAACTGAAACCAGGAGAGGAAACAGCCACAAAACTTCTGCCACCTATGCATACATTAACCTTGTTAAAACTTTCACCTGACTCACTGATACCTGATATGTCTTTTCTTATATTCTAGGATCTCTTTATTGGATAGAAATGCGTGTCAGAGAAGTTCTTGGAAACAGAGGCTGAGCAGAAGTACTGCTTTTATGTGTCTGTCCCTTAAGGACCTCATTCAGTGCTCACCTGACTACATTACAGTTCACATTAGCATGGTGTGTCCTTTCTTTCAGATGAATTGGTATATTTGCCATTTACACTTAATTACATAGAAACAGGTTGTTCTTAGCTTCAAAAGAAAAAAATAATCTATCTACCTAGAACTTTGCACCCTCTTAACAAATTATCTGATTAAAAAAAAAAAACAGCAAACACATTATGATAGATATGCTTTTCACCTTTTTGTCAAAGTAATGTTCATTCCTCCCTTTGCAATTTTCCTGCAGTCCCAAGAGTACAGTACGAGAAAATGAAGGATAGCAGCATGAATACAGCTAACGGAATCTGAAGAAGACAGCAGTGCATGCCTAGAATCTTTCATTTCGTTTCAAGCATTGGAACTTCATTTATCCACAAACACAAGATGGATTTTCCACTTTCTTTCACCTCCAAGGGCAAAAGTAAAAGTGAGGGCTTCTTCCTTTAGAAAGAGGTTTATAGTGATAGCCCACCTACTTCTGGTAACCTTTTAAGGAAATTTAATTTTTAATCCTGTCCAGCCAGGAAATGCTGTGCTGAGCGTTCACTAACTGGGTATTCGGCTTCTTTTTGTCACCTGAGGCATCAGAGCTTTTCTAGGAAGGCAGGATTGCCATGTTACCTTTTCTTTGGTGATCATTTGGATGTTTTTCCATCTCTATTTTAAGTTACCCTTCCAGAATACTATTTTAGAAATAAAAGCGGGTTTGTGTGTCTGAAATCAGAGCATTCAGAACTAAAATCTAAGTAATTTCTCAAAAGGAAAAGTTATTAATGATCTAGTCAAGAATCTGCTGTTTAAGTAATTCCTTTAATATCCATGGTATCTTGTTTGGTACCAAATTAATGATAAAAGTTTATGTATGGATACCAAGGACAGCGTGCAAAATGAGATGGATTAATTCTTGGAACTTAGTGCAAAATGCGAAGACACAAATTTCCTGAATCACTTTCCATCTCAGCATTCAGACATTTCCCATTCTTAAAAATAATCCTGAGGCCTATTTGCTATAATCCCTGACTCTAAAACTTCATCTTCGTTTAACATCCTATTGTGTCCACTGCTTTTCTTTACAGAACCTCTTACTCTCTTAGACTCTCGGACTGATTTTGCTCTCTAGCTAATGGCAATAGACCTACAGCTTTTATTTTCTTGTTGCAAAGCTTGCCAGACCCCAATTCATTCACGTATCACCTCATCACTTACAAAGTTTTCAACTAAACTCTATAAATCTTCTCCCTGAGAGCTTGTCTACTATTTGATATAGGCAATATATGTATATGCATGTCCGTCATGTTATGTAGCACACTAAAATCCAAATAATTCATAACATGTATGAGTGAGATGCTATATGCATCTCAGTTGGCTGCAGGTACTCAAAGTGTTTCAGTTAGGAGTTTGATTGCCTTATGTATCTCTCAAGTCAACAGAGGAAGATGGACATCAGCAGAAACAAACCAACTCAGCTGCAGTTTGAATTGTCCTCTGGCATTCCTGATTTAATGCCTAAATAAGGTAGGATGAATCCGGATTTATGAGACTGCTTGATATTCTAATTGGCAAGTTTGTTGGTGAAATAAATAAATGAAAGATTAGAGTTCATGTATCTCAGTTCTTAAACCACCTCACTGTTTCTGAAGTGGATGAGCCAACCCTCTGAGTCAGTGCGAGTGCCTCAATAGAAACTCTGCTGACTAACTAAGCAAGAGGCACGATTTAAAAAAAAAAAAAGAAAAGAAAAGAAAAGAAGCTAGCACAAATTATCAGCTAATTGTTGTGACAAATAACCTGCAAGGACATAACAATCACTAAACTATTTGTATAAATAATAGAGCTACACACTACTGGACTGTTAATTCTAGAGACAGAAATGGGTTTTACGCCTAGAAAATCCAATGGGGCAGTAATATTTCTAACATATTTTGCATTCAAAATATATTGTATTTAATTAAAATGCTTTATCAGACTTTGTCAGCTGCAGCCTATCCCAAGCATAGACACAAAATATACTTGACATCTCCCTTTTTTCTTAGTTATTTAAAGTTCTGCATATATCCAGAACCGCAGTACTCCGAGCAAGTCCTGTCTCCCACATAGGGCTGATTCAGAATTTGATGTTCCTCTGCTGTAGTGCAGTAGACATGATTATGTCTTGTTTAGAGCACATTTAATACAGATGCTCGACGCATAGGATCTCAAAAAAAATGCATGTATGGCTACTTGAGCAAACAAAATCCGAAGAAAAAGATGGAATCTGTCTTTCTTTATAACAACATCATTGTATCTGGAGGACTCATGCAAGTTAAGCTCAGTTGCCACCTCATCCTAGAAATATGACCCTCTCACACCGCTCAGGCTCTGCTCATTTCTGAAGTCAAGAGTGTGACACTATGCAGAAGAGCCTGGAGCAAAAAGAGTGTGTGTAAGCAGCAATATCATAGCACGCGTAACACAGAGTGTGATTTGGCTCTGAGCCCAAATGAGGATACATTTCTCAAGTGAGCACATAATTTCCCAGTTGAGACTAGTTTTTCTTTTTTCCTGCTATTTTAAAATGCAATTAGTTTAATTTAAAGTCACAGTGGTTTCAATGGAGAAGCAGCACCAGGAGTTGTCCTTTCCAACAGTTTGTTCTTCATTCTAGTGGTGGAAAGTCAAACAGGTTTCAGCTGCAGAAGAGAGAAAAAGGAGAAACCCAGCAAGTAGGTCTCTCCTGAGAGGCAAGAGGGCTCATCTCTGTTGCTACTGCCCAGCTGCTACTGGTGTGGCAGCATGAATGCTTTTCCTCCCCTTTTCTAGGGCAAGTATAAACCAGCTATTTGAAGCCATAATGAAACAAAACAGAAGCCCAGCATTGATTCCAGCTGTATCCAGTCATGGTTTTAACACCCTGCCTACACAGGGGAACTGTTTTACAAGTTTGGGATGCTAGTGCACGACAAGTTATATCATCGTGCTTGAACCCAGGGAAATGTACAATGTAAGTGTCCCTTAGGGCTGATGGCTAGCAGCTAGAAGGATGTGTTGTGTGCTCAAAATATACAAATACAGTTTATACATATGTCAATAGAAAGATAACTTGTCCTGAGGCAACAAAACTCTGTGTTGGTTCTATCCCAAACACCACTGTCTATTTTAAATGCCCTTGTAAAATCCAATGGAGGGTGATGATGTGATTGAATTCAGACCAGAGAGTTTAATGGATGAAGCTGCAGTTTGGAACTGAAGCTTCCCTAATGTGGAAGAACTGAGCACACCTGAGAGCAATTAATTGTTCTGAGCTAACTTTAATTTAATGTCAGAATGAATGCATACCTTGATATTTACTGTGCCAACATCTAAGCAGGTCCCCAGTTGCAAGATAGCATTTCCAGTCATCATAAAATGAAGTTTAATGGTTCTAAATACTTTAAAGAAGTTTACTGGGTCAGCTAAAAAATTGAATCTATCTGTGATTCATATCACTATGAGATTAAAAAAAATAAGATCACTGTATCTTTATGAGCTATGTATAATAAAGAAAGGGAGGGGGAGGAATTCAAGGTCTTTTCTTGCTGTCACAGGAAGAGAGCAACCATCAGATTATTCTCTCTCCTCACAGGTTCATTAATCTTAATTTGTAACTTCCTGTATGACAAGGAACATACATTTTTTTGGTGATGATGGGAAACTACTATCTTCACCATTTTCTTTTATATATAAAGTATGATGCTCCAGCCCACAGAAGAGCCTCAACTCAAAGATAATCCCTGATGGAGTGAGTCCAGAGGAGGGCCATGAAAATGATCTGAGGGCTATAACACCTCTTCTGTGAAGACAGGCTGAGAGAGTTGGGGTGGTTCAGCCTGGAGAAGAGAAGCCGCTAGGGAGACCTTATTGCACCCTTTCAATATACAAACAGGGCTAATAAGAAAGACAGAGACTTTTTACCAGGGCCTGTAGTGACAGGACAAGGGGTAATGGTTCTAAACTGAAAGAGGGGGGATTTAGATTGGACATAAGGAAGAAATTTTTTATTATGAGGATGGTATGACACTGGAACAGGTTGCCCAAAGAAGTTGTGGATGTCCCATCCCTGGAATTGTTCAAGTTCAGGTTGGACAGGGCTTTGAGTAACCTGGTCTAGTGAAAGATGTCCCTGCCCAAGGGGTCCTTTTCAAGCCAAACCTTCTTGTGATTCTATGAAAGATCACTGATGTTGATGCAATGATACTTCTGGCTTCCATACACTTGGAGTGAAGCCTGTATATCTGCTCTTCGTGATGACCTTGGGCACTGCCCTCCTGCAGAGACAGGCACTCGCAACACTCCCACACACACTGTCCTCTGTACCCTCTCCAGGGAGGACATCTAAGCTAACAGGGAGAAGATACACCTCTTTAATGGATGGAGTTTGTTCTCTGCTTCTCATGCTGCAACCATGCCTTGTAGAGTGAAGGTACTGAAGAAAGGCAACATGCACGTCCAGCAGATCCACTGACTCAGTGTTTCTCCTCTATCCTACAGAAACTGCCTCAAAGGCTATAAGCAGCATCCACTGAAATATTTTTTGAAACTTGATCTTTGCAGAGGGGCAAAGTCACTGTTAAATGCCAAATGTGGCAGTGGTTTTGGGTCCTTTTGCTACATGCCTCTTTTTTCTCCTATCCAATTTATGCCTGTAATGAATTCCTTCCTGCTACTGCTCAAACCTTTCTCTGGTGACTTACACCTGGCTGGAATCTGACATGTGCTAACAGCTTCTTTTTTAGTCAGGCAGTGAAACGTGTAGCTCTCTGGAGAACTGAATGAAAAATCCTGCATGTATAGCTTGGCAATAGGGGTGTAATAACTCCCTCCCAGACCCAGGAGCCAGGTGCTAAGCGAAAGGTGCACCTACCTCCCTCAGAGCTCTTCTTTCAGATTTACCTGCAGAAATACTCCAAACAAAAGTAAGAGAACAGCAGTCTTTGTTTACACAAAATTTTTGCATTTACAAAGGTATTTCCGTTATATTAACAAAAATTAACAAGTTTTCCTGCAGTCAGCTGAGGAAAGTGAGGTGCTCCCGCCCTGATTCAGCTTTCAGACCAGAACAAGAAAGGCGTAATGTCAGACCACTTATCTTTTTGGCATCAGAAAAGTAGTGATACGAAGGCTGAGCCCGATGAAGTCAGTAATGATCCTAGCAGTCATTTGGTCTATTGATTTCAAATGGGCTTAAAATACCTTTTTAAAAGGGCCTTCTGGATCACTTATTAAGCACAGGCAAACTGGAGATGACTGCCTGTGGTACCACTTGCAGCAGTCTTGAAGCCTAATGCCAGGCATTTCAAGCCTGACAGTTAAATAACATAATGAGTGCCTGAAATATGTCACTGAATTTACACAGGATGCCAAATAACTTGTGATCTTCAGCATTGTCACATTATGAGACCACTATTGCTTTTGTACATGGTAGCACTTTCGATACATGTAGCTGAAAGCCGCAGCTCCAAAATGCCCACCTCAATCAGAATATTCATTGCAAAGTCATTCTGAAGTTTTACAGGGCAGACTTACTGAATCTCTGAATTTGCAGAAACAACCACTTAGTAAAATGGGAGTAGTTTCCTTTTCAACTTTCAATTTCCAATTAACATACGGGCAGAAGGATTTCTGTATGCTTGTCTATGCTCATCAAATAGATAGGTCTGAATTGCCCTATTTTTCCATAAAGGCATTTGCATTTGTACTTGGCTCGGCTTTTAAGTCAGAATCAAACTCCATCTAAATATCCTAAATCCTGGAAAGATTAGAAATATTCAGTTAAATTTTCTGCACTAAGCAAAGTTTTGCTACTGCACGTTGGTCTTTGTCTCATTATTTTGGAGAGTGATTAAAGCCTGTAAGAATGGCAATAGTTTAAAAGCAGGAAGTCAGTCTAATTCATGTCTGCTCTTATAACCTACATAAAGTATGAGAGAACCCAGCAAATCTGCAGTGAAACCAAACAGTAATAAGGAAACTGGGCTTAGATGCTTTGACAGATAGGAAGATGTTGTTTGTGTGACCTGAAGAGTGAGGTTTATGACTAGTTTTGAGATAATGAAAAAAACAATTATATACGTTAATCATACCGGAATCATTCTGAATCTCAGTAGTTCCTAGCTTCATCTGGAGGACTCCATTTCAGCCCAGAAGTCATCAATGGAAGTCTCAAAAATACATACAAATATAAAAACTTTGCTGGGAAGAGGTAGAAGCTATCACTCATAGCTCATAACTGAGTCAGGCGTTGCAGATCAAGGTATTGGTCTGATTTTTAATTGCTTTTCCCTTCAGACTTGTCAGTAACTGAATGATGATGAGTAAGACTGTGGGCAACTACCTGTTGGCCACCAGTGCAGCCTAATCTGATTTTCCTTACCATGGTGTTACCTGGAACCTTCCTTGGACCACAGCTCCAGCTCTGTGAAAGAGTTCCTGGGAATTTAATGCTTGTGGATTCCTAGACATGACACGGATACTTAATGACTACCTTAATAAGTGCTAGGACTATATGAGAAGTCCTCGCACTCCATATGCTCAGTGTCTCTTCTTTGATGTCAGGAATAATATGTTACAAGTCTTCAGATTCCATAAAAAAGTGTAACTTAAATTCCATACATTATAAAATTCATTTATGTTCTCCAAATGCATTTAGGATGATTTAAATACTACCCACTTTACAATCCTGAAGTATGCAGAGGTTCCACTTTTAATTCTGAGATCAATAAAAATTATCTATGTTTAGTGCCACTATAGCACAGAAGCTTTTGAGACATAATGTTCATTAAAAAAGGAAGTCAGACGTTCACTAAAGGAAGTTTATTAAAACTGTCATATCTCACTAATGCAATTTGCTTATCAGCTTTTCACCAAGCTTTTAATTTTCTAGAACAAACAAATGTATCAGCAAGATCAATTTCAGTTTGGCCATTTAAATTGGCAAGATTCAAACCCAGGCTCAAACGGAAATCATTTGCAACTTCAACTACAGAGAGTGTATCATTAGAGTGTCCTCTAGGCAAAAGAGTCTGTCTTATATCAACATGATGAACGATGCTAAATTGTTGGATTTCAGTTCACAGGGGAAGGTATTCCTCACTGCAGTGATGGGCCCTGAGACAAATGTGAGTTTAGTACGTGTTTAATTTTTAATTCTCCCTAGCAAGAATGTGAAACAGATAACATAAAACTCCATTATGACTGGTAGAGTGGGATCTTCATTTTAAATAACCCCTTAATACATTAACTGCAGGAGAAACAAGATAACTTGATGACTTCGTGTAGAATTACTTGTTACTGTCCGAAGCTTGTCTAATAGCAGCTCATTCTTCTGTCACTGCTGTTCTGGAATGATGGTTAGGTCACTGCTATCTGCTACAAGTTAAAAAATGCTAACTCTCTGAAGACAGCTTCGGCCTGCACAGGTTTTATGTTTTGGTTTGGTTTTATGTTGTTTTGGTTTTTTTTATAAATCTGCATCGGTGTATAATTTCCTTTATTGTCAGCTTCTTCACATTCTGACTGTCTTTAAATGCCTGCCCCTGTATCCTCTGCATTGCAGACAGTTGCTGGAGATTGTATTGATTTTAACTGATGCTGGTGGATTGGTTTGCCTTAGTTCCCAGTATAAATTACAGAAATGTCATCCACGCCCTGTAAAATATTTGGCATAACATTTCTGCATACATAAATACAGGAAGAACAACATTTACATGAGCAGTAATATCAGAAAACACACTTTTCTTCTTCTTTATTTGTATTTATTGGCGTTGCTTCAGTTTTCATCATCTTCCTTACCCAGTTTCACATGAAGCAGTTTCTTAATATGATAAGCCATGCCTAGTGATGAAAGAGTCTGCGTTTTAGTAGGTTTGCTGTTTAAAATGTTAACACCTCCAGCCTTTGGGGGTGATCAGCCTAGTTTAAGCAATTTTCTTGGAGGTCTGCTGGAACTGGTCATATCCTCTATAAGGGAAACCATTGGGAGCAGCTATAGCAAAGTACATTTTAAAAACCCAGTGAAATTCATGTACAAGGTAGAGGTATTACGTATTCCTGTGCTGGACATTTGCTTTACCTTGAATTAAACTTGAAAAGAACAGTTTCATTTATTCACAGTCTTCATTTTAGATGCTGTTTATCCTTGAAGTAATGAGCAACATGGGAAATGTGCTATCTCTCAGTATGTGAGACCGAATCAGAATGATCAGCCTAATTTTATAATTCTTTCCGACAGAGTAGACACATACATTTTAATTTTCTTTTCCAACAGACCATGCAGAATGCATTATTTTTCTTCAGATACATCTAACTCTTCAGTGACCGCAAAAATCTCTGCTGCACTCAATGTAAGTAGCACCTGACTCATGTCATGGGGCAGAACGCAGGTTTCAAACTCCAGTTTAAGCAGCTGCCTAAACCTAATCAACCTAATCTCCCCAGCTGGTTAGCTGCTTTTTTTTTTTTTTTTTTTAAGTTTGAAGTGCTAAAAAAGTAACTCTGTGCATGCCAAACCACCTTACTGTGAGTAAGTGGATATCAGCTCAGTCTCAAGGTCCCAGAATGAACAAACACCTCCTTGAGGTGCCTCTGGGATTTGATCTGCAAAGTTTCTCAGGCCATATCGGATGCTGCCGGAAGCAAACATCCTGCAGGACACATTTGTGACAACACTTATCCACTTTTTACCCTGCCATTTCTGTGTAAAGTGGGATGAATTCTATTTTCAACCTTACAGGGGCAAATCTCCATCTCCTAAGCATGATAGCTAGCTATTCTTGAACACAGAATGAGGATGGAGGAATGATTTCCTACTCCTCCCCTCTGATATGGTCTCACCATGAGAAACCAGCTGAAATTTCTTTAGACCACAGTATCAATAAGTAAAATTATGAATAGGGGGTTCACTTGGGAGCACAGAGTTATGTCCTGGTCCACTTCCAGAAAACTATTTGTGCATTTTCTTATTAAACATAAAAACAATTCTAGGGATAGCCACTAGACCCAAAACCATTGAGGGGTCCCTTTCAGCTGAGTGTCTACTGGCCAGATTATTAAAAAAACCACTCCTTTTAAGCCCTTCCTTTTTGGCCCATTGAGCTTTGTGAGGGACCTGTCATCCCACACATAAAAGTGGCCTCCTAAAGGGCTGGGAAATCCTCACCCTTAAGGTACTTTTAAGTAAGAAGGAAGTGTTTAAATATAAGGCAAAACAACAAACTGAAATGTTCTAATTATCTGAGTTCCGTGTTTATGTAAGTGTATATATGTAAAGGTATGTGTCATCACATTCAAATGTACATTTTTTGAGCAGGGATGAAGGTAGGAGGTGGTCTCTGGGATCCTGTCAACATGTCACATCAACAGTCACAAGCTGTACCTTTCCTCCTTCAGCCCTGCTGACTACCTCCTTGTAGATAAAATATTTCCTCAACAGTTGCTTCCAGAAAGAAATTGTGAGCATCTCTTCCCAGGCTGCGGAGCAAAAAAGGACAAAGGTGCTCTGCAAACCCATGCAAGATATCTGAGACCAAAAAAGAGGACAGATACCTAAGAGGTGCCCTTTTTGTCAGCTTTTTCTCACCAGCTCTAGGTGGTTTTGCTCAGCATCATAACTGTTTTGGGCCTATTCTGATGTAACATGTGATAAGAAATCAGAGTTTCTTTGAAAAAAAAGAAAAAAACTCCTCTTTTGGGAGGAGTTTTAATGTTTAACCTGTGCATTTGCAAGTCCAAGAAACTGTTTTTACAGAAGAATGTGACAGTTCCCTGTAATTGCTAAGTTGTAAACTTTTACCTATCTGCCTTAAATTTCTTCCACTATGATTTACAGAGGGAGAGTGGATTCAGCAGGCCCCAGTGTCACCGTAGCACACTGGGGTTTCAGGAATTCAAGCAAGTCCACTCAGGCGGCTCCCAGCAGTTGACTGGTTTCGTTGGCATTTTCACAGCACTTACAGAAAAAGGGTAAGTCTGAATAAGCCAATTTGTGAGCTTCAGGTCAGCCAGACTTACAGAATCGCCTCACGTTTTCCTTAAAGCAATCACCAAAGACACCAGGAAGCTTTAACTCTCAGATGCTGTTTGAGCTGATTGAAACCTAACCCAAATTCACTTACCAGCCGCAGGACACAGCTCTGCTCAGTGAGACCAATTAAAATAAAAGCAAACTTTACTCCTGTTCTCCTTGTCTTTCTTATCCCTATTTTCAGTGTATTGGGCATGAAAAAGCTCTGTGCAGTCCCATGAAAGTCTCCTTGCCATCACCTTGAAGCCTGATCATGTTCCTCCTCCTCTAAGAAATCTCACGGCTTCTCCTCCTGCAGCAGAACCGCCCCCACTGTGGGCTCTGCTTCTTCCTCCCTCAGCTCCAGAAGTTTCTCCTTTCCACCAACGCTCAATGTCTCCCCAGAAAAGAGCAACCTCACCTCTGTCTGGGGAGCTCCTCCTGAGGGCAGCATCCATGGAAAGGTAAGGTGGGGCCTCGCGGGCTGCCCAGATGCTGCCATGATGCCAGACCCACCATGAAATGCCAACAAAACGTGAAACACCATCCATTGCTCCTGGGCTGCAGTAGTGAGGATACACCAGCTTGAGTTAGCAGCAGAAATTCCATCTGCGACTGCCCCTAGGGTTAAACTTGAGCTTTTGAGACAAGCTTAAAAACGTCTAGCTGTTTATAATAAACAATGATTTACTATTATTTTGAGCCCGAGTTGAGTCCCTTCCTCGTTATACAAGGCTGACGTGCCCTTTGCATTCAGAGGTTTTGCTTCTTGGCTGAAATATTAAGTCAGCACACTTCTATCCCTTAATGCTCTTCCGCTCCTTAATGTCTATTCATTAATTCCTTAAAGCTCAACTACTACTTCTTTAAAAGTAAGGTTTTTGTCACAGTGCCCTGGCCAAACACCAATTTGGCGTTGGGAAGGTTTTGCCAAACTCAACTGGAGTTTGTGTGTGCTGCGATGTGATTATTTGCTGCCTCAAGCCGCTGTGCAGCTCACAGCCAGCTGGTCCTCAGTGAGGCTGGTGATTCCCCACACCAGTGTGAATTCACAACACTGCTGGGAACCTCACAGGATGTATGTGGGTGTGCATGTGCATCTGCAGGAGATACAACATCTAAAAGGTTGTCTTGGAGTAAGAGAGGTCTGATAGAGCCACTTTGTCCTCTTTTAAATTTGTTTTACAGAAGCAGAAGAAAAAACCTTGATTTAAAATGTACAGAAAGTTCCAAGGAAAGGTATTCGGTGCTCACACAATTACCTTTTGGCTGACCTTTGCTAGATTTTAGTGAATGAATATTAATGACTCTCCAGCACAAAAGTAATTTAATGAGAGAAACTTACTTAACACAGTATTTTGGCTACTGGAAATATGTTTTCTAGCTGCCTAACAAACCTATTTGTTAAATTTAAGAGTAAAAGCACAAATGTAAATTTAATGTTATCATATTATAATGGCATTTTTGGTACAGAGCATGCTAAATTGGGAGCTTCAAGTTGAAATATGCTTCTTTTAAGAGAGATTCACATTATTTCATTCAAATCACAAGTAAACTTTGTTTGTTTTACAAATATTGTTTCCTGTGATCTTCATAGTTTCTAATATTAGTTTCATTTTCTCAATTGCAAAACCGAAATCATAGTACCCCAAAATACTTTCCCCCTCAAGATATTATTAGATGGCTTTATGTTACTGTTACTTAAGTAGGAACAATCATTAATAACTTTTGTCATGTTTTCATTATATAGTCTTTATTTTTTAATTGCAAGAAGAACTATGAGTTCAGAGTTTAATTCCAGCTAATGCTGGTTTCACTCTGTTACAAAATCAGTGGCAGCGAAAAGGAGCCTCGAAGAAAACATCGGTTATTCTGATTACACGTCAGGTCCAAAGCACACAGACTAAATTATTGATGCCCTGCTGCCTTCAAGAGGCTTTGAATCAGACCCTTTGAGAAGCCAATCAATAGTATCAATGGCAATTGGGAATGAATAGGCAAATCAGTTGGTTAACCAAAAAATAGCATTTTAAAAATGTTTAGGTGGTTACAAAAAAATTTGAGGAATGCCAAGGAATTTGGTAAATTAACATTTTGATAAGTCAGATTCCTGTGCTGATGAAACTATTCTGATTGTTTTATTTTGTTAATTTTAGAAAAAAATCTTTAAAATTAGAGTTAAATTGCCTATGTCACATAGAGAAAGTGTAGGATTTAAAAGCCATTTTACAAGAAATGTGTTGAAAATTCTGTGTGTTTGAAAATAGTGAAGACATTGTAGGTGCAGAACTGTGGGTCTGCAGATAAAATAATGATTTATATTGACGGTACAGATAATATCCTTTTTCATGGCATTTTTTTGTTTGCATATCCTCATCTCCTCTCACAACAATTTCAGGTTCTCAATCTTCATATTACTTTGCAGGATCAAATCCAAATTTATTCTTATCAAGTAGATCGTATTAGAGTATTATAACTTAAAAGAAAATCAGTCTTTTTAATCTGCTGTAAAATAACATATAAGCCACTCATGAAACTACATTAAATTGGACAAAAAAGATATTTTCATCTTAAATTCAAGAATGTTTTATTACAGCTGACAAGTGCTACATCCAAGATGATACTTAATTTTGGTAAGATAAACTGCTGGATGTTAGCAGTTACCTTCACCTGTTAAATACTGATATTTTCTTATTAGAACTATGTGGGTTCATGTGGCTGACTCTGTGAAATTGCAGATCTATGGAGAGATTAATAATTACAGAATATTTCTCTGTTTTACTGGATTTTGGTGTTATGCAAAAAAGGTACCAAGCAGCATAAGTAGCATTCACATCTGCCCCCACTCAGAAAGTACAGCCTGCCCGTTAGATAGCACAAACACAATGCTTCACTGCTCTCTTTGTCTAAATACTACACTCCCCAAAAGTATATATTTTTCAGAAGTTTGTGCAAATATGTTAAGTTTTACTCTTCAGGAAAGATTAATAAGAGACAGTCTTTTGACATCTTATTTGCCAATGTTTATTTTGCCTCCTTTCCTTTTTTCACATTGCTGATGATAATGTGAAGTAAGAAATACAAGGACGGGAGAGGAGAAGTTGAAGCTGTTTTTCTAAAGCAATTCAATATGAAGGCAGTGTGAGGAAGAAAGCTTCTAATAAATTCAGTTAGCACAATGACATAGAGAGATGTAATCCCAAATGTTGTGGTTTATCACCTGATACTGCTGGATTAAATATGTTCATAAAGAGGACCTTTACTCCTCTAGACAGCTCATTAGAGAGTCAGCATAAAGGAGAGTGGAACTTCTGCTTCAAAGCACTCATTGACTAGAGGACTTGCCTTTCAACTCAGGTTTTTTCTGTCACTGGAAGAGAGTAATAATGCTTCATAATGGGATCTGTTCAACTGACCATTAGTCATCTTAGTCTAACCATTTGGATGGGTGAGGCAGTGCTGGAAGAAAGCTGTGGTTTGAGAAGTGAACAAGCGTGGTCCATGCCAGTGGGTCAGACCCAGACGTATCCCACAGCTGGGGATGACAAGAGAAGCACTTTGGGCATATGACTGCAAAACAACAAAGATATTGGCATTGTGACAGCTAGCAGAAGTAGCATGGCTCAGAACAGCATTTGCAGCCTAGGTATATCTAAGCTTAGCAGCTTTTATTCGTTTTTGTACTATCAGACTGAAACAAGAAGAAAGTTTTGGAGACTCTCTCCTAGGTAAGAGTCTATTGCCAGCTTTTTCCAACAGTAATGTACTGTTAAGACAGCAGAATCATATCTTTTCTAAGCAGATACACTTGGATTTTATTTCTTTGTGGAGTGGATTTCAGTGAAACCGAGACCGAGTACTTAGTTTCATATACTTCAACAGTTACAGTAGCCTAGGAATTGAAGTGCTGAAACAGTCAGTAAGAAGTCAATTTGTTCTTCAAGAATCACAGCTCATTACTAATGTCATCATCTAAGGGACTAATTCTCCTTCAAGAACTGATAACTAACTAACTGATACTAACTCTGCACCCTTTGCAGAGCTCAGAGCTCAGGGACACAGGAACGCTGAAAATTCTTTATGTACAAACAAAACCACTTGGAATTATGTTCAACAGGATCATGTGGACAGCAGTTATTACGGTGTGCATTTAAGAACTGTTATGTTACAGCATAACAGCAGTTATTACAGTGTGCATTTAAGAACTGGGATCTCAGAAACAGTATCTCAGAACACAGTATATGATCACTGCAGTGACTGTAATGCGTTCTAGCAGAACTCCCAATTTCTTCTGCTGCTGAAGCTCTTCCCTCTTGTACAAATACTTAAATATTCATGTGGGAGAAGATGAGAATGGTGCAACAGGTTAAAAGCTTACACATCTATTGGTGTCTACTACAGCCTTCTTACTCCAGCTGCAAGAGGCATCATGCTCACAGGCTCTCGTCCTCTTGGGGTGACTTCAACCACCCCAACATCTGCCAGAAAAGTAGCAGAGAGAGACTCATGGAATGCATCTTAATGCAGGTAATAGACAACAGCCCTACCAGAGTAGATGTGACACTGCACCTGGTGGTCACCGATGCAAATGAGCTAATTGGTGATGTCAAGACTGGAGGCAGCTTTGGCTGCAGTGGTCCTGCACTGGTGGAGTTCACAGTCCTGAGGAATATGGGTCAAGGGAAGAGTAAAGTCAGGACCCTGAATTTTAGGAAAGCAACATTCCTGCTCTTCAAGGAGTTAGTCAATGGGAATAGGGAAACTGCCCTCAGGGACAAGGCAGCAGAACAGAGCTAGCAGATCTTTGAGGATGCTTTCCATAGAGTGCAAGAGCTCTCAGTTCCCAGATGTAAGAAATCAGGGAAGGAGGGCAAGAGACCAGCATGGCTGAGTCAAGACCCTTCCAACCCAAACTATTCTATGATTCTGTGAGAAGCTGGAACAAACAGTTGTCAGTTCCTGTTAAAAGAATTACACAAAGTAGAATGTCTGCAGTTGAATGACTGAGTAAAGGTACACCCACACAGTACGACACCTAGAACATACACCAGGCAGGCAGAAAGTGAAGAAGTGATGTTTCATGAGGGAGGATTTGAATTTAAGCCTCCCACATACTGCTTAAGTGTCCTGATTACTCACTGAGGTCTCCTGGCCAGTGTTGTAACTGGTGCTTAAAATGTAGAGCTGTATTTCTATTGTTTACTTTTGTTAGAAGTATCTACACTGGAAACAAAATCTTATGTTTGATATTGAACTAAATGTTTCCTTGATCCAGAATGAATATTTTTCAGCCTTTCATTTCCATGAGAAAAACTTTAAAAAAAAAAAAAAAAAAAGCTGCTCCAAAAAGAAATTCTTTAAAATAAAATACTCCAGCAACAACAGATGCAGTGTCTTGCCATGGATACGAAGTCAGCACCACAACAGACAGCCCAGCAATGCCCACAGGCTGTGGCAGGGTCGGCTTGAAAAGCCCTTAGCGGCCCAGCAGCAGCAGCAGGAAGCACAGCAATGATAGATGGGCGAGAAGAAGGCAGAAGAAAAGAGTAGTTTACACTTTTAAAAACCACAGTACTTCTAAAGAACAGTAAAACCCCGAGACAGAGAGTTGCACGGCGTTGCACGGGTGAAGCAAGAGGGATGTTTGTAAGGTTATCACCCCCCCGAATCCCCGATGGCTCAGTGCCAGTGAAACAATATCCACTGGTATCAAATTGGGAAGCCCAATATCACCGCCTTGAAACACAGCAAGAGCATTTGATAGTCCGGAATAATTGATAATGATAGAAAATCTCTGATACCACATCTTTGGAATATTCTGAATGAGTTGTTAGTATTTCTGACAGATTTCCATCCCACTACTGTCCAAAAGTGTCCAAAGAGATATTCCTGAGCTCTTTGGAAAAGAGTGTCAAGGGTAAAGCTGTAAATGACTGTGAATGTAGATATATTAGGTGCAAAGACTGACAGAGTTCCACCAGCCCTGCTTGTGGCTGCCCGGGAAGCATCACACACCTTCCTGTCCGACAGACAAGTATCTCAAGGGATCCTTAAGGAATCCAAGGCTAGGAATCAGGCTGAATTAGAATTTTTTTCCAGTATTTTCTTTGCCAGAGAAAAATAGGTCAATGTAAAAAAATACCACAAGATTTGGCCTTAAGAAGATCTGACAATAGCCAAACACCATCTCATTTGACCTAACAATTAAAAAAAGATATTTTAAAAAGGACTTTTTTCTTTTCCCCCCCTCTCTTTCTGTGGAGCTTCAGAAAAATAGGAGACTTTATAGGATGAGTGGGACTGCATGAAATATTGCTGTACTTTGGATAATTTTGTGCAATTAATGACATAGCTCACGCAGGTAAAGATTCATTCTAGAAATAAAAGCAATTACAAATACAATTCCATGTTCAATATTCTTAGTTCAGCATTTTAGTAAACGTTAACATTCCTATAATGAGTCCTAACATTGAACTATTTTTATTCCCTATAAAAACTAATTTCATTAAGTTATCTGGGAAATGCAGGATATATATTATTTCTTTGTTATTGAATGTGAAAACACATTCAGCAGTGTGCAGCTGGAAACTTGTTTGTACATATTCCTGGGGCAAAATGAAAAGGAGGTGGAGAATGAGTATAATGAAAGACTTGATAGAAGCTTGGACTGCTGATTTTTTTAATGGAAATTTTTTTAATAGAAGAGCACAAACATGTATTTTTAAAAGCTGGATGAACAAATAAGAATAGCTCTGGGCAGAGCTAATCTGCACGGCTAGCACTTACAGTATGCATTAAAGAATTCAAGCTGACATTGACCTTGGCAGCACTTGCAAAAGAAGAATTTTCACAAGGATGAACACGTCCTATGCTGTGTCTTCAGTTCTGTGAACGGTCTTGTATTTTTTTTTTCAGTGTTAACTATACTTATTTCTCATACCTCCATTCTTTGTACCTTATAGTTTTCAAGCAATAACATACTAAATACATGGGATAAAAGAAGAGTAGTATCGCGTAGTATACAGGCATAATTCAAACCTTCATCACCTTTTAAAAAAGATCCGCTTCTGAAAGTATGTCAAAACATTTTTTCTGCATCTTTCCCCCATCCTAAAAGCTTTTTTGCATATATAATGCTAATCACAGGTTCTTTAAAAAAAAAAAAAAAAAACAACAAAAAAACCATGTAAAATAGAAAGATACACAAAAAATGAGCACAGGACTGTCCACACATTTCATAGGAAGCAAAAGAAGAGTTATACTTTAATTCTCGTGGCACTCTCCTTATGGCACCAGTTCCAAAATCAATACCATGTTGAAGTTCCCTTGACCATCACACTCCGTAACTTCCTGGAAACTGAAGATTTTGAACACTACTGGGTTTTTATAACCATTCCTGCTAATCATTCCAAAGCTGGGCAAATCAGAACTGCCAGTGTTATCACAGGCGTACAGAGATGTGGTCAGAGAGGCTTACTGAGATAATTCAGCACCAAGGAACCTCTCCTACAGTGAAGCAGTGGACAAGACCAGCAGTTCACCACAGTAGTTCACCACAACTGGTCAGTTATGATGTACTTCTGAGGCCCAAGCATGTAACAAGTGAACTGTGGTAAGACCAAGTAGGTAAGTTTTGGTGTAGCTAGGCTCATCATAGGAAAGTCCATCTCTCACTGCTTTCCACTGTGCTGCTGGAACCTCAGCAAATTCTGTGAGAAAAGCAGCTATGGAGAGGGGAGAAAGTCAGGCAGACAGAAAAATCATAGAATCATAGCATCGTCTAGGTTGGAAGGGACCTCTAAGATCATTCAGTCCAACCATTAACCTAACACTGCCAAATCCACCACTAAACCACGACCCTAAGTACTACGTATACCCATCTTTTAAATACCTCAACCAGTTCCCTGGGCAGCCTCTTCCAATATTTGTTAACCCTTTTGGTGAAGAATTTTTTCCTAATATCCATCTTAAACCTCCCCTGGTACAACTTGAGGACATTTCCTCTTGTCCTGTTACTTGTTACTTGGGAGAAGAGACCGATCCCTGCCTCTCTCCAACCTCCTTTCAGGTAGTTGTAGAGGGAAATGAGGTCTCCCCTCAGCCTCCTCTTCTCCAAACTAAATATGCCCAGTTCCCTCAGCCTCTCCTCATATGACTTGTT
>JAOXJK010000023.1:108688402-108700403 GCA_025774025.1 Xenus cinereus
TACAGGCCAGGATGCTGTTGGCCTTCTTGGCCACCTGGGCACACTGCTGGCTCATGTTCAGCCGACAGTCGACCAACTCCCCCAGGTCCTTTTCTGCCAGGCACCTCTCCAGCCATTCTTCCCCAAGCCTGTAGCGCTGCATGGGGTTGGTGTGACCCAAGTGCAGGACCCGGCACTTGGCCTTATTGAAATTCATCCCGTTGGTCTCAGCCCATCGATCCAACCTGTCCAGATCCCTCTGCAAAGCCTCTCTACCCTCCAGCAGATCAACAATCCCACCCAACTTGGTGAAGCCATCTCCGGCTGAAGGGCCAGTGGAGCATAAAGTTTACGTAATATCTCAGCTGGGCTTCTCCTTCTACTTGTCTGCATGCGCCGGCTTCTGTTCTTTTACTTGACTGATTGTCTGGGGGTTTGGGGTTGGGTATTTTTTAAGCTGGAGAATACTTTTTTGGATTTCTGATATATTTTCCAGGATAGCCTGGGACATTCTTGTGCAAACTTTGCACCATTAAAGACAAGGAAGTTTGCCACCGAGTAGAAATTCAGTGGTTTAAGACTTTCTCTCTCATACTGAAAAAGCGGCCTGTTTACCTCTGTATCTGCACATAAGAGCCTTGTGTTATTTTCATATAAAATCACCAGATAAAGAGACATTTTTTTAAAAACAGGCGAGTTCACTGATTTAAAAATAAGCAGTCTTCTGAATTCTGAAAATTGTATATGATATAGCCAGTTACCACCTAACTCTTGGATACTTTAAAGATATTTCCTATGTTGTATCAGACTTGTTGTATCTTAACTTTTTGCCAGACGGCAAAGTTCTCCAGTGGAATTACGAGTCGCTGCATAACCAATGATGAGGCAATTGAACGGAATCCTTCCTTGAGATTGATTCTTGCAGGTTTTAGTATAATCTGAGTTTCCAGGCATCCCGAACTTTAGTATAAAACAGAAAATTACCTCGGTATTTCAAGAAACAGCATTCTTTAGTTGCACAATTAGCTATGTGAACGTTCATTACAAGTACCCTTTGGTGGGGTGACATTTCCCTACCAATTCAACTTGCCCAGCTTTCCTTGGGCCAGCTGCAACCAAGTATTATTATCTGTAGCGGGGTTTATCATCATCACTACCCTGTAATGCTTGTCACACCGAAATTCTCACCCGTTGCAATGTAAGAGATGCTTTTTCTAAAAAATGTTGTGCAATCGTATAGAGGGTTCAAAACTTTGTTCTTGCTGTTACTGGATTACTCTTGCTCTGACACTTCAGGGATTTTATTTTTCAAACTTCACCCATGTTTGTTTCTTGCTCTCCTCTTAGTTGGAACTGCCGCTATTCTTTATTAGTTAACAAAACCATCAGTGTATTAATGATTATTAACAGATGTCCCTAACCGATTATCTGTACGCTTCAGATCAGCACAAGTTTCCCCAATTTTTCAGCTATACAGTCTCCAGAATTTACGGACTGGTATTTTTCCCCAATGTTGTTCACAATGGAATCAATACCCCGAGCATAAGACATTCTCTCTGCAGCATTTGTGCTTCTCCCCTTTCCCAACTCTGCACTGAAATTCGCGAGTTTTCTTTGTCGAACCTGACAAGTGCATGGAACTGAAAGTACATCAGAGGAAACGACCTCTGAAGCCTAAAACATAATCTTCCTAATTAGTAAACTCAATTTAGCTTCCTGAAATTCTCTAAACACCTCTCTAAACATTTGTAACAAATCCCTTTAAAAACACTAAATGAGTTTTTAAAACTACAAAGACACGTAGAGGATTCTGAGAATGTTTGAGTATGACAGAAAATTTCAACTGTATATTTTAATAGATGAAAAATACATGTCAGTTTTTATTAATATTACATAAACTTCAAAAGGGCCTCATCTTTCCATTAAAACTCCTACTAGTAAACATTCATTATAAATCCCTTTGCTATCAAATATTCACAGGAGTATTCCTAAATAAATAACTAGCAAATACTGCAATATTAATATCTAAAAAAACCCATAAACCATAAAGATCAAACTATTAACAAAAAAAACCCTTAACATAAAAACATTTCAACAGTTTTCAAGGAGAGCTTTTTTCAAGAATCCAGTAAGTCATTTCAGATAAGGGTGAAGCTGTTTGGGCCGAGCCTTTCTTGACAGCCCAATCCTGATGGGGCCTTTGCATGTTTTAAGAGGCTGTACTCTTATAAATTCATGTGACAGAAAGTAACCTATATTAAAAAAAAAAAAAAAAGAAAAAAAGAAATAAGTGGAAGAAAAGCCAGAATTGTGTATGATATACACCAGAACTATACTGCCAAGATATGTAAATGAGGTGAACATTAATTACAGCTTCTCAGTCCTTTACTACACCCTGTCCCATCTCCATTTTAAAGCGTCTAACATTTTTTTTTGGTTGAAATTGAAATGCAATCAGCTGGGACAAACCTAGATTTCTTCTAATTAGAAGAATCCTCAAACTAACATTATACAACTTTCCTAACAGACTGGCAAAGGCATGTAGTTTGACAGGAATTACCATTCCAGGAGAGAGGGGACATGCTGAGAGGAATAAGCTTTCATACTTACTGCTAGTCTGAGGGGTTTATGTGTACAAATCCTAATGACAGAGCCGGGCATCACTCTACTGGTGATAATAATCATGATGCCTCATCTTGTGCCACTCATTTTACAGAAAGGAGTACAGGAGGATACGGATTTTCTGTTCCGTAAGGTATACACCAACTAGGAATCAGGAACATGATTCGGTCATCCTTTAGAAAATGTTCTGTTTTGCATAAAATAATATACTCACTGGGGAAGAATGGAAGGTCATGACCTTCTAAAGTAGAGACTGGGACAATGAGTCTTCTGGAAGAAGTAATAACCACACAAGAAGGTGTCAAATTTATCAAGATCCTTTCCAGTTCTATTTTCCACTATTCTATAAAATGATGAAGCACTGAGCAATTAGCGAGGATATCAAATAGTGAGCCCATCAGCGCCTTAGGCACTCAGCTGGAATCCTACTAAAGGGAGAAAAAAAACCCAACTCTCAAAGCCTTTCACAAGAATTTTAAACGATGAGATGAGATGAGATGAGAAAACGCCCAAAACTCCATTCTTAAGTCAATGATGAGATAGTAGTGCTGCTTTATCTTTTATAAGACTCATAAGAGTCAGTTGGAAGAGAAACTGCATGCACTAAAAGTCAATCAAGTCTTACGGGTTTACCTGTAGTCAGTAAATCATGGTATGCAGTCATGCTGAATTGCAAAACTGCTGAAATATAAATCTTCTTGTCCCACCTAGGTATCTCCTCTCCTAAACTGTCACAGTTGCTGAGGCAACAGTCACTTCATGTGACCAAACAGCAGGATGCAAAACAAAGCACTCACTGATACTAGCAGCCTCCTAATCTGCTAACTGTGGGAGCAATACGCTGGATTAAGCCATAGAGTTTTGGCAACTTTATTGGCTAAATTAATAGGCTTAATTCCATAGCAGAAACAGAGCGACCATATCCAAGATACATAACCTACCTAAATCATGGAAGAGCACGTGATGGCTCAGAATCCTACTGAAAAATAGAGGGAGACAGTCATACATCAGGAAAACTGACATTAACTCCTATCAATACAGTAACTCTAGTATTCCCCCCCAACAAAACCAGATATAGTCCTTGCTTCAGAATAATCTCTAAGGCAATATTCAGTGTAAATGGCAGAGAACTGCCTCTGCCAACCACAGATTACAGCACAGAAGCAATGTAGCTGCTCAAGGAGAGAAGATACTCAGCAGTTCTCTGCTATCAACTGAGAATGATGACGAGGGAAGCATTACGTTTTTTCTACTTCTTCTACTGGCAGTATGTATGAGATGCCCATTGACAAAGCTCTGGAAATAAAGTGTAGAACACCTTAGACATCTGCCATTGCCCTAGAAACCTGAACGATGTCTCAGCAACCATGGGGAAAAAAGAAGTCACTCATTGCTAAGGTTTCCTTCCAAACGTTTCTGGAGAAGCTCAGATGGGAATTTAAAAAAGACTAGGAAACAATATAAAGGGAATAGTTACTACTAATCACAACAGAGAAAATGTCTGTTTTTCTTTACTCTTGGCCCTGTGGCCCAAGACACGTGGAAAGAAGAAAGGGACAACAATCCAGGTTCAGTCATCTTCGGATCTTCTGCAGGAGCTACAGTGATCCACCTAGCAAGCTTCAACACCATCTGAATAAAACTTCCAAGAAGATGTCAATATCAACCACCTTGTGCTGTTATGCACAATACAGCATTCTGGAATTTGAATTTTCCCTAATCAACACCACCACCTACTACAAAAGTCAGAAAACAGACTCCACCCGCCACAAAAAAAAAAACCTACCAACAAACCAACACCTTATAGAGCAGTGAGAAACAGTGAAAAAAAGAAGACCAGTATTCTCTGCAACATTTTGCATTTAGTATATGAAATATTGTCAAAAAATGACATATCTTCAATAAAAAACAGACGAAAAGAACACCAGAGGGCATTTGTAAATGTTCAAGATTTTCAGTCCCATTATTTCACAGAATGGCCTGAATGAAGGAAGTAACTTTCTGAATTCTGAGAACAGCAAAGTGTGAATCAGTTTTAAGAGGTGCAATTGGGGAATAAGAGAAAAAATACCTGTACATGATTGGACTTAGTGAAACAGAAGTTATCTATAGGCTTTTCCTCACAGTGTTTTAGTATTTCGTTTGAGAATAAACCAATAGCCTTGTTTTACTAAATGTTTCCAAGTGTCGGAACAGATGCAAAAGCATGCTTTTTGGAATCAACAGATCCATTGGCAATATCCTTCTCAATTGCCTTCCAGAATGTGACCAAAGCTACAACTCTTCCAGGAAAAGTATATAAAATCATGTTCTCCCTGTAGTATATGATTGGAGACCCAGAGATGTTTGTTCCAAATGGCTCCAATACAAGGAAAAAAGGAAACCCCACATTGTTAAGAGTTTTTTTCTTCTATCCAAAGAACAGAAAGGCTCATCTGCATGTCTTGCTCTGTGACCCAGGGACAGCTTTCTAGTAGCCTACAATTAAACATACTGTGAGTGCTATAGAGAGAAACCTGAAAAAGGAAGAAACAAATGCAAGTGTTTGAGAAATAGGTTTATTAGCACTGGTGTTTGTATAAATAACAGAAAAATATTACTCTTACCTCCCTCTTTCTGTAAGTTATAATTTTGTTCCTTAAGAAGTGTGTGGTACAAAAAAGCAGGGTCCCACGTGTATGGCTCTTTATAAGCTGCATCAAAGTTGCCTTAAAACAGAAGTATAAATACAAAACTTAAAATTTTGACTCATTTCTATCAAGAAATGACTAAGATTTTTCATCTTGCTATTAATTCATGGTTCTTGTTGAATTAAAACGTGCATTTATAGGAAATATTCATGAAGCTATGAAGCCTCACTCTCAGAGGCTTGTCAAAAGCTATCGACACACCTCATAAAGTTCTCCTTCGCATAGATGCAATGATGCATCTTTAATCATCTGACGACATACCATTTTCCCCACCTGGATCTTCTTATTCCAGACTTCAGCATCACGTAGTGAGCCATTTATCCAGTATCTGTTAGGTTTTCATTCTCTGGGGCAAGGCATCCAGGTGTAACTTACAGCACACTTACTGTTAAAACTCTATGGAACAGAATTCTCTCCAGGGTTTTTCTGTGACGCTTTTCTAATTGCTTCACAAACACTAATTACCTCCACAAACCCCCTACAATCTTCACTTCATAAATTTAAAGCCGAATCTCTGAGAAATTGATTTCAGATGCCAAATTTGAGATGGCTGAAATTTTATTAGAGAATTTACCATATATGACCAAAGCATATCTCTTATTGATTTTATTTGCAGCTGTGAGAACTCATCACTTGTGCAAACTGAATTTCAGGTACAAAATCTGATAAACACGCTGTTTGAAAAGTGGCTGAATAATTTACTTATCACATAAAAGCTATTTGTAAAATAAGGTACAGCATTCAACTGGGTTTCTTCTTTATGTCCTTCCCTTTCTCGTTAAATACCTCTTGATTCTGCGGCAAAAGGGCTAGGAGTGTTAGAGTTTACAAAGCAGATTCCCCACATATCGTTTGAAGCAGGGATTTGGTTTCTTGAATTAAAAAAAAAAAAAAAAGATTTAAAAATGGCATCATCTAAAGTTTAAACAAACATAATTTTACCACTGCCCAAATTTTGCAAGTGCCTGGCCTGGATGCCAGAACCATAAGTGAGGTACATACACTCTCTTTACGGTGTTTGGAACAAGTTAGGTCCTTCCAATATAGGATGCTCTACAAGCAATGAACTAGGCAAGAACTGCTTAGGGCCACGCCAGAAGAAAGATTAAGTGCATAACATGTTTATAGACCTACTGACGTTTTCTGAGATTAAGATCCTTTGTGCAGCAAACGGCCCTCATCTGTTGGGGATCTACAGCCCAGAATTAACTACCAGCACACACTTCAGAGAAATATGCAAGAATCACACACGACAAGCGGTGCCTACCATTCATGAACATACTCATGTATATCTTTATTAACCTATTACATGAACTTGTGTTAAACTGCTGATTTTCCTGCACTAATGTTCTCTAAATGGAAGATATTAGTATCCATGTCAGATGCGAAAAGATGTAAATGTTGCACAACTAGGTGGTGTGTGCGCTTACAGGTCTTAAACAAACCAGAGAGATTTAACAGATGGCTGTCACTACTGGTCACCTAACTCCAGAAGAATTTTTTGCGTCTCTTCAACTCCTTATTAATATGGCTTTCTGAATATTTTGCAAAATCCGTTTTGAAAAGACGAAAGTTGATTTTCATGACACTAAGAAAGTTTTCAGTAGAACATATCCCTGGAAACGTTCCAGGTCAGGATGTCACAGCTCATTGCAGTGGGTTGGACTAGAGGACCTATAAAGGTCCCTTCCAACACAAACTAGTCTATGATTCCATGATTCTATGACATCAGTTGTAAGGAAACAGTTGTCTCCTTTGTGAACAGCGTATCGTGTTTTAATTGAGCCTTTTCTCTCTGTAAATGTGCATCTTATTAAGTCTTCCTGTAGGGATTTTAGGGCTTGTTATGACGAAACGCAAGACAAATGGTATGGAATTTGCATTAAGACAAAGCCTGACACTGACTGAACTCTGAGCTCCAGCTGCTACAGCCCAGTGTGCGGGTAAGAGCAGTAGTGCAGGGATTCTGCATTTGGCTACTCACACTCATACCAAAAGGCAAGCAGCTTTCGTCCAAAGCCTTGTCCAATTCAATGAAAACTCAGTTATTGCTATGGAATTGAGTTGAGAAACACACCTTTAAAGCAAACCAAAAACCAAAATGCCTAAAATTTAAATTTGCTTATTAATAGCAAATATGTAACAGCCAATAACTCCATGTTCTTACCTATTGCAACAGGTGAATGCAGCAATTCTTCACTTGACAATACTGAAACACAATGTTCCTTAGATACTTTTCGGTCTTCGTTTTCATTTGATATGTTTTCATTTAATGAATTTTCATTATTGTCAGTTATGTTTTGCCCTTCTGTAGTACCACAGATTGGGGAAGAAATACATATTTTCTTTTGAGAAACACTTGTCACATTTTCATCTGTCCCCTCAGAATTATTTAATTCACAGTAATTGTTGTGTGAGCTTGTTTCCAAACTAGATAAATTGTTTTCATTTCCCTTGCTAATTTCATGAAACATATGTAGCTCTTCTAGCACTAAATCAAATTTTCTCTTCAGTTCAAATTCATATGTGATTTTATTTTCTAAAGGTAAATACTTCTCTTTAACATCTTCAAGACATCCATTGTTCACTACAGATAAATGCATTTTTAATTTCTCTTCTGCAGCAATGAATGTTTTAGATTCATCTTCTGAATATGACATAATCAAGTCATTCATTACAGTCTCACATTGACTTTCATTAGTTACATGCGTTTGTTCATCCCTTATCTCCTCCTGTTCTTTTACATATTCAAAATGTTGTTTCAAAGTTGCTGGCTCTGAACCGATGGACTCATTTGTCTGCGTGTGCCCTTGTAAAGGAAACCGCACCGTTTCTTTAGCCCGTGAGTAGCTCTCTGCCCTGGCAGGGCTTCCTGCGGACGGATACTGTCCAGTGGTAGGAATTTTTTTACTTTGTTTTTGTTTGTCTGCACTTGAGGGACTCCTGCAGTGCCCATCTTCACTTACTGCTCCGCCTCTACTGACAAGAGAGCTGCTGTCTAATGGCAAAGCGACAGACTGACAAACATCTGAGGAACCGGGAAATACATTTTCAAAATTTAAACAAGTATTTTGATATTCTAGTTTTGATTTATTCACTAAATGTGGGCTATATGTATCTATTTTTTTGCAATATTCAGGTTGGTTTGTTTGGCTGTCTTGTAACAAGAGAGATTTACATTTTTCCACAGCTGTTTTTGACTGCTCAGGTAGAATTAAGACATCATTGGATTCAGCAGGAAAATCATGAACCTTTTTTGAACTAGTGACAGCATTTTCTTCAAACAAAGTTTTTTTGACAGAGTTGTCTCGGTTTACAACTGGGATCTGGTCAAAGTCTTCAGAATCGGTAGTAAGGGGAATCTTTTCATATGTGTCAAAAATAGAAAAATAATTTGTAGAAAAAAAAATATCAGAATTTATTTGCAACTCTTTTGACTTAACACATTCTTTTCTATCAGCATCTGTATAACTACAAGTACCCAAATATTTTTTCGTGGTATATGTGACTTCATTTATGAATTCATTTGTAGATTTTATGCAATTTCTACATCCAGTAGTTTCATGGGTTTTATTTTCACATAAAACAGCAGGAAAAGCTTTAAATCTTTCTCTATTAAAAGAACTATTAAACATTTTACTTGGTTTCTTCTTCTGCAGCTTTACTGTAGTTACCAATATTCCCCGATTCGTACGTTTACTATTTACCTTTCCCAATTTCAGCTGTGAATGACCAGGAAAGGAACTCCAAAATCTAAGATTTGCTCCTATCAGGTACTGTATTTTTGTGATATTGCAGCAATACATCTTCTCCAGTGAAGAACAATCAAAAGTGCCCTGCAGTAAGATTAAGCATTTAGCAACTAAAATTTGCTTTTTCATACTGTTTTTGCGACTGTCTGGCCTCAAATAGCTGCTAAATCCGTCGTGCCCTCTGGGTAAGAGGTGGTGCTTTCTGACTTGCCTTCCCTTACATAATCCACTTTTTTGGCTACAGAAGAGGGCTCCTCTTTTTAGGAAAGTGGACTCTTCTTCACCTAAAGATCTAGAAAAATGTCTTCTCTGGCATCTGCTATGTAACTCAAAACCAATGCTTTCCACAAATGTTGAACTTAAAAAGGCCAGCGAAGTTTCAGGTTTTTTATGAAATTCTGTATTTTGCCTCAAAGTATTATCTGGGCAGGATTTTAACCAAACTTGCTTTCCGCCAGATAAAGGAGGGTTCTCCACTTGCATAGACTTTGCCTCAGTTGGCAATAAAGTACTCCTGCTATTGAAAAAGGAAGCGAGAATTGTCTTTAGTGGTTCCACCTTCAGATGCTCTGAAATAATAGTCAGCACGAAAATGCATTTTTTATTGTTGTAGCCAGTTTTTATATTGCTTTTTACTAACTCTTGGGCATCACACTGCTCGTTTAATGTTTCACAAAAATGAAATTGATGTGTCACACTACCACCCTGACATGTGGGCATATCTTTAGATAAAGATTCAGTCCATGTCCTGACCCCTCCAAACAGTATGTTCTGAAATGAAAACTTTAATTTGAACATTTCCTTTCCCCTAAATCTGTTGCAACTCACTTTCTTATTTGGAAATTTCTGCACAATAACGTGAGGACAATTACTTTCAAATGTAATGTTTTCAGTTAAAAATCTTTTGAAATCAAGTATTGCTTTTGTAGAGATTTTTGATTCGGTTTCATACAAGCTACTGTCACTGCTGGCCCTCTGCACACCACTGTGTAAGGCCAGCTGATTTTTCTCTAATGTTTCTGGTATTACTGGAAAACTTGTCTGTAAAGGAAAACTCGTCACGTTCTCATTACTGCTCTTCCTCCCCATTCTCTTCAGAAGATCACTACAGCTGACACATTTCTCATTCTGAACGTTTTTAGCACTAATGTAAATGCAAATCCTCGAATTCTTGTCATCATCACCATCTGAATTCTCCAGCATTTTACCTTCGAAATAATTTTCAGCAAATATTTGATTACATGCAACATCAGTGTTCTTGTCTCTGAAATAAGTTACAGGTACTTTTCCCCTTTCTGCCAAAGCGCTGTGCTCTTGTTTGCTAATTGAGGAGCAATTCTTTTCTTTAAATTCAGAACCAGCAGTTGAAGCTGTTACACGGCTTTTATCATTTTGCAATTTTTGTTTCCCTATCTCAGGCATTTTTTGCACACCATGTACCTGTTTAGATTGCATCAAAGGTGGCTGGCCTTTAAAATTCTTCCAATCTGTCTCCTTCAAGTTAGTTGATGGCATTTTACTATTTATTTTATTTGAAATGCTAGGAAGTTGAAAATTAGGGATTTCCAGTGGTTGTATGCTTTTAAAAGGTTTCAATGTTGGAATTATATATGATGAATTATTTTTTTCTTTATTATCTCTTTCTGCAATAGTTTCGTTATTACTACTGGAACAATATTTACTTTCCGTAGAACATACTTTTTTCAGAAAATTATTTTTCTCATGTTCTGTATGTGAAAACACAGAATTAGCACCACATAAAAATGGAATTTGCAAAAGCTGGTATTGTTTCCACTTTTTATCAGAGACCAACTTATGACTTAACAATTCCATCTGAACCAAGTCCCCGTTTAAGGGGGTAAGTGAGGAATTGTTTTTGAGTTCATTATCACCATTTCTTTTATTGTTTTGTTCTACGCTGTTGTTCTGCTGCGCTTGGGCTGGATTTAGTACCTGCAGATTTTCAGATGTGTTAGCAGCACTCCACACACCCAGCGACTCCGTTTCAGGAAGCTGTCCATGTACATTCAATGAAATGCCATCTTCTGTAGTGTTTTGGTCTTCATTTTCAGGACTGCATTTTTCAGTGAGCAGTTTATTTTGTGATACTCTGCATGGTAATCTTTCATTACTACAAGTTTGAAAGTGGAAAAACTCTCTCATACTAGTTTTTCCTCCTGTATCACAACTTTGTGTTTCTAATGCCCAGCTGTTTTGTTTTTCTGATAAATATATAGGTTCCTGTGGTGATGTTTGGTACCTGTTCAGAGAGCGTATGTTTTGTTCTAGCTTCTGCTGCTCCTCTTTCTCTGTGCTTTTTTGATTACTTTCTCTTTTCACTCGCTTTGGATATAAGTAGCATTCCGTTTCATCTGACGATGCCGATAAAAATCTTTCGGAACATGTACCTTCCATGCTCACAAAAGTAAGTTCTACACTTGCTGAAACAGTCCTGAAAGTTAAAGAAATACTAAAGTATTAGGCACAAACGATCTTTTAACTATTTCCAAAATGTAAATGAAACAAAATCGGTAATTCCATTGTTTGCACATTACCACATTGATATTTGTTCTGTATACATTACAGGCCTGAAATAAAGGCAGGATCACTGAACAATATTTAAAACCAGGATTTAGAATTTAAAATGGAAAGTATTGACTAATTTGCAGACGTATGCAAAATTAAAATGGGTGATAATTCCAATTATCCTATGTCCGACTCCAAAAACCCCAACAGCAACAACAAAGCCGATCCACTGCATATGAGAATTTGTTAGCTTTCACAGTGATGGTTGGACTAGATGATCTTAAAGGTCCCTTCCAACGTAGACAATTCTATGATTCTGTGATTCTATTTCACTGTGTCCACTTAAAGAGACTACCTGAATTTTTCATGCATTTGTCACTTTATATTTTCACCAAAACAAACACAGAGAACACAGAACAAGAAAATAACACC
>JAOXJK010000023.1:108704653-108715061 GCA_025774025.1 Xenus cinereus
GCCAGTCTTTTTTCAGTGGTGCCCAGTGACAGGACAAGAGGAAATGGACACAAACTTGAACACAAGAAGTTCCATCTAAACATGAGGAGGAACTTCTGCATTTTGAGGGTGGCAGAGCACTGGAACAGGCTGCCCAGAGAGGTGGTGGAGTCTCCTTCTCCGGAGACATTCAAAACCTGCCTGGACACGTCCCTGTGCAACCTGCTCTAGGTGGACCTGCTCTGGCAGGGGGGTTGGACTAGATGATCTCCAGAGGTCTCTTCCAACCCCATATCATTCTCTGATTCTGTGATTCTATGCTTTGCGTGTATTAATTCCATATTCTCAGCCGTGTCCATACTGACTAAGAAAGACCAAGCATCATGTAGGATGTGCACTGTGTTACTGTCACCTTCCACGTGTGTGCAGCCAACAGTCCTAGAGCCGTTCAGAGATATGTCAGTCCTTCAAAGCTGGACCTGGAATAAAACTGTCCTGAAAAATCACAGACTCCCTGAAAAGCTCTTTAGTAAATGCTTACTAAACACTTAGTAGCATTTCTTGAGCTACTATTATTACATTTCCTCTCATTTTTGTACTCCGTTTTTTATTTTCTTTTTTGTTTCTTGTTAGAAACGGCGACAACTCTTTCATGACCTACACAAGGTAGCACTCATAAAAGGAGGAGGCTGTTCCAAAAAACAGAGTTAAATTGAAACAAAAATGCTGCCTTAAAACAAGGGAAACAAAGTGTGTGAGGATTCACAGGCAGAGATCCAGAAGGCATTGTACCTCAAGCTAAGAGTAATGGGGAAGTGCAGGACAAGGGCCCCTTTTTAATGCTTGGAAACGGGAGTGTGTCCGACACAGACCATCTTCTGTCTGTACTGGTCTGTCACTGCTGCCTGGCTGCCACCACGACCATCTTCAGTTCTCTGGAGACAGTCTGGTGCTCTGGTTTCCACTGGTAATAGACTCTTCTGTTGCTTTCAAAGGGGAGTTCTTCTACGTCTTGAGGGAAAGGAAAAGAACGTGCTTAAGAGGTGTTTAAGAACTTAAGCGAGCCCTATTTAACAGTAGGGTGAATCACACCCCTCTCTGACCCCTTTATTTTGTCCGCTGCAAGTGAAGTCAGTGCTTGACTGCCTCATGTCCTACGCATTTGACAGCTGTCACTTTGAATAAAAACTGCTGTTTATTTGAGTTGATATTTTGGACACAATCTCTTCCTATCACCTGATACACTGTCTGATCATCCCGCTCTATTGCTGTGACCGTATCATTCTCTATTATATTAACTCCCTCTACAATCCCAAAGATGTTCTAATTTTCCAGCTGAAATACCTTGTTTGCAGCTTAATTCCAAAACAGAGGTAGCAAAAAAAAAAAGACATTTTGTATACAGAGCACTAAACACAGAGATACAAAGGATCTTCATTCAATTTTATCTGCCACTATCCATCTTCTTCATAAAGGACAGTGAAAATAGCTCTGCCTGCCAGACAGTTCAAAACCTCTTTGTTGCAAGTCTGCAGCGCTGCTGAATTCAGGTCACACGCATCCAAAGGCACTTGGAATGCAGCGTTCTTCTTTTCATGCTAGCAGGGCAATTAACTCCATCCGTATGATCCTTGAGCCTGATTTACTTTTTGCTCAAGATACTGCATAGAACATACAGCCTTGTTCATAGCGCCATAGAAGGATTTAGGTTGGAAGGGACCTCTGGAGATCGTCTGGACCACGCTGCTCAGAGCAGAGCCAACTTTCACGTTGCATCTGACTTCAGTCCTTGATCGAGCTGCTCCGGGCTTTTCCAGTCAAGCTCTGAATATCTCTAAGGTTGGAGATTCCCTGGTGCCTCTGGGGTGCTTGCTACGAAAAGCTAGTTATAGCACTAAATTTTAAAGCAGTCCATCTTCCCTTTTGCAGTGTTGCTGTCTTCCAGTCTCTATGCTTATCATGTACAGACTAACTAAACCATGTGTAATACATGAGTAACGCACATAGTGATTCACTTTTAGTCTCAAAGTAGTATCTAGTTCTGATAAAAAGCTAGTTAAGAACAACAGATTACATTTAAATAAACAACTCTTCAATGTTGACTTCTTCTTTAAACACATCGTGAAGATACAAAATATCTACGCTTCCCGCTTTCCTCTTGAATTCTGTTTACAGCTAAGAAGTTATGTTTGAGAACTACATCTGCTTATCGGAAGTTTGCGATGTCCTTGGAAATAAGCCTGGTTGACAACAAACACAGCACCCCTTCTGCCATTACTAACTGGGTATATTGTGGACATTGCAGGGCTTAGCTGCTCAGGCAGCTTCTCAGATGAGTGGAGCCATTTAAGAGGTGATAAAGTCTTGCAGAAACTCGCAGGACGCACAGTTTATCTTGGGAGGTCCATAGTGTAAAAGCTAAGTGTGAGCTGCACCCACTTAACATTCTGCCAAACGATAAAATCAAAGTGCAAGATATCCATAGGACAACTGAGAAGCTTCACAAGACAGTTTTCCCTATATCGATTGCACCTCTGTTCCTGTATAAGCAAAAAGAGAACTGAAATAGGTATTCCACTGTCTTATAGCAATAAAAGCAGTGCAGTTTACTGATTTTGGTTCCTGAACTTTCACCTAGAGGTATTTGGCAAAGTGCACGATGTATAATTTCATGATAGTTTGGGGATGTATCAGAGGCAGGAAAATATTTAATAAAGTCTTCTAGTTCACCTACCAGGGCAATTCTGAAGTCTTGCTCAGTCCCTTCCTATCTAGCTTCTTAAAATTATCCAGATTATAATGCCTTTTTCATTGGCAAGAACAGATGAAAATCAAGTGCACAAGATGAAAGTGCCTTTGAAGCAGAAAATCAAAAAATGAAGTGCACTTTTGAGTAGTGTGTATTTAGTATCTACCTATGGCCATCAAACTTCACACAAAAACAAACTGATGGGCTTGGCAAAGCCTTTATTTGTTCTCTTTTTACTTCTGAAAAGCCTGTGCTGGGAACTATACTGTTTGACATACTCATAAATTACCCGGAAAACTACGTAAAACAGATGACAGTTACTGGAGGGCCTCAAAGTTACAGTCAATTGTGAAGAATCTGAGAATCATCCTATGATACTAAATGGCTGCATAATAAAACTATAGGAAAAAAAAAAAACCAATATGAGGGAATCTGCAGACAATCTCTGGAAACAGTAATTCAACATTCACCAGGAGAAGTGAATGGTGAAAAAATGGAGAAAAAGTAAGAAATTATTAGGAAAACACTACTGGTATTATATTTCTATAATCCATAATATGTCCAAATCTTCAATAGTGAGTGGTACTCTGGACATCCCACTTTACAAAAAAAAGATATAATAGAACTGAAAAAAAGTAGTAAGAGCAACAGCGATGATCAATGTGAAACAACTTTCATATGAGAAAAAAACAAATATACTGGGGCTTTTTAACTGGACAAAGGGGGTGATTAATGAGGAACACAACATGATTCTATAAAGTCATTGGTAGTATAAAACAGGAAAAAAGAAAAGGACTATACATAGAAAATTAAGAGTGGCCATATTGGATCAAGTTAGTCCAGCCCAGCATCCTATTTGACAGCAACCAAAAGCTCAGACATATTGTAAAGAGAACAGGAATGGGATGAACCGTGCATCTCCTGAGAAGTCTCAGTCTGAAACCATTTCTGGTTTGGTCACTGTCTACATATTCAGGATTTCCATGGATTTCTATATTCAATAGATTGCATTCTGGTCTCCCTTTAATTCCATGTAAACTTTTAGCACACAGAAATTTGGGAACAAAGAATTTCACAGCTGAACCTCGATAATTGTGAGATTAATCCCTTTTTATTTATTTGGAACCAGTGCTCTGCTTTGATGCCTCCCTTCTTGTGTTGAAAGACCCGGTAAACGCTCAATCCCCATACACCCCTGCCATGCTATTCATGTATTTCAGACCCCTGTCACATCCTGATCAGGCATCTTATTTGGTTGATCCCACTACAGAGGCAATTCCATACCTTTGATCATCCTTGGTGCCCTTCTCTGAGCCCTTTTGAATTCTACCATAGCGTCCATAAAATGGGAGATCGGCAGTGCATACAGTGGGCAAGAAGCAGGCGCTTCCCGTATTTATGCAGCAGCATACTGATATTCTTTGGTTTGTTTTTAATTCCTTTCCTAATAATCTTTAGCATTCAGCTTGGGTTTTTTTCACTGCTGCTGATCGCTGACATTTTCATTGAACCATCTATCATAACTTGAAGAGCTGCTTCCTTGGCAATAACGATCATTTCAGAGCCCATCATTTTAAATGTGAAGCTAGGGCTATTTTTAACCCCCTCTGCAGCAGTTTACGTTACTCCAAATTGAATTTCAACTGCCAGTTTATTGCCCCATCTCACAAGGTCCTTCTGCAGTTCTTTACATGAGGTTCTCATTTTTACTACTCTAAATAAGACAATATCCTCAGTAAACTTTGTCGCCTCGCTATGCTTTCCTTTTTCCAGACAATTTTTGGATGTGTCAAATAGGGTATGAGAAATCCCTTGCAGGACAAGAACTGGGATGTATCTTTAAAATTACTGTTCCAGAAGCTCGGCACAAACAAAATATAGTACCTCTCCTATATAATTAAATTGTGGAACTCATGGTAGCATGAAGTGATGAGGCTCAAAGGTATAAGAGGTTTCAAAACTAATTAAGATAAAATTCAGGAAAGAGACCTCCCTAACCTATTAAGGTTATAACATAACCTATTAAGCACAAACTTAGATTCAGAAAACTGCAAAATGTTGATTGTCAGGAGCTAGAGGGTACCAAGTAAAGGATTATTATCTATTTGCATCGTTTCTTATACACTTTCTCTGGGCAGCAGCTACTGGCCAGTGTTGGAGACAATCCGTCTGTACACAGAGCAGACATACACGTCTGATCCAGCGTGGCCATTTTTACGCTCTTTTATTAGGTATGTATTTCAGATTGGTATGTATTTCACATTTATTAATGCTTAAAAAATGTGCTGCATTTTTACATTTTCAAGAAGATACTCTATTCTGAGATATGCTAGCAATGAAGAGTAATCAAGCCTAAATATTTATGAAATAATAAACGACTGGCCTTATGAACTCAGTGCCCATTATGCAGGTTGAATATCTACCCCTCTTAAAATCTGTTAAAGACTTTTGAATGAGTTCTTCCTTTTTTTTTTTTTATTATTCCTCTTTGAACTATTTCCAAAAAGTGTATTTGTCCAGTGATAAAAAAGAAGATATGTTGATCTTTCAAGGGGCAGAACAAAACAATGGTATGTTTTCTTCTAATGGCAGAAGGTTTTGACTTTGAGAGCAATTGACTGGAATTTGAAGAGTGCATTACTCCGTGGCAAATGTTTCATAGGGTGCTTTAACATTAACATCCCATAAGTTCTTCAAAATTAAAACCTCTGATTTGGACATCAGAAGCTGTTTGCTGTAATGGGATCACAATTGAAGACATCATACTTCTTAGCAAAATACCTAATCCCAATTATTCACATTTGCAGTCCATGACTCTAAAGCTCTCCTGCAGCACATGTTCCTCTGTTCCTATATATCAGCCATAAGAAATAAATATTTTCTGAATTCTTTAACTTAGTGTGATTATGGCATATTTGCCAAGCATGAAGCAAGATTTCAATATCAATAAATCAAATGCATTCTTACATACAGTGTGTGGGAATCAGCACACTCTAACTGATAAATACATTATTTTTTTCTTTTTTATAATCTTCCACCATCCTGATCTAATAAATAGTATTATTTGTGGGCATTAAATGTGGGCATAAAACACATTTGTTTAGTCAGGTGTCAAAATGTGGTTGTTGGGGGTTCGCTTTTGGCAGGCACATAGAATTTATAAGAAGTAGCTGAAGTATTTCACCAAGCATGTGGGCAACCTGTGTGATCCCTGCTACTTTTGTAAAGTCTCCGGATGTCGTGGTTGTTAATATCAATAATGTGGGTGGAAGCTGATTCCTGGTTTTCCAAAAATTGGAAAAGATCGAGCTTCTGAACTACAGAAAATACTGTTTTCCTAGGTCTCAGTTGTCATTTCAAAATATAACTTGCTATCATCATAGCAACATGAAAACATTTTTATAATAAATGGATCACATCTCTATGATCCTTGTATTTTGGAAACTGAAATTCTTATGTTTCTTTGGTTGTAGGTTGGAAAACATCTAACAAAGAGGTACATCTAGTACATCAGAACATCTAGTAATGTGCTCATTTAATGTACTGGATCCTCACTTTTTATGACATAGTTTGTATAACTGGGCATTTAAAAATGTCTTTTCATTCATTTAATATGGAACCATTAGGAGTTGATTATGGCTTACTGTGAATAAATTATCTACTATATTTAAAATGATGACTAAAAGATGAATGATGTAAACAATATTAACAAAGCTGAAACTCACTTAACGGAGAATCACAAAAGCAGGAATACAGTCACTTGTATTTGAGGAAACTGTAGGTTATAGTGATGAAATGCTTTAAATGGCTGATAATCAAAATGCAAATATTTTTCCTGGTGGAAGCACAGCTCACAATCATCTTTTGAATATGGAATATTCAATAATAACACTTAGACATCTTGTGCAGTATTTGTAAGGTGAAACCAAGTGAACCTAAAGTATTTTATCCAAGTTAATTTTAAACATAACAGAATGCACTTTCCTCTTAGTATCTTTTTAAGTTATCTTAGTCTGAATGAAATTCTCTAGTTATAACATACATAAAATACTGTAGATCAAGGTGCATATTTTAATTTGTTAGTATGGAAGACTGCAAAGAATAGGAAAATTAGTAACGTGGTAAGTTAAAGCATGGGAGTGATGATGAAAAATGTTATATGACCATTAATATGAGCAATCCTTTGCCTGTTAAAAATAAATGCAAAATAAATAAAGTAATAAAGAAATGAAGCTATATTTTTATTTCTAGGAGGGTGTAGAATGCCGCTGTTAGGCACTGATTCTACAACATAATATAGAATTCTTCCTTTTTTTTTTTCTTTAAAGCTTCAACAATTAAAAAATAGGTTATTATAATAACAATCACTGTCTTTTTCTCTTTCTCTTGAAGAAATGGCATCCCTTTCTTCATGTAGTTTCAGGTATAAGATGCTTTCTGACATATACCATGAAGTCATAGTGTAGCTACAGTGTTAATTTATACATAATCTTCCTCTCCACAGACACGGAAAAACGCTCAAAGAATGGAAAAGTACCTAAAGCAGGCAAACGCAGGGACAAAATGTCCATTCATCGGCACTCGGTTCTGCCCATCCTGTTGAGTGGGCTGGATGGGAGCTTATTTTCCTGTGATCCCGGGCTTTCCTGGCACTGCTGTAAATTGCTCTGTCTCCAGCAAGCCCCGGGAATCAGGCATAGCGTACAGGTAGGTCGGCTATTCCTCTCCACTACTTCACAGCATGTAGTGATTTGATATAGCTGAAGGTCAACACTACAAATGAGACATCCTAGCAACTGGTAAATGGTTTCCACACTGACTGCTCGCTAAAACAACTGCTACACTATGTTGATTTAATAAGCAGTTTGCTTTTAAATTCAGCGATTATTCCTTCTAATCTATTTTCATATATTCAGGTGTTGCTGGCTTGAAAGAGGTATGGAATTTCAGTAATACCCATGGTATGAATAGAGATCAGTTAATAATTTTGATCAAAATCTCCTTTTAAAAATGTTTTTCACAGCTTTAGGGTGGAAAAAAAAAGAAAATGATGGGTGGAGGAAAAAGAAATTGAACAAGGTCTATTAGGTCCATAAATCCAGGAGGAATTTAATGTCCTTTTTTCAAGAATATGAATCAGAAATTTGTGCTCCATAAAAGCCTTAAGGTGGAAAAAAAAAATTCTTTTAGACCATGGGGCTTTTTCTTTGAGGTTCTTGCTGAACAGCTGCAAAATCCAATAGCTTCCTGCTTGGCCCAATCTTAAACATGGTCACCTGTTAGCATATGACATGAGAAAGACCACAGACATTTCTTTATTATCAAGTCTATTGTATCACATAAAAGTTATACCAGTTATATAGTTTTAACGCTTGTATGAAATTATGTACACCTGTACAATTTTATATAAAATGAATTCTTCTGTGTGACACAAAAATGACAGATAGGGTCCTTACAAAACCCCTATACTCAACCCCCATTTCAACTATGGATAGAAATTTAGAATAGACTGAAGATGAGGAAAGAAATCTGATCAAACATCTATTAATAGCTCAGATGTCCTGGTAAACATCAAGAAATTGGTAAAAGGGACCTTTCTGCAGAAAGGCTAAAAAAGTCAAACTATCCAGCTGCTTAAAAACCAACTAAGAGGAAGATAAGTAACAACCTAAAAATTCTATAAATGAAATTTTGTAAAGAAGGCAATAAATCATTTGACACATGAGATTGGGGAGTAAATAATGTAGATTTAACCTTGTGTGTGTATATAGTTGCATATGTGCCCACAAATTATGCATTTTTACAACTCTGATAGACTATAAGTTAAATATCTGAAGAGAAACAACAGAATCTTAGTTAAGCTATTGTTCAAAATGAAATTAAATGGGAAAAAACACTTATTGGCATTTAAAATGGCACCTAAGTCTCTAAGGCAGAAAAGACATGTTGCCACATGGTGGTATCTCACCCAACCTCAGAGAGAGTGTAAAATGATTTGCAGTAACTGCAATTTCTTTATCACAAAGATTAAATTGGGTGCAATTATTCCCAACTAAAATGCTCAAAGATCACCACGCTGTAGCCCAAGAGGTAAATCTACAATTGACCTATTACCCATTTCTTACCTGACTTATCTAAAAGACAAGATTAAAACCAGAGTACTGATTAACCGATTATTAGACTCAAATGATGGCACATGGACTGCATCTCGCTATGCTTTCTAAAATACATTATGTCTGCAGAAGAGGAAATATAATCTAAATTAATGCAAATTCAACAGATAAGCAACTGGGTCAGTGGTGTAGATCCCACAGATTTGAGCACCAGAACTGCCATTTTTACAATTAGTGATATTTCTTATCGGTCTGAAAACTACAGAGTGCTTTCCACGTAACCTAATTTAGGACATCTGCATCTGAGCTAACCACTCAAGGTTCCCTTTATAGACAATGGGGGAAAAAAAGGCACTTCTGGGCTGACATTCAATCTCAAGTATTTTAGATGTTTAGGAAGAGATAAACCATTAAAAATGCCTATTTGTTTCAACTGACTATAGTGGCAGCAGAGCGTGGCTAACTCAGATGTAGAGGGCTACTCCGATGTCTACGTTCGGTCAAGTGAATCTCAGCCCACGCATCTGCTATTAGATGCTAATCACTTGAGAAGAGGTTTGTCAAATAATCGCTTCAGAATAGAGCAGAGATACAATAGCGTGACAAGAGACTGTGTAATGAACTGCGTTGCAGCACGCAACGTCGTAAACTCTAAACAATTTTGCGTCTAGGAAGCGGTTGGACCAGGGGGTGAATAAATCCGGCCTCAGGGAGGCATTAGCGTGACTGGCCCGTTGCTGGAGCCTGAGTAAGCTCATTCAGGACAAGGTGTCTCTATCTTGAACGGCATTATAAAGCACAGACACGTCTTTTGACCAACACTGTTCTTTTATTGACTGTTAACCAATAGTTAAGCTGTCACTTTTCCACCGTGCAAGCTCAGCGGGATCACAGGGGAAAACATTATCTTCGCTGAGACTGACGCTTGCAACAGACATTTAGGCTGCGCTGTCTGGGCTTCCTCTTGAGTGTCTACCCTGTGCTTGCCCGCAGAGCTGCTCTGCTCGGAAACGAGAGAGCAGAACACGCTCTGCATTTATTAGCGGACACCTCTTCGAAGCAAAAGGAATGAGGAACTGCCTGCCCTCCTCCATCTCGTCCCTCCGCAAGACAACTAATTGAAAGCACGGAAATTGTATGGTCTCTGGAAAGCTCGTGGTTAAGGTACTGAAGAAATGTGAAGAAAGAATGTATGTCTTACATCAGATATACGCATACATGTTCTAGTATACAAAGGTGGTCAGAGGGCTGGAGCACCTCTCCTGTGAGGACAGACTGAGAGAATTGGGGTTGTTCAGCCTGGGGAAGCCAGGGAGACCTCAGCCTCCCTTCCACTACCTAAAGGGGGCCTGCAGGAGAGATGGGGAGGGACTCTGTCAGGGAGTGTAGCGATAGGACAAGGAGTAACAGTTTTCAACATGAAAGAGGGGAGATTTAGATTAGATATTAGGAAGAAATTCTTTACTGTGGGGGTGGTGAGACACTGGAAGAGGTTGCCCAGAGAAGCTGTGGATGCCCCATCCCTGGAGGTGTTCAAGGCCAGGCTGGATGGGGCTTTGAGCAACCT
>JAOXJK010000023.1:108734348-108765230 GCA_025774025.1 Xenus cinereus
TTTATGAGATTTCCGATTCCAGTAAGATCTACACAGCAGCTGGTAGCCATTTCCGTCTTGTACTGTTGTTTTCCATTGAAAATACAGTAAAGAAATCTGCAAAAATTAGCAGTTTTACGTTTGTTCTGAATGAGCGAAGTTAGTGGTATCACTCTAGACACTTCAGTAATGAGGTACTCTTCTCTAAATTTTGAATCTTGGAGAATAATAAAAAAAATAAGGGATCAAATTCACACAAGTTATATGGGCAAATTCACCACATTTCAACTGTGCTATGGTAATTGGCCATAGTGCAAAAATTCAATTTACAGTAAAAGTGACCGAGTTGTGGTTGTACAATGAAAGGAGATGTATGCCATCAGTGGGCAGTGGCATTAGCAGTGCTGTTGACAAGCACAGACATCCGGCAACATTTAGGAGCAAATGGAAGGATGACTTGATGGTGTTTGATTAATAAAAATTCCCATAGAGTTGGATGTGAACTGGAAATTTCTTTTCTGAATCAATCCCACCCTGAAGTAGCTGGACCAAAGTTCAACGCCGTGCAAATATAAGGACTCATTCTGTGACCTGATCTGTCAGATTCTGACTGGAAAAATTGGATCAAAGAGTGTATTTGAACAGTGCAAAGTACATCCTGAACCACCAAAACACTTCTGCGGGTGTTTACATTTAAATCCATGGGAAAATCTGTTAGTTTGAACACATAGAGTTGACTGGAAATGTAGGTGTTAGTGTTCAGAAAACTCATAGCCTAAAGAAGATGAGACTCGGGGAAAAGGAGCATGTGTGATCATGAATCATGTTGGAGATGTAGGCAAGGATTTCAGTGCTAGGGAGAAGACATTTTAAATGAATCAAAAAGGAAAGGGGGAAGTGGGGAAAATGAGTAGGATATCATTTGAAGATGGCAGAAGGTAAAGATGTCAGCATCTAAGAAACTGAGGAGTGGAGAACCTCTCACAAAAGAGGTGATTAATTGGAAATGGAAAATTATGGACAGTTTCACCACTTTTCATATTTATAGGTGTTGTGAGAAAACTTTGCTGGGAAAAAATTGAGTTGCTAGGAAAAAATGAATTTAATTATACATCTCGCCGATGTTTGCCGCTTTCCTCTGAACTGCTGCTTCATACGTAGCGGTACGCAAGCCATATCAAACTGTAGGAGGGCAAAAGCATTCACTGAGTTAGGTGCTTAGAGGAAGCCTTCTTGAGATGCAATAGCTAGCTAGCTGAGCTGGGATAGCTTTGTTTATACCTATGTGTGAGTGAGATGAGCGATACAGGTAGTTGTTGGAGAAGGGGAATTGAGATGTTTTTAAGTCCCATACAAACAACTCCTAAAAATGACCTGAGAAACATCCCCAGTTTCCCACTGGGAGCGAGTTCTGTGTGGGTGCATGGGAATTTGCTCATCTAGAGGCGTTTGGGACATGAAACTAAGTGGGGAGAAGAAATGAAAAATAAAATGTGAAGCATTTGCATAAGACTTTATATGTTCTCTCATCATATGATTCATTGATCTTATGACTGAACTGCTGCTTTTAAAAATCCTGCTTTTCTGCAGTAAAAAGCTGTTAGTTTGGGGCCCTGATTTTGAAGTATTTAAATGACAAGTTGCTCATTGTTTTGCATTTGTATTTATGTGCCATGTAGTTTTGCACCACTGATGTCAGTTTTGAACGGGATATGACACCTACAGTATTGGCAAATTTATAGAATTTGAAATTATTTCATTCACATCGTATTACATGATGAAGCAGGAGGAAGAAATGTGGCTTGTCCAAAAGCTTTTAGAAAATTGATGGCAAAGCAGAGGATGGTATCCAAGACCCTGATTCTCATAGTGAACTGTAGATCAATTGTAGACCAATTGTACTCTGTTTGATAAGAGTGCTGTAGTGAACTTCCCTTCATTGGGGGAACGCAGTTTACTCTGCTAATTGGAGAGAAATTGAGCAAAATCTCAAAAACACTATTTCTAGTTGTTACAAGTCAAGGTGGGAAAACGTTTGGCATTTGTGCAGATTTTTCACGGATAAGCTTTGAGTATTTCAGTCCCATACATCAGTAAAGGCCAATCTCTTCCTCGGAAGAGTTGCCCATGCAGTTCAGGCGTCGTTCCCATATTGATGATTGTCTTCTGCATCTGGCAGTGAGATGACTAATACAAGAGCTGCTGGTAGGGTGTCCAGATTTGGGGTTTGAAAAGAATGAGGATGCAAATCTAGAAATTTGGATGAAAGCAGTGTCCCATTGGACTTTTGGTGTGACACTGGTCTGTCCTGAGTGAAATGTGATGTCTGATTACCCCAGCACCAGGTGATCTACGTTCCTTGCAGTGGGAGGGTGAATGGTGGCACCAGCTTGGGCTGAGCTCTCCATCAAGCCCAGCTCAACCTTTCCCAGCTAGGTCAATATGGTCACTGATCGAGTGCATCTGCTAGAAAGGGGAGCTTTCCCTGTTGCCTCGCTGCCCTATTACAACCTATTCCTTTGTGGTTTAGCTTACCCAAGCGACCTTATTTTTTCTTTTCTGAGTGAAGGGCCATGGCTGTTTTTTTGTTGTCCTGCCTTGCATGTGGCCATACAAATCTTAGGTTATACACAAGCCATTAGGCAAGGAGTTGTTTCCAAAAATGAGAGAGGTTTTCTTTGGAGGGTATAACCCTTTTTGGCAGCAGAACTTGATTATGTCAGATTAAAATCGCTATGAAATCATCCTTTTGTGCAGTAATGGGACCAATACAGAGTTGTTGTCTGCCTGTCACCTCTTCCTGAGGTTTGTCTTTCCTCTTGGCTCTCTCAGGTACATGCTATGAAGCTAAACAGTGCAGTTTAGAAATGCTGGCTGTCCTTATAAATTTTTAGAGAAGCAGGTGCATGTGTGTAATTTATGAGCTAAAAATAAAAGTATTAATGAGCTAAAAGTATTTGTTACTAAAAATTGTATACCTTAAATTTGAATGATAAAGCCACCAGCAGTCTAATTTGCCTCTGTCCTAGGTTTCTGTGCTTTTGCTGCTGAGATCTCAGTAGCGTGGTGGTGTGATAATGGAGATTCACTTGGGCTAGAACTGATCTGGAGGTAGTCTGCAGAGCACGGATTGAGCTCTTTAAGCAGATAGTGAGGACGTACATGTCTCTGTTATCTCTGAGTTTTAATTACATTAGAATAATTACATCACTATATTACAGTTACATACAATTACTACATCAGTTTGAGTTATTGCTTTAGCCCTAGTCCTTGACATATGATTTCTTCTTAGGTTTTTGCATAATAAAATACAAGTATCAGCACTTCACAAAACATGAAAATTTATTATGCACACACAGTTGTCAAAGTAAGATCAAATAAAATCCCAGATCAGTTTCTCATTTGGACTTGGAGTTATCCTTTAGAAAGAAGCCTGCAATTGACCTCTTCTCAGTTGTATGCTTTATGGCCGACCGTAAAATGGTGGAGCTCTCCTATAATTTATAGCGGAATTCCATTGTAGACAGGCTTTGTGGCTTTTCCCCTTGGACATGCGAAACATTACCTAGAAATCAGTTTGACTATGAATAAACTGAAACGTGAAGATTTCTCAGTACAGTGCAGTAAACAGGCACAACTCGTTACGTTCTGCTAGTCTATGAGTTGTGCCTGAAATTTGTCACTACAGTGAGAGTTGGCAGAAGTGGCTAATATCTGTTCGGGCTTGTTTCAGAGGGGAATGGGAGTGATACCGTAAAGATTGACATTTTTTTTTTTAAAAGTACTAGAGCAGAAGAAAATTAAAGGTACATATTTTATGTGGAATAATCCAGAAGTTGTGTGTTCCCTCATTTTCCTTTGAAAAATTTCTTTGGCCAACTGTGGGCGATCTTTACTTCCCATTTATTATTATGGCGTAATATTTAAAAGTGGAGTCATTTGAGCACCAATCACGCTGGATATAAGCCAATTCAACTCCATCAGGCTCCATTAAGTTGCTAGTAAGTGCTGTCAGCCAAGTCCACATTATGGAAGACAAAAGATGAATATCTGCCGTATGTAAGAGTTGGTTGTACTTTTTTTTTTTCTGCACAGCAAGGTTCCAGAGCTCGTACAGCAAACTTTTCAGTTTAGGTGTGTATTCTGAAAGTGGAACACCACGGTCAGGTTGTTTTCAGCAAATGAGCTTGCCAGTTTTATTCTGTTCCTGCAGTTTCAGGCCAGTCAATGGAACTTTTTGTCACTCTAAATGAAAAAATTAAAGGCAAGGTCTAGCTGTAGTGGGACTTTGCTTCGGCAGCGACAGCACTACATCCCATGGCTAGCTGAAGGGGCTCAGTTATTTGATACTTCGCTTATTTTTCTGCCCGAGGCACTTTGACAGCACATGCCGTAATGTGTCACTGCAGTTTTGCTTGTTCCCAGGAGGACAGATGAACAAGCAGGGAGCAAACAACTCTCATCCTGCCTCTCTTCTGGGCAGCAGGCACCGATCGATAGGGAGGGCAGCTCCCTGCACTCTAACGTTCCTGCAAGGATTTCTCCAAATCTTCCTTAGCTCAGACGAAATAAAAGCAAGCCCAAGTAGTGGAAAGGCAGAATCCGGCTGGTGGGAAGCAGCAAGAAGCCCTTTCTGCAGTGAGCAAATGAATCACAGAATCTCCATGGTTGGAAGGGACCTCTGAGATCATCGAGTCCAACCACTTTAAAAACAAAACAAAACAAACAGAAAAAAACCACAAAACCACGTACCACCCACCAACCAAACCCCACACCAAAAACAACACAACACACAACCCCCCACCACATCACACCCACCCACAAACCAATAATCGTGGGCACTAGAGCATGCCCTGAAGAGCCATGTCTACATGTTTCTTAAATACCTCCAGGGATGGTGACTCCACCACCTTCTTGGGCAGGCTGTTCCAGTGCCTGACCACTCTTTCAGTAAAGTAATTCTTCCTTATAGCTAATCTAAACCTCTCCTCCCGCAACTTTAGACCATGAAGTAGGTGTTCAAAAGGGAGATTAGGATTGGAATATATGCACTAGCATGAAGCTTACTTAACCTGTCTACATTTTTTGTCTCTTATCAGATGGTTTCTTCTGGTTTTGTGTCAGGTAATAATCTCCTGTGCATCTGCGTTCTATATGTATTAGCTCATGTCTAGACTGCTTTGGAGTCTAGTTGTCCTTGGTTGGGGAGTGGATGGTGTGGAGTAAAGCTCAGAGGATACCGCTGAGGTCCTGCTTCTGCCTTTGGGTGGGCACATCCTGCTGGCACCGTCTCTGCCTTGGGCGGGCTGGGGAGAGCCGTCCCCGGGACGTGCCTGGGAGCTGGGGCACCCCGTCCCTCCAGTGCACAACTCACCCCAGCACCCACGGCTCTAATGACAGCTGGCACCTACCGTGAAGATAGTCCAAGTGAATAAAGCCCTGAAGACACCACAGACAGCTTGAATGATAACCTGTTTTTCCTAAGAAATAAACAACCCACATCAGGTCACGAGTTTAACCTCACTTTTCCCAAAGGTCCGTGCGAAGCTTTGAGGAAAAATTTCTTACTCAGCTATTTCACACACAGGCTCAGGATATCGTGCCATTACCTCTGCTCTGTCAGCTGGCTCCAGAAAAGCCTAACTTATTTTCTCTACATTATTCATGAAGAAGTTTGCAGAGCTCTGTGCAGAACCTCTATACCGTACAGTATGGAGTATATAAAGGTTTATAAAGTATTCAGTACCAGTGTCCATAGCATGTGTGGGGATCTTTAAGTGTCTAGGTCCATGGATCTTATACCTTCTATGTAAAATGAGAGATCACAAGTAGTGGAGTAGCAAAGAGGAGCTCTCCTGTTCTGATGTTCTTTGGGAAAAGCTATTCCGAAATAGTTCTATGCATAGATACTCTTAGTCTGGAAAATTGTTATTCCTGGAAACATAGCTTTGTTAATAAAATTCTTTTCTGAAGAATAAGAAAGGGATGAGTGTGTTATTCTCAGGAACCTTTTGTAGTTCAAATCCACTGCCGATTTTAGGCTGAACTAATAAGCAAGTATAGGCATGTCCATAGTGATTGAATCATTAGAAGAGTTTGGAAGAATTACATAAACTTGAAAGATGGCAGTTTTCACAGCTGTAAAAGCAACTCTCTATATGGAAGAATAGCAGGCTAAGTCTGAGACTGAAACCACAGCTCTATAAATGGGCTTATTGCACATCGTGTTCCTATCTGCAAAATCCAGGAGGTAATTACCTGGCTTAACCAGGCACAAAAGAAGGGCTGTCCCAGGAAGAAGTTACCTCATCCTGAGGTTGGAACCAAGACAAAGTTTCCTGGGCCTGAGAAAGGTGTATGTACCTTTCTCAGGGTTTCCATGCTGTGGCAGCCCGCTTATGAGGCAGTTGGTGGTTAATATCTCCCTTTTGTCTCAGTGACGAAACCAGCCTCAATTCTTTTTCCAAAAGCTCAGCGTTGTCTGAAATACCACTGTGTAACCTGTGGAGCTTGCTGCTTGGGTAAGTGAAGCTTGAAGGACAGCCTACGCAGTTTCCAGGGTGTAGGAAACATTAGGAAATACTGACAAAATCAGTGTGATAAAATAAATAGTATTCTTCGGCTGCTCTTTGTCGTACTTTGAAAACATTACTTTTTATGGCCACAGATTTTCCAGTGGGAAACACTGAATGCAGTTCAGGACCAGCTTTGTCTAGACTTCCCCTTGTCCTAACTCCAAGAAACTGTTTGGCTCCTTGTTCACGGTACTAGAATTAAATTCTGTTTTTTGACAGAAAATCACCCCCTGATCCACATCAGCATTTTTTGATGGATAAATAACAGTTGCATTACTTATATTGGTATCTAATATTGTAACTCAGGTATAGCACTTGTGGCACATTTAATGGTATTTAGTTATCTAAAAAGTGCTCTGTCAGAGCATACCGCAGATATCTAGGTGGTGGATGTAGTTTTGCTATTTATATCATCGTGTTCTACAAATATTAATAACACTGCGCTTCAGAGTGAGCTGCAGCCATAAACCTGTAAAATAACTCCCAACAGTTCATCTTGATAGTCTGTTGAAATTGGACTGCTCTGACTCTACCCGCTTCAGGCTGACTGCCAATCTCATATTTTATCCTGAAATTCCACAAGGAGACAATCAAAATAAACACTAGACTAGCAACAGCTTGCATTATCTTTAAGGCAGTAGCTGGCATTGGTTTCACTTTAGCCTCTCTGTGGCTTTCTTCATTTGAAAAACCATGAAGTTTGACCTTTTGGATACATTTTACTCTTACTTATTCCCCCTGTTGACTACAGTGGGAACTGAATGGATGTAGCTGAGAGGAGAATGGGTATATCGTAGATGCTCACCTGTTACGACTAAATTATCCCTGTTAGACCCATGTTGCCCAGCACCAGCCACTTTATATAGTGCATATCTCCTCACTGGCTTGCTTTCAGGATAGAAAAATGCAGCTATTAGATTTGCGTTTGAGTTTTCTTAGGAGGGGGGGCAAAAAAAAAGCAACCTGGAAAATACAGGATTATTCCAGGCACCATTTCAGAGATGTACAGCTTTTTGTTCTGCAAATGCTTTTTCTTTGCTACTGCTTTTGAAAATAAGCTGATCTTGTAATTTGCTATTAAAGGTGGATGTGATCAAAATAACCGATCATCAAGGTCAGTATACCCTTGAATCAGAGAAGTTTGCTAATTTTAAACTTAAGTGTTTTTCAGAAAGTAGTGTGTTTCGCAAGAATAGAAGAGGTAGAATGTAGGATTGGGACAATATGAATGTGCACACATCTCTGCCAATGAAAGCAAAGCTTGCAGGTCTAATTTTAGGCTTTTCAGCCTTGGTATTGTTCCCTACAGCACAGTTATTTTCCATATGATACAAAGCAGTCCTTTTTTCAAATTTTATAAACTGCTTTAGAGAGCAAAAGCACGGACAAAGTGAGTATGTGTCATGGTTGAAAGCAAATCAAAGAAGCTTAACTGAGGCTGAAGTTAACAATGATTTCATGTCATTTCTATATTCATAGGACAATTCTTTAAGGAAAGCAAGAATCTACAGAAACATCTCATGAGACCTGGAAGTAAAGAGTTATACGGTGTCTGAATTGGGACCCTTGGCTGTGACTGGATTTGCTTCAACCTGTTTAATTAATTTACACTGTGCTTAGATGCCCAGTAACTTAGTCCTCGTAAAATGTCAAAATGACCTGTCCTGTTTGGAGAAGTAGGACTTACAAGATACCTACCTGTCTCCGGGTGCTTGAAACTAAGTACTGTAGATGCACTGGGGATGTTGCAAATAATTATTTATGTAACATCAGATACATGATATTTTTCTAAAGTTATGTTTTAGTGATACATTCATATAAATGAGTTTATAGAATTACAGAAATATAGTTCTGTAGAAATGATTGTGTTCTTTCCTATATATGAATTACCAAGGACTGGAGCCAGCTGGTACTGAGCCATTCCTCATGGAAGTATCAGCAAGTCAATGGTACTAACCTGTCAAAACTACTAAAAATACCTTTAAAAATTAGTAAATTAACATAATTCCCATTTTTCATCCAAGAGAAGCTTATTAACTGAATGCATGACAAGGGCCAGAGAAATTGGGGTTCATAAAGCTGTGTGATTTTTGTTAGAAAATCTGGACCCCAAAAAAGCGCTGTTTGAACCAGGTTGGTCACTAGCTGTATTGGCAGAAAGACTGTTTCTTGGGAAGAGTCTGCACAGGGTTTGCCGTAGCATTGAGCTGGTATCTTGTCCCACCAGTTTAGCCAAGATCCACTGTCTCCTCGCTGTACTTCGCCAGCCAGGTGGCACCTAGGTTTGGGTCAGGAGGACTGAAGCACAGTTTGGCTGTAGGCTCTGCAATTGTCCCTGAACTGGGAGAGTCAGCTCAGTCTGAGCTCAAGGGTGGAATGTTTTTTTTCATGGCATTCTAGCTGTCTAGAAGTTAAATGTTTAGTTTAAACTAATTGTGTAGGCTTTCTCATTAGTCAACAAGAGTAGGCATTTCCAGAAAGCAATTAATCCCACTTATCTTGTATATATACTTTTAGCATGGGATGAATTGCCTCTTGGTTAATCGGGTGCCTGTTTCTCTCCATTGCGCACTGGAGTCTAGATGACTAGTTTAGATTAGATGTCCGACTTCTAATGGCTACCACCCAGGTAGAAACAACCTGGATTAATCAAAGTCCCTCCTAATGGCTATATAACTACTTCCCCTTATTATTCTGTGCATGATTTGTAGATCCTGTGTTAGAGAGAAAGAGTCTTCTCTTGGTTTTTTTTTGCAATCATTTCAAATAATTTGGCATTAATAGCACGATTTCTCAGTTTTCTGTTGTCTCTGGTCATACAAAAGTTTTAAAATTTGTGACTGATTTTTGTTATTCACTGTCATCATTAATAATAATTTTTTAAAAAAACATTTTAATTCAATTTCTTGAGGAAACATATTAAGTTACAGACTGGTGGTTTGATGTCCTTCTAGATTCTGGCCAGGTTCTTAGAGTCATAAATCAACCCAGCTCCTTTCAAGTTAGGGAAAAATAATGTTTCTAAAAGAGTTTGGAGCACTGATACTGGCATAGGGTGGAAGCATGATGTCAGCGAAGAATGAGCAGACTGTCGAGTGGCTTTATTCGGTGGCAGGCACTAATTTGATGGAAACTTCAAAACAGTGAGTGTTTGGTTGTTTGGGGGATTGCAGCTCCTCAGGGCTTTCCCGTGCCTGTCAGATTTAATACTTTTTTCCTCTTTTTTTGGCAACCAATCTATACGGCAAGCAGAGCAGAGGAACAAATTGATTCTTCCTCTTAACCTTAAAAAAGGTTTTTCCTACATGTTCTGAAAAGTTTTTGTGAGAAGTATAGCTAGTTTTTAAAAGAGAAGGCACAAATGCAAGTGACATTTCTGACCCCAAGGCCTTTTCTGTTTCCATTTTATCTTTTTATCAGGGGCAAACGGGCAGCAGTAAGAGTCATGTCTGCATTTGTTCTGGGAAAAACAAGCAAACAAACAAAACCAATTCAAGCCTTCACCTAGAAACCCAGGTGATAATAAGGGTGGACAATGGTGTCTGCTACAAGTGAAACACAAATAGGTTCACTCAACACTGCTTTGTTAGGATTGAGGAGAGAAGAAAGGATATAGAATAACATGTAGAAAATGTAAGTAACAGCGTCTCTCCCCAGTAGTTTGAATGCTCTTTTTCTACTTGAGGATATCAAAATTAATCTCATCCCTTAGGGATATCAACTCCTCCCACGCTTCTTCCTCTTATCCCACTTTTTAGGTGATTAGATTCACCGAGACCCATTAGGATCTGAAGCTGTTGTGCTGTGTGTCTCACTCGCCGTTACTGCTAATGAACATAGCTGGGTCTGCTGCTCTTCCTGCCCACTGACAGCTCCTCTCCGTGAGCATCTTCTTCTCTGACTAGTCTGCAGTGATTTTGGGTAGTCGGAGGAGCACACATACACACCCCACACGTTTGCCCACATGTGAGAGAGACATTTGTATCGGTCTTGCCTTCCTCCCTGCACCTGCATGTGACGCCTGTAAATCAGGTGGCTGCCTTGGGTTGTTTAAGCTTTACACAACATAATTATAAGGTGCAGAATTCATTTAGCTTCACAACCTGGTTTTTTTTTTTTTTTTAACATGAAATGCTCTTTAAAATATGGTGTAGCGTGTAGCATCATTTGAACATGCTGCAGCCTGCCCCTGGTCATTCCCGTTCAGCGCCTGCCCCTCTGCAAGATGCTGAGAGCACTGCTGGCAGCCTGGGCATCCATCCTTCTCTGCTTCTTGGGAGTGGTTGTTTTACCTTTGTGCCTGAAAATGCCAAGATTTTTTAACTGTCAGTAAGATGTTGCCCAGATTAATTTCTCTGCAGTTTAAGCAAGCCTACCTCTTTTTTTTTTCCGTATGCATACACCTTGCCTGCTGTGAGCATCACTGCGCTTTCTGCTTTTGCTAATGAAAAGCCAAAAAAGGAAAAGAAAAAGTGCAGATAAGACACCAGGGATGATGAGAATTGGCATTGTGTAGGGAATAAGACCCAGGTAGGAAGGAGGGAGGGAAGAAAAGTGTGAGAAAGTCAGGATGAGCTAGTAGAGATTTACTGGGACTGGCTTGGAAAGCGCACTGCCAGGGAGGGGGTGGAAACCAAAGGTGCAGGGAAAAGATTGGACGAGGAGGAAGAAGAGGGACAACTTGGGGCTGAGATTCACACTCAATTTACTGTTACCTAACCGTCTGTCTGACAGCAGAGCCTTGGTAATACTTTGTAGACACTCTTAACGCTAAGCATGTCTGCATAATAAAACCAGCTTAGCCTATATTTATTGTGTGTGTATATCTATATACGTGTTGGTGTTTCTCAGCAACATTATAGCCAGTAATTTCACTGGGCTATTTGGGCATGTTCCTTACCCCACTTTGTTAATGTGCACTCACAGCTTGGCACTCACAGCTCCCTAGGACTAACGTTAATATGACATATGATTATTCATGTGCCTGGCTATTTTTATGAAGAATCAAATGCCAACCTGAATATTTCACACTGACAGTGTGTGAGAAATCAGGACCTTCAAAATACTAAGAAGTGGTAGCCCGTAAAACAAGGCATGGATGCACATGCTGGCATTATGAAGTTCAGTGCCTGACCTGCTTTGTATGCTGGTGTCATATTCTTAGAAAGTAGAGGTGACAAAGTTTAAGTTGCATTTTGAGCAGGGAATGCAGCAACTAAGTACTTCAGATGAGATTTGCATAGCTATTTAGGTATTTGGTGAGATTTCATAAGAGCACTCAAGCTGCCGGAGAGACGGTCGATACATTTATACTGAACGTCACCTTGACTTACTTGAATAGAAATGAACCAAGGCAATTAGATAACAGCATCTACATTAGCAAGTGGTCCAGACGCGTAGAAGTGCTTACATGTCTTTGTAAATCTGGCTTCTTATACCACTTGCCTTGAAGTCTACATTTTTTTCCATTCCAAGATACACACATTTTCCCAGAGAATACAATACAGTTTTTATGTGAGAAAAGAAATTTTTGATCTTTTTCCCTGAATCTTTTTCTTGACATTCGTTTACTCCCCTCCCCTTTTGCCTGGCCTTAGTAATGGGGCTGCTCTGATCAGCAAAGATGAAGGGATTTTTTCCACCATGAAAAAGCAGGCAGATTTCCTGAATCTATTTTTTTCTGTATTGCCTTTTGTCTTGGAGATTGAAAAACATCGTTACCAAAAGTCCATCATTTGGAGTTGTGTTCAGTTCCAGAGGGGATTCTGTAACAGGTTCTCTTTATACTGAGTCTTTTTGCAGTAATTTAGGAAAAAAAAAAGGGGGGGGGGTGGAGAAAGTGCTACAAGTATAACCAGCTCAAACAATTCTTTGCCCTCTGGCAGCCAGCAGTTTTTATATTGCGTCCTCTGATTTCATTTACTAGTTGTTCCAAATTCCTGGTGAATGCCACAATAGCTTTTAAGATTACTGTGTTTCTTACTGCTGGATTTTGAAGATTTGGGGAATTCTTGTTATTATTTTATTCCACTGCTTACCTTATTACTAAACTGTATCCTTCATTTCCTTTCACTTTTCCCCTACATTCTCACACCAAAGAGAGTTAACAGCTCTACTGGTGCAGCATTTAGCATAAGGAGGGCCTGATCTTACTGTAGACTTGTTAGATTACCTGTTGTTTTAAAGCTTTAAATCAAGACCAGGTGCCTACCTAAAAAATGTACTGTGTTCAATGACAGAGATTGGAGATGAGCCAGGAATTTGTATGTGAAATTCTACTATTTCCGTCCTGAACAATCATAAAACTTCTTCCCAAGTTTTTAAAATATGTGAATCTATGAAAGCCTTTATCAAGTTTTTAGCCTTTAATGATAGCAATGTGTTTAAGCCATCTTCTATCTAGTTTTGAATTTTCTAAGTAATTTTTAGTATGTATATATGTATAATATGGTAAGAGATAGTAGGCATAAAACCAGTTATAACATGTCTTTGCAATTTATGGAGAGTGGGGAAAAAAATGAAATGTAGTCATAAAAGACTTGTTCAGTTGACTAGTGAAGTGAGAAAGTTTGCTTACAATTTGAGATTACCCATAACAGTAAGATTTAAATCTGACTATAAAGTACTGCAGCATGGTTCTGAAATACTGAATATTGGGAAGATAAAATGGCAGGTGAATTTGTTGGCAATAAGAGGAAGGTAATGTCTGTAGGACAAAATATATTCATGATTAGAGATTAACAAGTAGAAATTGGGAGAGGAACTGAGCATTAATGAGGATAGATCTCTGAAATTACCAGTTCATGACAAATAGCAGCTAAAATGGCTGGGAAATACTAGGACAGAAGTAGAAAAATATTCTACTGTATAAGCATATGGAGCATCCTATCTGTAATTATAGTCACTTGCATGATAAAGAGTTAGTAAAATCATAAAAAGTCTAGAAAAAGGGAGCAAAGTTGGTTAGGAACATGGAGCGTAGGCTGGGGAGAGTCTAGCTGTTTCATGACTGATGAGGATCAGGTAAATAAGAAATAGTCATTGTTTCTCACAGTACAAGAAATAGGGTCACCAATGAAATTATTGTATAACCTTTAATTAAATTATGAAACTGATTACCACAGGATGTTGTGGAGACCAGGATATAAATGTGGTCAAAAAGGGATCAGACAAATTCAGGAGAGATAATTTAATCAGTGATTATTACACATGATAGTCTGGAGAGTCAATGGAGAGAGAACAGCACCTCCAAAGTATGACTCATCCTATCCTAGGAGGAATGTCTTAGATCAACTTGCTGAATCGCTATCTAGAGATGACTGTGGCTCTGTTGGCCTAAATGACTATCTTAGTGTAGAGACCAAAATTTAAGAGCATTACAGCCAAGTGATTTCAATTCCACTATGGATGTTATATTCATATTCTAAAGTTGTGTGGCATTTTTACAGTTAAAAACTGTGAGTGCAATTAAATGGTGAAGATGGCATTGACTATAAAGAAAGAATAGTTTTCTATTTGTCATCCAAGATATTTTTGTTTTTTCTTAGCAGCAGTTTAATTTGTGTACCTTATTGCAGAAGTACAAGAAATAGCAAAGAGATTATATCATCCTCACAGTCACTCCCAGCTTCTGGAATCATTAGAGAGAGCAACAACCATTTTTTATCATAAACCTTTTCACCTTCACGTTCCCCAGTGATGAGTGAAGTAATCATGAGGTAATGCCAAGGAAGGCAGTGTTTAGTATTTCTAGCTTTCCAGATTCTACAAACTTAAATAGTCCAGGGTAGCTGTCAATGCAGTACAGCTGCTTAGTATCATGGATGGGAATAAAAATATTTCACCCACTGCTGCCTCCTGCCACCTGGGAGCAGCAGTTGCTGTGAAAGGCACAGCCGTGTGAATGCTATCCAGGCTGTTGCTCCTTGCCTGTTACTTCCAACAGTTCCTTCTCAACTTGGAGAGATACTCCCTGATCAGCTTCAGCAAGACCCTCAAGGTTGCCTTAGCAAGTGCAACTCTGCTTTAAAATGCAACCGTCTTTTTATGGTTACTTTTCCTTTTCTGTCCAGCACCTTTGTAGTCCAGTTCTGAGGGCCTCAACTATTCCCATGGACTATCAGTGACAGACAGCCCTAAGTTAGGAAAAAACATCCTGCCCCGTGAGAATTTGAGTTATATGTCATGCTTTCCAGGATTCATAGCCTATAATGTCTTTTTCGTGCTAGGTTTTCTCAAGTAGTTTTTCCCAGAGGTGGTAAGTGAATCAGAACAGAGTTTTATTTTCCTACACAATTTAATGGAACCGCAGGCTGATATTTTAGATTTGCAATTTTGAGACCTTTGAAAAGATTTCTGACTCAGCTTGTCCGTGCTTAGCAACCTCTATCAATTGCTTTATCCTGGTGGATGATAAAAATTCAGACAGTATTTTTTGGAAATTCCATAATCATCATAATTCAAATGTTTATATAGCTTTCATTTGTTTTCTTTTATATTTTTATCTGTATCACCATTGCTTTTTTCTGTTTTGTGCAAGTATTGCCACAGCCTGTCCCAGATCTTTTCCTCGGTAACAGCTTCCCATGTGCTTTGCTGAAGGAATTCTACACGCGCCAATGTCCAAATCAAAAATGTTGCTAGCATTTTTTTCTCTCACTTTTTTCCTGTCATCGCCAAACAAATAACTCTGAGAAAAACAGCATTTCAGAAAGTAATCTGAAAAGCACACATCTCTTTAAAGTAAAAAAACAAAAACAAAAACAACAAAACCAAACAATAGATTGTACCTTGTGTGTTGTCCTTTGCATGTTGAGGCACTGAAGTTCTCATGGGTGATGTGGTACTACAAATTGTGTGGTGCCTTGTACAGATCTCCTCTGTTTCCTCCTCTTTCCTCAGTATATGTATTTTCTTATTCATGGCCATGTGTGCACACATACGGATTCAGCTGAGCAAGTATATCAGTTTTATTAGCACAGCCACAATAACCAGTTGTTATAAAAAATTATTCCAGTCAAGCTGTCATTGAAAAACAGTAGGAAGAAATCATTCCAATTATTTTTAATGTATGAAATGATAAAATTCTGCAATCCTTTAGCATGAGAGGCTCCCTGCCTCCCTCTGGCTTGTCTTTTAACAGAAAGACCGGGTACTTTGATTCATATTTGGGACTTATGAAAAGTTCTATGTTTTACCTTCCTGTCTCTCAGAACTATTGTACTGTGTAAGTGGAGTCAAAACTAGAAGAAATAGCTAGCAACTTTTAATTACTGCATATCTAAGATTTTCTGTTTTGTATTTGTAATTAATTTTTTGTATGAAGCACATACACAAGGCTTAGAGGCTTGCCATTAAGGTCATGAAATAATAATGAGGTTCCTGTGCTGGGGACACAGAGTCTCCTCAGAGACAGCCAGCTTTCCTTGTGCTTTGTCCTTTTTGCTCATTTTGCAGTTTCTATCAATATTAATATCAGAGTGTATTCTTTTTTTCCCCCTAATATATAACCTTGCTAGGAGCTCTGACATCTCTAAAAATACTGTCATTTTTTCAGGAAAAAACGTGAGACTCCTATGTGTTATCTGTCAGTCTGATTTCAAATAGTATTACTAGCATGTGCTAATTAATGAGGAAATACTAGGAAATGGTTATGTGCATAACTGCTTTTTGATGTTGGGTTTGCCCGTGTAACACAGTTACTCTGTACTGAAGAACTCATGTTCTCAATCTGCATTAAAGCCATTTTTACCTTTTTAATTAAGTGTGTACTTCATGACAGAAATTGATTTGGCAGCTCTGGAAAGTGAAATTCCTAAAGGAGGAAGTACAATGAATGCCTCTAAATTCACTCCTGGTGGGACCAGTTTAGTTTCTCACTTTCCCTGCCTTGACCTTTTGCTGAGATGTCCATGGTTGGACATTGGAAATGTCCATTGACTAGGATACTAGTCAAGGCTGAAAAATGACTTGGATATCAACTATGATTTGGACCTTTTTGTGCATTACTCTATAAAATAGCCAAGGGGACAGTGTATATGGACAGGCACAAACCACAGGTGAGCTTACCAGCTCTCCTTTTGGCCCTGCTGACAGGACAGCTGACTCTTTGCTGGTTGCTGGTTGCACGAATGGATGGGAAGGCTGGCAGCTTGTTGGTTAACACATCATGAGCGTGTTCAACTAGGTCAGAAGCACCTTATTTCCCACCTAATCTTCAGTTGCATAACAAAGCCATCCTCCTAGCGTGAGTGGAGGGTAAGGGACGGCAGGCATTTTGCATTGACTCCGGAGGGAGAGCCGACAGACAGAAGCATGATGAATTAATTTAGGTGAGCAGGGTTTCTCTGTGATGGCTTTTCTCTGTTGACAAAGCAGGGTGCTTTGGCACTTAGCTGGTTTATTAGGCTCAAGTTAGCTGTCTAAATTAGGTGGGCCAGATCTCATTCAACTGATTCAGCTGCTTAAGCAGAGGTGTCTAGTGCAATCTGAAAGGCCTTAAGGTGTCTGAGCCATCCATGTGGAGCTAGCAGATACCAATGCAGGAACCGGCTGGGACACCCTGTGTCTAGTCAGCTGAGTTGACCTGAGTGGCTTGAGTCTTACCAGCTGATCCTCGCTAAGGCGTCTCATCCTCTCACTGCAACGTGGTTACCCACCTGCCTGCTTAGAACTAGACTGAAGCAACGCAAATGTTATTTTTAAATAAGCCATCAAGCCACCCCAACTAAAATGATTACATTTATTCCAAACCATAAAGATCAAAAGTGATGGAAAAACTTTGCATTTCATAGTAGTGCGAGGAAGGAATTTTTATTTGAAAATTCTACCTTAAGAAAACATTGTGAAGTTTTCTTCTGTGTTTCTTTGATAGTCAGTGTTACTGCCGGTCAAATTTTAAGTATATTTTTCCTGCTCAAGCTGTTTACATGATTCATTTGCTCACTTGTTTGTATGAGTAACATTTTTGACCGCCCCTCAATGTCCAACTCAAAAGTGTAAAGCCATTGATTTTATTCTGCAGAATTATGATTCATCTTCTCAGTAATGTATTTCCTCTGCATTTAATCATGCTCTATCTGAAGCAGTCACAAGGGATGGTTCTGACGATTGGTTTATAATGAATTTGGGGCGAGCATTGCACCAATGGATCACTGGCCACAATGATGTAAACAATTTGTTTTGACTTTGAAAGGTTTTTAGGAAAATAAAAAGCTGTAATCTGCTTTCCTGCTAACCACTTCTGTTAATATCTGTCATAATATAGTCATGTGGTTTTTAGTAATGTAGTTGTTTAGCACATAGGTCAAAATCATCAGTTGAAATCAGCTCATTCACAGCTGTCATAGATGTGTGTGCAAAACCAACCTAACTCCAGAGACTTAGGTGTTCCTTTTTCATGTAGAAATTGAATGGAAGAAAAAGATTTATGCATTAGCTTATATTTATTTCAGTTATCACAACATTATAGACCATATGCTCATATCCCTACTCAGAGTTTTACTCCATCCTTTGTCAGTCATAGTTGTCATCACAGGACACAGGAGCATGAAAAGGATGACAAAGAGATCCTATCGCTGCTTTTTAAGTTGGGAACAGAGAGGAAACAGTATCTTGCTACCCTTAATTCCAGCAGAGGCTGGAGGAGGGCTGTGCAGTGCTCACCATACCTGCGTCTCCCTGAGAGTCAAGAGCTGTGGGACAGTACCATGCACTGCTGGACACGGCTGCTAAGGAGGTTGTGGTGGATAAAGAGAGAGCTGAGTATTAGAAACGGGTTGGAGAAGACCAAACTTTAATGTAGCATTTAGAAGTTCAGAGTGAAAATTCTTATAAAGAATATCGTATTTCATAATAATAATTATTATTCTTACTCTTTGAGGCGAAGACTTTACTTGGCTAAGAACTATACTAAGGAAAAAGCAGGGAATGACAAGGGCATGATGAAGCATGGAGCAGCCTGATCTCTGCAGTTCAGCTACTTAAAACTATTTTGGTTTGGGAGGAGGAGGGGAGATGGGCTGTAAAAGGGTGGAAAATAGTTAATTTTTCCACTGCTTTGATGGAAGTAAATAGCGGTTCAGGAAAGACTGTCTGTATTTGGTAGATCAGCGTGTTGTACTTCTAATGACATTAATCACACCTGAATACAGGTTCTGATACATAGGAATAATAATCAACCTCAGCAAATGTATGTGCTTCCTAGTGAGATCAGGAGTGGCATTTTGATTCTAGGTTATCCACTGTCAATGAGCGAGGTAGGATTTTTTTTGCTTCACTTTAAGCATTTAGAAATCCAGTTTCAGATTTAAGCAGGTTTACAGGGCTGCCTCTACAATCAGCAGAAAGAGACACTTGGTAGAAGGTGATTCATCCTGTCTTAAAATAAGCATGCATATATATTCATCCTGCCTCTTTCAGACATTTCTCTCCACATGGAGTGAATCACTTTGAAATTTCTGGCCATCTCCATTGACTGCAGAGGGATCAAAGACAACTGACTTCTTAAACAGCTAGCGTTCGATGCGATTAATCCACCTTTGCAGAAAAGTAGGGCAGTATTGTTTAAGAGCTGCGATGAGGAATATAGATATAAATGAAGAGTGAAGCTTGTATCATTAAGTAGAGCCCAATGACTTATGAGTCAGAGATGTGGTCCAAAAAAGGCATGTGATGGATTCAAACCCAAATTAAAATAGGGCTGGAAGGTGAGCAGTAAAAGTACTCCAGGATAAGCCTACCAACTCAGCGAATTTGGCTTTGCACATATCAAACATAAGGGTCCAGTGACATTTCAAACTAAGAATAAAGCAAACTGATAGCAAATAAGAAGACCTACCGTAAGACAAGTGGAGAGAAATGGTATATTACTTTTTTTAGAGGCAGTTACAACACAATAAATGAGTATTTATTTAAAAACAAACAAAAAATAAGAAAAAATTTTGTGCTTATATGTAAATGTGGTCAAGGTAGTGGCTAAAGTCTAAAAACCCGTATCCCCAAGCATGAAGCATCAATAGTGTTTCTCTCAAAGAAGCATTTTAATTAAAAAAATAAATATCTGTATCTCAAGCAGAGGAAATGTTGATCTATTTTGGCATAACAAAACTAGATAGATGTTTGTAGTCTACATAAATGTTGTCCCTTGGTTGTAGAAGACGATTGGAACCTATTTAGAGAAACTATAATCTTCAGGTAATCTTCACAAAAAGAAGAAGTTTGCAGCAGCTATCCTAGAAGAGGTGGAATACTGAACAGTGCATAGATATCTGAAATACCTAAAAATTGTATAAGCCACGCTTCTGAAATGCAAGGCTTGGAAAGTGATCGTCAGTGCTGATGCATAACCTGTTTCAGTGGCCACTCTGAACTAGTGATGTCCAGGAGGTTATGGATTTCTCTGTTAACGTATCAGCGCATCTCATGAGGAGACGCTTATTGGAAACCATGTTCTAGAATAAAGCCTCAGAGAAAGCAATCAAAAAGTATTATATTTGGTATAAGGTGTATAACAAACTTGTCACAGCAATCAAAGCTCTGATGTTGTAGCACTCTGGATAATCAGACTAACCATCACTCAGGTGGTTGGAATAGTATTCAGCATATGAATTATTATAAAAAGGTACAGTAAATGTTCTGCATGCATTTTAAGATTATTATTATTAATGAGGAAAAAACTGAAGAGAGTAGATTGATGAAGAAAATACCCATTTTACTGCTGAAAAATGAGGCTTCTTGCTCAACTCAGACCTTCTTGTTACTTGCTGATCACCATAGTTGATAGAAGTTGGGCCAATAGGAAAGTGAAACTGTGGCAACAGATGTACTTACATGTTTGTCTGACACTCAGGATTAACAAGCATATTGTTCTCTTCAGAAATTAATCACTAATTCTCTAGAACATGTCACTCACCAAATTCTGATGAAATATTGGAGAAGTGGATGTGAAAAAATAAACCAAACACCAAACATTTTTGAGTTACGGCATGCAACAACACCAAGTGACAGAGTTAAGGAGGACATAAAAAATTTCTTAAGAACCACTGACCATCCAGAGCCTAAGTTTTCTGTAGAAATATGGACACTCTCCTCCTTGTGGTCTAAAAAGAGTCTGACAGAAAGAGCAAGCAAAAGAGGGATTTTGTCCCTCTCTTTCCAAGTCCAAAGCTAAGTGGTAAAGCCTGGAAGCTCATTTAGCACTCGTGTCTTGTTGAACGACCCAGGCAAGTCTCTGCTTTCTGATACATACCTCCTCCCATGTCCACTTGCAAAGGAGGACAGGCAGCTATGGCATGCTGTAAGCAGTTTCCCAATCCAAACGAGAAGAGGTGGCAGAAATAAGACCCTACAATGTACTTCAGACTGCGTGTCTGCAGGTTAGTTTATTACACAAGCTGCCAGCTTCATCATCGGGCACTCACAGGGATACATCAACAGTGGAGCTACTGGTGAGTCTGGTATTGCCCTCGATTTTCATGTTGAAAATGTAGAGAACTCCCTTTTTGTTTTATTCCAGACTCAACAGAAAACAAATCTACACTTCTAATGAAATAAATTCACCTAGAGCAAAAAAGCCCTACATACCAGTCGTCATTGTGTTAGACCATCCTCCTGCACAGCTTTTACCCTTTCAAATGTTTTTTTTATTGCTTGAATCTAATTGAATATCCATCTCATTTCAAATAAAATTTAAAAATATATCTCTCTTCTTTTGCTTAAACCTCTTCTCTCCATTTATTATTCAATTCAGTTGGATAATTGCATTCCTTAATGTCATTACTCTCTATTTTTCCCCATTTCTTTTACACAGAAAGATCGCAGGCCTGAATCTGATCTTTGGTAAAGCCAGTAAAGTAATCTGAAATCACTGGATTTGTTCCAGTTTTTGCTGTAGTGTAATATAAATCAGAACATAGCCTGCTTGTTTCAGCCTTAGTTTGAGGTTTATGTTATCAGCAGTAAATTGTGACTGCTTCTAACTTCCGTATGGAGTTATACAAACACTCAATTTCTTCTTGTTTTTGGCTGATGGACTTCCCATCATTTTGGGATGGGAAGCGTAAGTTTAGTTAAAATCTCAGAATAGAGCCCTGTGTGTTGCATGAAGGAGAAAGTTGGTAGTTCAGAGTGAGTTTTTCTTCTGAGTAGAGAGAAAAAATGTTCCCCAAGGTCACTGATGGGCAATATACCAATACCATGGAAGTATATTAGCTCTGCCTATACCTGATAATCAGTTTCTCCCCAGATTACTACTGAAAGGATGTCCATAGTTCTTGAGTCACAGAACGCAGAGGCTGGCAGGGACCTCTGAAGACTGTGTAGTACAAGGCCCTGCTAAGAGCAGGGTCAGCTAGAGGAGGTCCACCGAGCTCCGTGTTGCCTGGTCCCATTTGGCTTTCACTGTATCTAGTACTCTCTGCCCTGGTTCCTCTGCCAGTGTCTGGGGTGGTGCTCCTTGCCTGGCTTTTCTGCACTGATAATAAACACCTGGAGGTGGATTGCTTTCATCTTCCACTCCTACAGGTTGTCACAGCCCTCTTTCCTTGCTGGCAAAGAGCAGGCGTGGAGCTGCTGTGTGTTTGGATCCCTGGGTTCTGAGAGAGGAGTAGGAGGATGAGACTCAGCCGAGTGAGGAAGTCTTTCACCCACGGGGATTTTTGAGAGCCACAGATGCCACAACACAGTGCAATGCCCACCGTGAAGTAAAGGCTTTTGGTCACTGAAGAGGATCCAGTTGGCCAGCTTACAGGAGAGACAGTGAAGGGACAAAGACAACTGCTACCATCACTAGTTCTTTCTAAGCTGACTGACCCCTTTTTCAAAAGGTTTAATAGTTGTGTAGTACCTATTTGGTGTCAGCATATTAGAAGACCTGTATGGTATCCGTATTGTGTTTGCCTGGCAAGGTTTTGGTAACGGGGGGGCTACAGGAGTGTTTTCTATGAGATTCTGCTAGAAGCTTCCCCCATGTCTGCGAAAGCCAATGCCAGCTGGCTCCAAAACAGACCTGCCACTGAGCAAGGCTGAGCGGGTGGTGGTAGCGCCTCCGGGATAATATAGTCAAGAAGGGTTTCCCCTTGGGGGAAACTGGGGAACTGCAGCTGGAGAGACAAGTAAGAATATGTGAGAGCAACAACTGTGCAGACACCAAGGTCAGTGAAGAAGGAGGGGGAGGAGGTGCTCCAGGCACCAGAGATTCCCCTGTAGCCTGTGGTGAAGACCGTGGTGAGGCAGGTTGTCCCCTTGCAGCCCACGGTGGAGCAAGTGGATACCCAAAGAAGGTTGTGACCACATGGGAAGCCCACGCTGAAGCAGGCTCCTGGCAGGACCTGTGGACCCATGGGCAGAGGAGCCTACGCTGGAACAGGTTTGCTGGAAGGACTTGTCACCCTGTGGGGGATCCACACTGGAGCAGTCTGTTCCTGAAGGACCCATGCTGGAGCAGTTCCTAAAGAACTGCAGCACATAAGAAGGACTCACATTGGAGTAATTCATGGAGAACTGTCTTCCATGGAAGGAACCCCATGCTGGAGCAGGAGAAGAGAGTGAGGAGTCCTCTCCCTGAAGAGAAAGGAGCAGCAGAGACAACATGTGATGAACTGACCTCAACCCCCATTCCCTGTACCCCTGCACCACTCAGGGGAGGAAGGAGAGAATTTGGGAGTAAAGTTAGGCCTGGGAAGAAGGAAGGAGTAGATGGTTTAAGATTTGTTCCTATTTCTCATTATCTTACTCTGATTTGATTGGTAATAAATTAAATTATTTTTCCCCCAGTTGCATCTGTTTTTCCCATGACAGTAATTGTAAATGATCTCTCCCTGCCCTTATCTCAACCTACGAGCCCTTCGTTGTATTTTCTCTCCCCTGTCCAGCTGAGGAAGCGAGTGATGGAGCGGCTTTGGTGGGCACCTGGTGTCCAGCCAGGCTTAACCCATCACAGTATCATGCAACAGTTACTAGAACCTTCTCCTCTAAAATACCTTTATCTTTTGCACATACTGGGGAGAAAAAAGTTCTTTCCCTTTCCAGTGCGGTTCTGCTATGGAAGGCATAAACAGGTTTTGGGGTCATCCCTGTTTCATGCAAGCTGGCTGAGAAATTGTGTTGACAGCTAATGTGAGGAGGTGCTTCATAAGTTGCCTAGGAAGCATAGAACCATAGAATGGTTTGGATTGGAAGAGACCTGTAGAGATCGTCTAGTCCAACCCCCCTGCCATGGGCAGGGACGCCTCCCACTAGACCAAGTTGCTCAAAGCCCCATCCAGCCTGGTCTTGAACACTTCCAGGGATAGGGCACCCACAGCTTCTCTGGACAACCTGTTCCAGTGTCTCACCACCCTCATCGTAAAAAAAAAAAAATTCTTCCTAATATCTAATCTAAATCTGTCTTGTTTCAGTTTAAAACTGTTGCCCCTTTTACTATAGGCCTTGGTAAAAAGTCTCTCTCCATTTTTCTTGTAAGTCCCTTTGATATATTGCAAGGCTGGAGAGTGCCTTGTCTTCTCCAGGCTGAGCAACCCCAGCTCTCTCAGCCTTTCTTCATAGGAGAGGTGTTCCAGCCTTTTGATAATTTTTTTGGCCCTCCTCTTGACCCACTCCAACAGGTCCATGCCTTTCTTGTACTGGGGACCCCAGTATACCCAGGTCCTTCTCTGCAGAGCTGCTCTTAATCCGGTAATCCCCCAGTCTGTATTGATACTGTACATTTCCCTGCCCCAGGTGCAAGACCTTGCACTTGGCCTTGTTGAACTTCATGAGGTATGCATGGGCCCACTTATCCAGCCTGCCAAGGCCCCTCTGGATGGCATCCCTTCCCTATAGCATATTAGCTGCACCACTCAGCTTGTCTCATCTGCTGTTGAAGTGCTGCACAACGCCAATTTAGTTGTAGCCTTTGGTTTGGATGGGAAAATTCCTCTTGTTTTCCACATGTACTGTTCCTCCATGGAGCTTTGAGTATAAGATCGTTGGTTTTTTTGTGTGTGAAAGACAGGCTCTGGATTTCTTCTTCAGTGAAACAGTAAGTGTATTTGAAGGAATGAAGCGTCTGTGTGGCTTGATAGCCTACTTCTTCTGTCTATCCTCCCTGCTGACATTAGTAGAGAAAAGGCAGTGTCAGAAGTAGCCTGAGGAGAAAGGAACAATGCTGGGAGTTGTCAGGAGTTACAGTTATTATCAGCACGCAGCTGGAAATTTGATAAACAGCTTGCTCAAAAATAATATGAAAAATTTTCTGTTATTATAGATTATACACATAGTTCTCTGCTTTTCCCCAGCATTTAATTGTTTAGGGTTTTGGTACCTCTATATATGTATGTATGCATGCTGGAGTCTTTGCAGTGTTTAATGTACCGTTTATAGATTTGTATTGTGTCAAAGATTGAAAAGACACCCACCACACTTGCCTGCTCAGTGCCTGGATTTCACATGTAGTCCCCAGGAGTCAGCACGTTCCTGTGGGAGCTCGTGGGCTGGGAGTGGGCAGAGGGGTGGGAATGAAGCACAGCTTTCCTTCCAACCTAATGAGTGCCTGCCAGCACAGCTGAGCTGGCAAAGCGAGTGTTGTCATTTGCTTCTGGCATAGTCCACACGACTCATTCCTGTTTCCCAGAGCCAGGGAAGAGCAAGAAAAACATGCATCATACAAGGGAACTCATTTGATGCACGGACCTCACGAGGCTGCAGAGATGTTGCTTGACTCACCCCTTCAGCTCAGGCAGGATTACTGGGAAAACAAGAGCATGAACATGGGAAGGTGTCAAAGCAGCCGAAATATACTGAGATAAGTTGGTGTGGCCTCATTCAGTTAGGTGCCTGTGCCCAGGGACATAAGGCGAATCTCCCTGCAGTCCGAAGTCAGTGAGGGGAGGAAGGTGACTGCAGTCACCAGCACATCTTCTCCAAATGTTCCTTTGGATGGCCCCTTTTTCTGTTAGTTCTCCGTGGAGGGAATTTAGTGAAACTAGGCAGCCCATTTCCACATAACTGTTTCACAGACTCACCTAAGTTGGAGGGGGCCTCTGGAGATGCTCTAGTCCAATCCCCTACTCAAGCAGGGTCAGCTAGAGATGATTGCTCAGGGCTGTATCCAGTTGGATTCCGAGTATCTTCAAGGATGGAGACTCCACAACTTTTCATGATAACCTGTTCCAGTGTTTGATCACCTGCAGAGTATAAAAGCATTTTCTTACATTCAGACTGAATTTCCTGAGTTTCAGTTTGTGCCCATTGCCTCTTGTCTCTCCAGGCACCCCTGAGAGGAGGCTAGCTCTGCCGTCTTTGTTCCCACCATTGGGTATTTAGAGACGCATTAATAAGACCCCCTGAGCCTTCTCTTCTCCAGGCTGAACAGTCCCAACTCTCTCAGCCTTTCCTTGTATGACCAGTGCTCCAGTCCCTTCATTACCTTTGTAGCCCTTCACTGGACTCACTCCAGTAAGTCCATGCCTCCCTGGTATGGGGAGCCCAGCACTGGGCCCAGCACTCCAGATGTGTTTCACCAGTGCTGAGCAGAGCAGAAGAATCGCCTCCCTCAACCTGCTGGCAACATTTTCCTAATGCAACTTGAAAAGAAAATGTTTTTATATAACTGGGATTAAGGAAAGCATGCAAAATGACACAGAACTGGGTTTTTAGGGACATGGTTGGACATTGTTGGTGTTGTCTGCTCAAAGGAATTTGGATCATTTTTCAGCACAAATATGAGATCTTCAGCAGCACTCAGTTTACTCTTCCTTAGGAACAGCCAGCTATATTTGTTTGCACTTGGTCCCTTTTAACATTTGAACACTTGCCGTGGAGGCCAAAGGGGAACAGAGAGGAGGGGAAAGAGGAAGCAGGTGGGAATGGAGCTGTGTTAGCAACAGTTTGGGGTGTTTTAAACAGCAAACAAGCTTCTGTAAGTCTTGTTTTGCTATGAAGCTCTTTTTTTTTTTCTTAGGTCTCTAATAAAATTCTGGTTTGTAAAACTGTACTCACGCTGCCAGTTGAATACTGGCAAGGTGAATGGGAGAGGCAGACCTGATAAACCTGTGCAGGAATTGCTGTACAGTATTCCAGGGAAAAAACCTTGCCAGGAGGTTTGATGATGATCGTGTGGAGAGGGAGAGCTTTTGAAACAGCACAAGCATGCGTGGGACACGTGATAGCATTGCAGGAAAGATGTCAAACAAAAGACATGAATAGCAAAAAAACAGTATTAAAACCTGGTATGGTCTTAAAACTGGAGCAACTGCCTTCCTCTTCCTGCACGTGATTTAATGCCCGTTACCTCCAAAGCCCCTGGTAAATCACATAAAATCAGTTTGCTAAGCCATGCTGCTGAGTCATTTTAGAGTAACTTCCAGCTGCTGCTGCAGCCCTTTCCTGCTGGGCTGCTGGCGTGGACCTCCCTGAGGTCCAGCGGGGCAAAGAGCAGCAAATACATCCTCATGTTGTCCCTGCCCGCTGCTAGCTCAGCCCGCACTACTTCAGATAGGGGATCGGTTGTTTAATAAAATTCCATCTTTTAAATCTGACCCTCTTAAGGACCTCTAAAAGCAGCAATTAAGGTGTTAATGAAGTAGTGAAGTACTACTATACTAAGCATTTCTGAAGAGCTTTTTTCTCTGGGTGGCTGATAGGCTCTTCGCAGCATTCCAGCCAAGAGGATGTGTTATTAAACTCAGCCTTCGTTGATGCTGCTACTTGTGGCGCAACAGTAGTGTTGCAGTGTTTTTCTTGATCACTCATCTGGATTGTGTTGCCCTTGCTGACATTAATAAGCATTCTCCTTCCAGAGTAACCTCATTGGGAACAGACTTGAAACCTTTACTGATGCAAAGTGCCACCCACATACTCAGTTCCTTGTTTATCATTAATCTCTCCCCACGATGGTTTGGAATCGAAGCATGTTGCTTTTTCAGTTTTTTTTGTTGTTGTTTTTTCCCTTTCATGATTTTTGCCAATCAGAAAATGCAACAGAAGATGAATAACAGTGCTTGGATTGTCACATTACATGGTCAGAAGCATGGAATTTGGAAGCAAATATATACTTTAAAAGAATAAAATTTATTAAACAAAGAAATGCTTGCAGAGTGACCTTTCCTCCTCTTGAAAACTTAGTGATAGTGCAGCTGTTCTCTCCTGTCTTTCCCTAATGCATATTCATAGATTCACAAGGAAAAAGCATGTTTGGGAAACCATGATTATAAGTTAATTAAAAATAGTTTTCATTTTAGAAAATTAAATGTGTTGGCAGTGGCATACTCATTGCTAATGGGTGATTGTACTTTTTCAATAATAATAAGAGATTCAATGAAACACCAGAAGATGTCAGAATATGATTAACTAGATAATCTATGTATTTGAGTTTTTATTCTCAAATAAGCTGGATCTCCCAGAGCCAGAAGTGTGAGTTTATATTTGATAATTATATGAGGCTCTCGAGTTTTCTTGCAGATTGTAATTCAATTCCGTAAGAAAAGACCTTTAAAATGAGAAGGAAGAATGAGTGCCTCTAATTACAGGAAGGCGTTGTGACCAGCTTGGTCAGGTTGTTCAGCCCCTCGTCTCAAACAGAGCCTGGCAGATTATGCACTGTACTGTGCTGGAGCAGCAAATAAGAGTACAGAGCCCAGCAGTCCCAAATTATACCTTCCTCAAATACTGGTTTGGTTCTGTGGAAAAAATAGTTTCTGAAAGTGTTTGTCAAGATGCCAGCTGTGGTTTTCATTTAGTAGAAGATATTACACGGTGAGGTGCACCAGGAATGGCTGGAAGGTGTTTGCGACTTATTGGATGACCTATGGCAGAACAAGCAGCTGACCAAAACTAGGGATCTGTATCACAGAGGCACAGAATTCTCCGAGTCTGATGATAGAAAAGGTGATGTGTGGATATGTTTGTCCAGCTCCTTATTCATGTATTCTTATGTAAGTGCTTTACGTCCATAATGTACATAAAGTACTGAAAACAACGTAGCTAACTTTGGATGGCAGTGCTGAGATTTGAAGTTCTGTCTGCTTCCGTCCCTGTGTAGTGCCAGATCCAAGGGCTGTAAAGCTAACACAATAAATACAGAGAAGTTGCTATTACAGAAAATTTATCAGTCAAACCGACGCGACTTTTGCCCATTGAAGATGCTTTTTTCGTGTGTGTCATTGAGTTAAATATTAATTGGGTCAAGAATCCAGGTGAAAAGATTCAAGTAAAAGAACACTTGGCTAAATTAAGAGAGCCAGAAGATGCCTTATGAATGCCTAAGGTAGTTACTATAATTGCTGAGAATCTTTAAGGGTCCTTTGGGTCCTAAGCAAAGCACCTTATGACTGCAAAGGGTAACACAGTTTAAAGGAGAAAAAAGAAAAAAAAGAGGAAATAGACAGCCCCCTTAAAGATTAAATGAAATCAAACAGTCTGTTGTTTCACTTAAAAGCCATCTGAGTTGGAGCTAGAAAAATAACTGTATTAGTATGCTCTAGTCTCTATGGGATTTAAATTCTGATTATGCCAAATTAGGTCAATGACATACATGAGAAGGTGGGGACTTCAAAGATAAAGCTGGGGCAATTGTTTTAAATACTATAAATTGCAAACCCGTCGTTTAGTCAAAATGGCTTATTTCTGGACATCTGCGTGTACAATTAGGCCTGTGGCGATCAACTGAAAGGTTGAACCCTACCATATTTGTGCTAAGTTTACCAAAACATGAGGATGGGAGCTTGGCAAAGCTTCAAAGTAAGTTTAGAGCAAGCAGTGTGCTGCCCTTAATTAAAAGCTGTTACATCTGCGCACAACACACTTGTCTATCAGCCATGTCACAAAGGTGTTGAGACATTTCTGGCTGGAGTTTCTAGCCCGATGGGTTGTGGCATTTTGTACTTTCCGATGACCGAATTTCCCAACTTTTTACCAAGTGAATGCTTTGATGAAAGACACCTTCCTTCTCCACGTCAGGGATGTTTGTGCTGCCAAGTCGTGTGCTGTCTTGGCAAAGGGGGTTGCTGCCAGCCCTGGTTGTCCTGGTGGACTGGGGGTTATGAGAGGGGGTTAGGACAGACCAGGGAGGACCATGGCCAAAGGGGAGAGGGGCCATGAGGTGTTTCAGGAAGACACCTGGTACCACCGGTGGTATGGCACTGGGGCATGTGTTGACCACACACAGACCAGGAGGTAATGGTTAACTTCGGGCCTGCTCAAGGAAGGTTCCCATAAAGGAAGTTCTATAAATATATTGATTTGTTGGAACAGAGCAAAGTATGTCCTTCTGAGAAGAAAGAAAATTCCCCTTAGAAATAGCAATAGATTAATATCAGGAATGGGTGGTGATATGGATTAGAAATCAATGCATTCAGTGTGTTGCCGTCATTAGAGACAGATGCTATACTGGGAGATAAAAATGGAAATGCTAAGCTAGGCTCAGCAAAGAAATTATTCATTGCTTTGCAGTTCTGTACAGGAAAAGTTAAGTACTGTCTGTCATCTAATTAAAAAATAACTGAAATACATCTCCTGTCATGAAACAAAATGTAGTAGAATTGGAAAAAGAAAAGGATTTCTCAAAAGTTCTCTCAAAGAACATCTTTGGTCATCAATGGAAATACCTCAAAGAGCCAACATGAGTAGTACTGAAGTTACTGTATTTATCTGTAATATATGCATATTTTGCATTTTTGTATGTTTTATTTTTAATATTTATAATTGTGTATACAAAATACATAAAACAAATGTAGTGGATATCTCCAGAGTTAACAGTGATGAAATACAAACCATCTATTGTGTATCAACTATGCAGTAAATATATACATATAGATATACTTCTATGTATATGTACATGTACATATACATGTATATATACATGTATATGTATATATGTGTATATATATATGTATATATATACATATATATGTATATACATATATATGTATATATATACATGTATACATGTACATATACATGTATATATACATGTATATGTGTGTATATGTAAGAACTACATTTATTTTTCTAGTTCAGTTTCATAATTTTTTGAGAAACTCTCACGTTGCTTCCTCCCAGTGGAATATGTAGTGCTGTACATTACAAGCTTGTCTGTCCACAGCCTTGTACCTGTGAGGAGTAGCTGCTAACGTGGGTGTTTTACCAAAAGAGATTTTCAAGACAATGATAATGAGAAATCCTGTGGACATCCCTAAATCTGTGAAAAATTTTTGTTAAAATCAAAGAAAAACTGAAGTCATCTCTTTCAGCCTTAGTGTAAAGAAAAGCTAGAAATTACCTAATTTGACGGCAAATTAGCAGTCTGTCTTCAGGCCTTAAGACTCCTAAATGAAAGAAGAATTTTGGTTTT
>JAOXJK010000023.1:108765330-108793872 GCA_025774025.1 Xenus cinereus
AATTTTGGTTTTTTCACCATTTTCTGCCTCTAATATTCAAGCATAGCTTAGGTTCCTGTTCACTAGTGAATCTATGGAAGTTGTGTTTGACTAAAAGCAGCCATGAGTAGAAAACAAATGATGCGTTCGAGCTTTGTCGCTGATTTTAGTTTAAAATGTTCACAGCAACTTGGCTAACTGTATTAATTTCTTTCTTCTTAAGGCAGAATGGGGAAACAGAATAGCAAGCTGGCCCCTGAGGTGATGGAGGATCTGGTGAAGAGCACGGAGTTCAATGAACATGAGCTAAAACAGTGGTACAAAGGGTTTCTAAAGGACTGTCCAAGCGGTAGACTGAACCTTGAGGAGTTTCAGCAGCTCTACGTAAAAGTAAGTTATTTATTAAGTTCCTGTAATTTGACTGTAATAAACGTTGCAAAGTAATGTAAAGCAAACATATGGTCAAGAGTTGCTAGTCATTAAGACTAAGGAATACCTGTGCTAGGAGAGGCAATGGTGAAGATGAGGAGATAAATAAGAAATGCTACCCTCATCACACCAGCAATTTGTATAGCTACAGTGACCAGAATCACAAGTTTAGGAAAAAAACCTGTGATTTACTCACAATAAATATATTCTCTACACTCTGTAGTTTATGGGCTTTCACCTTCAAAGAGTGGATTGTGGTCTTGTTCAATAAACGGCGCTGTACCTTTGTTATACCACTGGAATATAAGCTGTGTGATTGCTGCACCTACTCATGTACAAGACTGTCCTTTTGGTTTCAGCAAAATTGTTGAAGTTGTGTGGCAGCATGTCCTGCAGATAAATTACGCACTATGCACAAAAGATTTCTTTCTTTAAATTTTAAGTATCGCCTTTATTTTTACCCTGCTGTCTCTTTGCCCTAATTATATAGGAAAGGAAAACCAGGCTGCTCAGTGTATTTTCTTCTTATTTTTAATTATTCTATCAAGTTCAATGTAGTCTTTTCCTTACATTTATTATGTATTTATTCTGTAACAAGAAGACTGTGGGGGCAGCATAAGAAGTGTATTCTTGTTATAAAGATAATTATATTTTAATTCAGAATTGAGTGTCTGCCTAAAGGTCAGAGACTTCAAAGTAATTTTAATTAGGAAAAATATTGGATGGTGATGATGAACAGTAGGATCAGAATGGTTCATAAATACAATGTGAGGTTGAATAAAAATAAAAAGCCTTTCAAATGTAAGTAGTTGATATTGAGCACATGGACAATTTCTGCAGACAAGTGGGACTATCTGTCTTTTCCCTTAAATACGTGCTACAGTCCTTTCCTACATTTCTTCAGCCTTTAACCAGATCACTTTGCAAATTATTACCTAGCCCTTCTTTCCTTCTAATGAATGGTCTAACAAGAACTGCTAACTCCAGCTTACATAAATAAGCTTCTGTCTTCGTATTTTAATATTTATGGCTCAAGATGTTGCCTCACAATCCTTTTCTTAAGAAATGACTGATTTGTAATAACTGTTATTTTCAAAGGAAAGAGTTTTTACTGCCTCAGGTATTATGCTTTTATTGACTGATAATTCATAGCTTCCATTTTAAGTAGTACTTGGTGCACATCCACCAAGATTAGACATCTAATAATTTTTCTTACGTGTTTCTGGGGAAAGTAAATGGTCTTTACAAAATGTGAGTTGCTAATGAAGTACATCAAGTTTTTAACTCTTCAGAAATCTTTATTTTATTTTTTTCTTTTCAAATTACAATAAAGATATTAATTATTTTTTTAATGATTTTGTGTGTTTTGGGGGAAAGACACCGGAAAGCAGCTCAAAGCTGTTTGGACTTCCTCTCTTCAAAGGGATGTTTGAAGTGTTCACAGATATTTTCACTTCGCTCATGAAGAAATAACGGAGAGTAAATTCAGTATCATGTTTACAGAAATGGCAGTGCAACAAATAACATGATGAGCATAGCAGTATTCTGCACTTGAAATTTGGAGATAGCTCTGTAGTCTTACTAAGCTGCAATATCTGGCTTTTAGTTTTACGGCCTCATATATTTTTAGATATGCACATCAAATAAGATTGTCTCCCTTGCTTTGATAGTTATGGGGTTTTGAGATCTGCTCTGTAATGGTACTGTCATATATTTAGTCCAGTTTATTGTCATTCTATATATAATATCTATATACAGGACGAAATACTAATTTTGCAGAGGAGAAATACGATTAGCTGTAGTAAATCCAGAGCTTTACTTCTCCCTCTGTCACAGAAGTGCTTGTAAAATAATGGCCCTGGGCTCTCCAAGGAGCTAATAGTCTGAGTGCTGTCAGTGGTGGCGACTTCTCCTCTGGAGGACGTTCTGCCTGCCCTGGCTGCTGGCTGCAGACAGAACCCCAGATGTGAAATTAGATTTTTGCAGGAGGAGCCACCAGCAGGAGACCCAAATCATCATGATTACATTAACAGCATTTCAACTCCTTTAATGCATATTCGGGGTGAAAATGTGTGATGCATGTATTGATTAATAATTCCTCTGCATGAACTTACAGCTGAGAGGCATGACATTTTATCTCTTGGCCCGAACTAGATTTTACTGAAGAAGATTTCCATCAATAAATATATATGGAAAAGAAATACGAGACTTATCTTCAGTTCAGATTTACATTCTCTTCAGATGACACTATTTCTTTATTCATGGGAGTTGTGTGGTGCACTTTCATGTGGTTTGGCAAAAGGGTGTTTGGTCATCAGATTGAGATGCAAAGAAAGCTCTTCTTTTCTTTTACTCACACAATAGAAAAATATCCTTAGCTTAAAAAGCAAAAACTTGTTACACTGTATCAGGAGCGCTATTTTGATGTGAATTTCCTGTTTATCTCAACTCACTGCTCTTCCATGCTAATTAAAAAGTGGGGTGCACAATCTTGGGGCAAAGAAACTGGGGTTTTTTTTGTAAAATGTAACCAGAAGATGTGTCCTGGCATCACACCTGATGCATTACTGTGTCTAGTGCTTGCTAATAAGATAGAGTTGGTCTGAAGTAAAACATCCAGAATATGTGTGATGTGGATGTCAGGTCCTCATCACTAACTCTTCCACTCTACGTATTTCCATCAATTGTACCGTGCTGTTTACTGATGTAGATGGCAAGACTGTATTGACTAAAGGGAGAATCACTCCAGCTTGGCTTGGATGCCTTTGCTATTGAAGTTTCCATTATGCAGTGGTTAAAATAAACAGCAGTTATACAAACGGACTCTACAGAACATTTTTTTCCAGCACTTTTAGTGGAAGTGTCTATAAAAATATTTAGTCAGGAACACCTCTTTTAAAGAAGCAGCTAGTAGTCAGAAATATTCTTTATACTCTTGCATGTTTATCATTGTCTGCAATCTAACAAATTCAGCAAAAAGCAGTGGTACGTTTTTGGGTAGATAGATTCTTGGGATCAAGAATCTGTGGCAAGCTATTAGGGCTCATGTTTCCCGCTGTGTTACTGAATAAGGTGAATGCTTCAGCAGTTTTTGAAATAGTTTATTGAAGAATTGCTTATATACTGTAAGCCCAGAGCCACAAAGAGACCTAAATGCTGAAACACCAAGTTAACTGCCCTGACAGCCTGCACAGAGCTTGGGAAGGGGAGAAACTTGTGGATACTGTTCTGAGAAGGCTGAAAATCAAGCCAGCATGTTGTAAACAAATGTGCCAATACAAACCCACAAGGTAGTGGTCCGCACAGGAATTTGTGTTAAATTCTATGTTTCTCCAGGGTATATGCATCTGTTTTCCTATGGGAGTTGCATCTTTCAAAACTCTCCTGCAGAGAACTATCTAGGACATTAGAAGTCAACGCAAAATCAAGTGTCTGAAGTCCTTTTCTGTCTCTCTTAAATAACAAAGATAATGTGAATGCCTCATCTTTACCACAGTAGTTCTCATCAAGTGCTCATCAAGCTGTAGGAAACTGAATCAATTATCATGTTCCTCTAGAGTTTGAATCTGCACTGCTTGCCCTCTCATTGCTCTACCTGTGATGAGATAGGCCCTTCTGGGCTGCTGGCAATATCCCAATTAACCTTCTTTTCTGCAGGAAATAGTGATAAGTAGCATCGAACAGTCTGGAACCTACAGTTTCCATCCTCAAAGCGAATATCCTAACTATTAAGCTTAATCCTTGCTTGCTTTCTTAATTTTGCTTTTTTCTATTCTAAAAGGCCCTTAATTCTTGTATCTTACATAAAACATCATTAGCATTGTGGGCAGAGAGCTGAAGGAATTAATATGCAAAAGCGCCATTAAAATAAAATATACCAATAAAACATTCTGGACTGTTCCTATAATTCTTTAGGGTTTCTTGCAGTCTAGAGGGCCAAATGCATTTTCCTTCAGATCATTTGAATTCACTGGGTTTACATGAATATGCCCTAGTGTGTGTAAGTGTGCATAATCAGTGCTAACGTTCACAGGAATTATGCATGTTTATTAAGTGGAAAATAGGCTTCTATATTGTGATACTTCTTGGAACTGGGTCACTGAACATGAGAAGCATATCCTCTGGATTAATAACAGAAACAAACACCAATGGTCCTTTAACTGGAAGGGTAAGGTTGGGAGTGATCATGATACAATGCTAGCATTAAAAAAAGTCATTTGCTTTGTGAATTTATCACACATCTATTATTTAGCTATGTTTTGTGGTTTTATAGATAACATTTAAATAAGAATTTAAAAAGTAATGCCATTTGATGAATTACAATCAAATAGTTTGTCATATTTTTGGCTTCTATCTCACATTTCCTGCCTTGAAGGGAATTGATTTCTAGTCCCTCATTTTAATATGTGTAGAACAAAAGAATCCCAAAAATCTATTGACATTTAAGTGGGTATATTTGCAGCCTCTTTTCTCTCTCCAGATTTTCAAGACAGGCTAGCATCTTTCTAAAGATGGCACAGATCGCCTCAAAATGTTAGATTAGAGCTGCGTTTCAGGCTTTCAGTGGCTGTGACGAAGTGGGATTCTAGAACAGCACAGCTGTGTTTACAGATACCCCTAACATAGATACAGTTGCACTGGCAGAAGCTGATTTTCCTGAGGCCGTCTCTTTGAACTGGAAGAGCTGTACTGGTTTTACGACTGCAGTTTGGCCACTTAAGTTCTCCCTAGGAGAGGGAGTGCTTTTTAGTTATATTATACCAATGTTAGGTATGTGGCACCTAATATAATGAATATATTCAATATATTGTACTAATCCTGTATTGCTAAACAACAACAGTATGTTTTGAAATTGGGCCGATTATCAAAAATACTGATGTGATCATGCAATGATCTTAGCCCATGCTGTTGCTCCCTTCCAGAAGATTGCATCTGGGGTGCTAGCAGTCTTCCTGAACAGTATAACAGTATATTTTTTAGATGCACCAGCTAAAACTAACTGCAACAGAGAAAACATGATATCTATTTCTTTATAAATAGGACTGTTAATAATCCGTAACAGGTTAATAGTACTGCTGTGTTACTGCATTTTTAAAACCAATATGGAATAATAAAACTATTATTGTTACGTCACAAAACAATCAGAAACAGAATTGGATGCAAACAAGTAAAGCAAAAAACAGCTCTGATCCATGGACATTACAAGGTGGCTCTGTAAGAAGCAGCACATGTAGATAGGCAAATAGAGGCTAGAAAGAACTAACAGTAACATTATTGGCATGAGTGGAAGTTTTGATCTGGGGGGTTGTAGAACAATCTGGAAGTAAAGATTGTCTAAAATCTGCACGTTTGAGACAATTGCAGTAAAATCATTAGAAACAAATGCTCCTAAGAGCAAAAAACCTTTCACCAGAAGTGCAATGAAAGTGCCTGTGAAAGGAAAATTAACAGAGCAGAATCCAAAAGGCAAAGGTGGTTGCGGTCCAGCATTATCACAGGGGAGTGCTTTTCATGACTGTGTTAAAATTAGGTTCTGATAACTTTAAAAACAAAAGAGATGATTGCAACTGCTTTTCATACAGGACTTGGTTAAAAAAAAAAAAAAAAAGGCATGGTCTTGTTGCCTGGATGTTTTCCATGCAAAACTGCTGTTGCCATTATTCCTCCTCCTCCTTTTTCTTATAAACATGAATAGGCAGGTGCTGTGCCAAAACGCAGGTCGACTAGAAAACCACATAAGAGGCTTATTATATGTTTCAAACAGAAGGTGAGATTGTGCTGCATGAATTTTAAAACAAAGGGCCAGAACGCTTCTTACATATAAAACCAAAATGAAACAAACCCCGAAAGCAGTGCTAGCTTTGAAGCTGACTCTGAGTGATTCGGGGACGGGGAGGATACTGGTAACATGCTCTTCTGCTGCATTTCTGTCCCTGCACTGGTCCCAGGAAAAATAATGTCCGGACTTAATATTTTATGGAACATCTTTTAAAATCGGAGCTTTAAAGATCACCAACCTTATTAAAAAATAACATACAGTAAATAAACACGGATTCTCATTTAATCTGCAAAGTAAAATGAAACCAGCAATTTTTAGAAGAGGACCAGCAGACTGGATAGTGACCTGTTCTGAAAATACAGTCGTAAATCACCACACTGAACACTAAGAGCATTTAAAAATGCAGAATGGAGTCAGTTTAGATTGAAATCCTAATCTCACTGAAGCTAATGGGAGTTTTCATTCCTGATCCTTATTTAAGCGCTTAGAACTGCTCTTGAAATTGTTTATCATCATGAGACTCAAGTCCTGTAAAGTCTGGTGTAAGCTCTACTAACATCCAGTCCTAGAAGCTGGATCTAGAGTCTGGAGAGCTCCTTTCATCACGTGTAAAGAATATACACATTGCTAGCTGTCATTTAAAGGCAGCAGTTATTTATAAACTAAGTTTGTAGGGATGAGTGGTGAGGGTAAAGGGTCCTGAAATTAGTACAAAATCTAGTTTCCGAGGCAAAGAAGGCAAATTCACTTCTTTTTTGTGACATTATGGCTAACAGCTAATTTTTCTTTGCTTCTGTTGCAGAGCATGTAATGGCCTATATCCTCCAGACAATCTCTGGAGACTCTAAATCTAGAAAATGAGGAAGTCAGACAATTCTAAGAGATGAAATCTAAATAGCTAAATCTTAATTGCTCCAAATGGCAGCTTGTGGAGTGTCCAGGCTTGTGGGATGAATCTTCCTGATGCTTGAACAATTCAGTAGCATATGGTGACACCCTCTCCAGGAGATGCAGGAAAGATGGTCACGTGAATCCATAAAGCAGTCCAAAAGCGTCTCCAGGGCTTACACAGTCAGCAGATGTGTGGGGATGTGAAGGTTTAGTCAAAACCTCTGATTATTACTAAGTATTGAATAGTTCTGTATTTCTGTGGTTATATGTGGTTCCTGGAGGCACTCTAAACTAACTTCAGGTCCAAAGCATTGAAGAGATTATGTCCGGCCAGAACAAGACAATCCAGCCTGGAACATTTAAAAATCTCACCAAGTACACACTTGCCCTAGTTTCCAACATAGTTCAGTAAAAGAATCCAGGCTGGGTAAATTTTCCAACAATAACATGCAGATTACTTTTACTTCATCTTTTATTTTGAAGGAAGCTCACCAGTTCCAAAACCTGCCATATGTTTTTATAAGAGACCTTTTTTCTTTACAGCTCACCTTTGCTCTGTGTTAGATTCCTCGGAGAAATCAAAAGGATGAACTTGGGATACTATCATTATTTCAGTAGCAAAACACTGAATTCATTAATATGGTTATGATTTCCCTGAAGGGTAATACAGAAGGAATGGTGCAGCTTGGATGGAGAGAGCCATTGTTTACACAAAGTATCAAAGACATCAAAGAAAAAAAAAAGTAACAAAAAATTGTCAGAGCCAAGTCCTGTAGCTGTTATGGTGTTCAGGTCTACTCTTTGTTGTAACTAAATTTTTCCATTGTTACATACGCCTCAGAGCAGTTGTCAAGACTGATCAGTGGCTCACAACCTTTACCCAACCTGTTGCAAAATTAAGTAAGTGTTTGGCAATTCTTTTCTTCTGAAACTTCATATTCCCTGGCTCCACCACCTCAGTGCTTTCCTTCTCATCACAAGGAAAGGTGTTCAAGAAACTGGTGAAAACCCTTGAGGATGCGCAGTGGAGAGAGGGAGTGGTGATACTGACTACTTTTTTCAGAGATATTTCCTTCTCTCACAATCTAAATAAAATAACCATGAATGGAGCATATAAAGTCTCTGTATTATGTATAGACAGGTGAGATACAAAAAGGTTAAACCACTTGCTTGATGTCTTTGGCAAGGTCAGGGTTGAAATTATAAATATATAAATTGGGTCAAACTATAAATGTCCCTGATTTTATTTCTTTAGAGTGAGATTTTTTTCCCTGCAGAATGGCGTGGGATGGGGTTTCTTTGACTTGCTGGGTTCCTACATGCACAATAGTGTGCCACTTCTGGCTGAGCTTTAATCAAATGGCTACTCTAGGTCTACACTGTGATCTGAACTCTACAGTTAAACCGTGACCGTGATGTTTGGGTCTTCAGTAACATTGATTTGGAAATCTAAATTTTTTTCTGAAGGCTAGTAAGCATGTGTTTTTGTTACTTGAGAAAAAGTGAGCTAAGGTCTTTCAGGAGTGTTAGATCATCACATTTCTTGAACTGTAAACATTTTTGTTTCTATAAAATATAAAAAAAAAAAAGCTGTTCGGTACTGTAGGGTTCCTGAAGGAGCCTTTGATATCAAGGCACTCCATTTCAGCTTTGGAGTAAATAATATGATGAAAAATATTTTTTCTTAAAACACAGAATTGTTTTCCTCTAGAATCAAAGTCTGCTTCTAATATCTCACTTGCACATAAGGCCTAGGGCTTGAAATAGTGTTCTTGTTTTGTAAGGTATTAATGGGAACTTGGTGCTCAGAGCTGAGTCCTCTCACCCTGATGCGATGTCTCTGACTCCATGCCTCAGCTTCACCTCCCCCTCTCCGCCCGGGGGGGCTCATCAGTCCTTCAGAAAACTAAATTACCCCAGTGATATGCAATTGCGGAGCTTCCCAAATGGACAGTTGTGAGTCACTTGTGGCTGGGTGTGAATGCTCCAAAAATTAAAGGGGCCCGATTAGTCTGGACCATGGCGCTCGTATTGCGTCCCAGCCCGCTCCATCTCCTTGTGGTCCTTTGCAATGGCAAATCACTGTTACCACTGCAGCGCAGGCTGCTGTGGGTAGCTGTAGCTATGCGGGTAATGAAACATTAGGAGTTTTTACAGGGTTCTGTGGTATGGAGAGACATTTGGGAGCTCGCTTAGTTACCAAGTTAAATGCAGGTTTTATTATCACGTAGACATTAGTTGAGATTCCAGTCAGGTTTCTACTAATCATAGACTGAACATTTCCAGTACCTTGGGATATCAACTTTATTTTTCTTCAATGAGAGTAAATTTCCATCTTTTCATATTTAATTAAGGCTCATAGGAATAGGCTATTTGCACTGACAAACCTATTGATTGCTGAATTGAGATGACTTACCACATGAGAATTAGCTAGATATCTTAATTTTATATTCAATCACAAACAAAACAAAATGAGAAAAACATGTGGTTTAGAAGATAAAGTAATCAACATAAAGAAATTCAGACTGGAGGTTATTTTGCCATTTTGCTGAAATACATATGAAACATTCCCAGAAGAAGCTGATGTGAAATCCACCAGTATGAGAAGTTGTGAAGTTTGGCTGTCTGGTTGGATGGATAGCCCAGAACTGGATGTGCATCTTTAAATAAACTCTCCCTGTAGTCCAGAGAAACAGCAGTATAAGCAGAAGTGTAAATTAACACTACGGTTCACCTCAAAGTGAACATCAAAGTAATTTGGGGATTATTTCAATGTTAACAAAGCTATTAAAAAAAAAAAAGAATTAAAAATTCTTAGGTGAAATAAGATTGAAATTGAATCTTAATTGAAATAAGATTTTATATGGACCTTGTCAGCAGCTTTCATATGAAGTATTTCCCCATGCCTGTCCCCCCTTTCATTTGGAAGGATATACTCTAGAATTTCTGTTATCCCTTGCTAGGAAATTACCCAGCTGATTGCATGCTCATCACTCTTCACAGCTTTCTTTGAAAGGTATCCACTAATATGCTCCTCCCTGTCAAACTGATCAGGATGGGAGACGGTTAAAGCCCTATTCCAAGATACCTGAGTTTTGGCTAATGCTAGTACCAAGTACACAAGAGCAGTCCTTGAATCTGCTTTCATGTTCGCAGATTCCAGCTACCAATACTTCTTCCTTCCACATTGACTAGATCTGTGTCCCTCTTCTAAATACCTTTTTGATAATGGGAACACTTTTAATTGTGTTAGGGTTTATTAACGTAGCAATTACACTTCCTAATTTTATAATACGTGTCAGTGCAGGAAATTATGTAATTAAACTGTGTAACTGAAATGATGAGTTGTCTAAGAATGGACCAATTAAAACAAAAAATTGTGCTGTGAAAGCCTCACAGGAAGACTGCGGATGACTTCAGGAGACGTCCTGCCTCCTAGCACAGATCTGTTTTCACCAGAATAAACTCCAGCCAACTACTTTTCAGCCAGCTGCTAAACGCGGGTAGCTGGAAGGTGATGCTGTTTGGATGTGGTCCCGGTGAAATGCAGATGTCCTTAGTTCCCTTCAGAGTCTCTCTACCCCCACAGAAATGCCTTAGCCCTGGCGGGGGAGGAGGCAATTGCACCTCCCACTAAATCACTGCTTCCCACTTTCCCTCTCACTGATGCTGGTGTCACTTTGGCAGGTCAGGTTCCATCCCCTGTACTCCATTAACACTCCTAACTTCATTTGGGAGTAAAACGCATCTCTCCCCAGCGACCAGTTTCTCCATTTCAGTATGAAGCATCTTCATTCACCACATTGTGTCTTAGATTAAATGTGGGTTGGTAAACTTGGTGCAAACGACACACATTAAACTTCTCCTGGTTTCTCAATTAGCACAAGTCCCTTAGGTGGTAACCCACTGCTCTGAGTTCCCAGCTGCTTAGTGGTGACCAAATCCCAAAGTTTTCTTGGAGGAATACAGTCATACCATTTGATGCCTATCTTAAGCCACAGAAAGGTACAGCTGAGCATCAGCTTCACAGTAGTGGTACCCTACACTTAATTTTCATCTTGTCTCTTCTGTTGCTTGTTTGTGCAGAACAAGAAAGTCCTATTTCCCAGTATTTGACTTTTTAAAATATAATGTCCATACATGAAATTTGTTTTGTTTGTTTGTTTTTAAAAAGAAAAGTAATGCTTCAGGTAACACTTTGCCTGAGAAAGGTAAATTTTCTGATATTGAGTATATGGTGATTCTTAAAAAGTCAGCAAGAAGACTGTGGTTAAAGCCTAGAACAACTCTTCAAAGCTTATTTAATATCCTTTTCTTTTTTTTTGAGCTGGAAGAAATTATGGTATATGAAATAGGATTCTGAAAATGGGATTTTGTCATGGTAATAGTCATATGTAATTGTAAGGATTCCGTATTAATCCTGGCTTGAAGAAGCAATTATTTATCTATCAATTAGTTCCTGCTGCAGTTAAATACGGTATATGACACAGGAAGCCCAACAAATTAGTGGCCTTGTGTTAGAATTGCAAACTCTGTGCCGCAAATTAGCCCCTATGGTATATTAGTCTATCCGCTCATTTATTTTTAAGATTCTCGTCCCCTGGAGTTTTTCTATATAGCAGGAAAATGGTGTTTAATGGGCCTGATGTTATTTTCAGAGAGACATAAATTCTGGGGTTATTCTAATGTATGGCCAAGAGTAGGAAGAATAAGGACAGTTTCTGCTTCCTGTATCTACTACCCTGGGGTATTTTTTAAACATGAAAAAATCATGAAAGAGGGCACATGTAGGGAACAATATGTAGGGAAAACCTGACAATTATGTTACTCATATAGAAAATTACCAGTAGGTCCAGGGCTGTAAAACTGAGTTAAAAAATTACACTAACAAAAGGTAAATGGTGTAAATTAGAAGTCGTGTTTGTATTCAGCAGTTTCATTTAAAGTGATATACCTCTTTGTTATCCCTCTGTAAAAATAATGACATTTTGCCAAAGAAATCAAATCTGTTTCCAAAGGCAGAATTTAACACATTCAGTATAAAAATTGCATTAACACATAGCCAAATTTATTAAAGACTTTTCATACAAATAAACTTCCCATAGGCATGCTATAGAAGTGGACTTCCAGTGGAAAATTAGCTCCTGAGCTCTATCCAGCGGGTGATTGTCAGTGTGAGATGAAAGAACTGCATTCTGGCTATCCAAGGGTGGAATTTTCCCTGCACAGGCACAATAAATAGTTTTTGCAAGCAATAAAGAGGTTACCAAATCAACCTATCTGAATAAAAAGTATGTTGTGCTTTACACATGGGAAAAGCACTCCAGAACAGTTAATCCCTATGAAAACATTATCCCTGCATTATCGCCAATAGTATTTGCCTTCAGGCAGTTTTCAGTTACTTGTTTCCATTTTCTATACATGCACCCAGTGTTCTTTATTTCCATGTGATTGTTCTTCTCAATCGTTTTCTTTGCTGTCATCTATTCTGGGCTCATGCACATTCATTTCATGTATTGCCAGAATACTTTGGGCTATATTTAAGTTTCCAGATTCATAGAAATATTGTTCTACATACAATGCTAGGAAAGCAAGTATGTAGTCCTAAGAGGACCACTGATTTCTATGGGATGGCCCATGTCACTGCGAAGTACATCAGTGGGCAAGAACCCTTTTTACCTTTTCTTCTTCCTTTTTATCTGAAGTAAAAGCCTGGAATGGTATAAAAATCCCATGGGAGTCCTGTCTGTGCGTGGTGTGAGTGAGTTCACATAGATCGCTGGTTGAAGAAGTCTCTCCCAGGTTTTACTGTCAGCACGTTGGTGTAATAGCTGGGTCAAGGGACAGCTGAAGTCATGTTACTGTGCAGACAAGAATGCGTGTCTTGGAGGCAAAAGAACTACAACGGGGAAAAAAAAGTCTTTATGAGAAGAGCAAGTCCTAGTTACTGTGTAGATAATTTTACTGTATAACAAAAGAGAGCTGTAACAGTGCACAAGTCACACACATGGTGAAGTGGAAGCATTATGGTGGGGGGTAAGAGTTTGACCAAAGTAAGAATAGTTCTTTAGTATGATCCATGATGGACTAAAAATGCACTTTTTGAGTTGTTAAAACTAATTTATTGTGTAAGGGCCTCAATTCTTGCTGTCACTGGGTAATTTCGCAGAATGCAATATAAGAAGAAAGCAAAAATTTTTTCCCCCAAGGAGCAAAGTGTCCTCTTTCTTCCTGAAGTGGGCCAGAAGATGGAACTTTGGCATCTCCAAGGTTCTGCACAATCCCCACTATAAGGCAGGCAGAGCCTTGAGCTACCCCCCCTTCTTTTTCTTAAACATAATGTGCTTTGCTTTGCTTCTCAGCTAGCTCTACTCCCTCTTTCCTAGGGCACTGCCTCGATGAATGGTGAAGCCTGATGTGATATGTGCACCATTGTCCTTTTCTTCTCCAGCTTTCAGATTTCTGCAGCTCTGCCTTGCTGGGCAAGGGATGCTGTGACTTCTACGTAATGAGAAGCTTGCTGTTGGTTATGCTCATTCAGCCTGTGATGCGAGCTTGGTCATTTTATTTTCATTTGTTTCAGCATCAGAAAGCCAGCCCAATCCTTTATGCAAAGAAGGACTCTGTAGCTGACAACTTTTCTAAAATATTAGTCTACAAGCTCTGACAAGATTCTACATAGCAAAGCAAAATGAGTGGGCATAGCTGAGTGTTTGTTACTCATTGTTAATGGAGCTGAGAAGCACTTTCAGAAATAGAATTATCCACAATCTTTTACCTGAACTAAAATGAAATGTCTTCAGAAATATTTTTGAAATGCCTTCATTTTAACCTTTGAACATATACTTTTCTAATTTAAGATGCCAGAAGTTTGAATTTTTTTTCTCTGTGTTTTTTTTATTTTTAAAATTTTTTTGGCAGTAACGCTTGTTATATGAATGGTGGTGGTATCAAACAGTATAGGTTTGAGAAATTAAAGGAAATTAAAAATGAAGAAATTCTGGCTGGATAAATGTAAACTTGTGGTAAACCTTGGAAGATATAAAATTACACATATTTTTATAACCCTAAGGGTTTTAAACCTGAAGACAGATGATGAAGAGAGTATTGGCAGGGGGACATTATCTAGACAATCCATTCCATGCTTAAGGTTATAAACCTGTAATAAAACACATGGTTCTGAGAAGAACTGTACTGCAGTCTTTAAATAAGGTTATAAATGAACAGACTGAATAGCCAATGGTCCTGTTCAAATCCATGGGAGATTTGACACCTTCTGTGGAATCAAGACTTGGATTGCATTTTACCAGTTTCTTGTTTTATAACATATGATATACTCTGCAAAGAATAACAGATGGCCTTTAAACTATTTTTTTTGTGATGAGAATATGTTCACCTCTTTTTGTCTTTCGTATGGAAATTCCTTCTCTCTTGGGAACTTCCACAAGCAAATAATCTGTTGCCAAGCTCATCCTGAAATGACAAATATAGTGTCTAGAAGTGCACAAGAGAAGATGCTGGACAGGGCACTCCTGGGAACTCCCATTCATGCCATTGTGGGTTTTTTCAGTTCATTGGCCAAACAAATCAGATTGCCACATCTGTTTAGCCAGATGGTCTTTCTAGTGTCATGAGGCAAGCACAGTCAAAATACTATCTACAACTAGCACAAGGACTGTACTGGCAACTTGCTGCAGAAAAGGAGTTAGATTATGGAAAACTTCTGTTGATGGCATTGGATGGTGACTTCCGTTTCTAATAGGCAGATGAACTCAGCACCGTGGCCAGCCATGGTTGGGGTATGCAGGTAGTAGGTGGCAACCTAGAAGAACAAGTAGTGCTCTGATTGGTTTCTGGATTGCAAGTTAGGAACATTAATCTCCCTATTAATCCTCATCTGACCTGCTTGATATTATCAGATCTTTTTACTACTTTGTTTCTTTTTCCAGCAGCTGTCAACAAAACAGTATTGTGTGTATTTTGGGTTCATTAGACTACTTCTCTTTCTTCTCTTCTGCTGGATCCACTGTACAAACATAAGTAGAGACTATCCTACTACATTGAAAAAGAAGAAGAAGAAAGAAGTTATCACAACTGTATTGCTTCCAGCTAAAAGAAACTACCTGAGAACCTTTTCCAAATTACCATTCAGTTGATTACAACCTTGTAAGAAGGCTTCTCCCAAAGACTGATCCAGCTGTGGTTACTGTCTGAGAATTTGCAGTGACTGGCTGTTATGATGGAGCCAATTGAAAGTTCAAATATTTTATGACATTTTCTATAGTTACTAAAATGGATTTTGTCCCCATAGACTTTGAACATTCCGGTATCGTAGGAGAAGTGTATGAGACCATGTTATTACTAGAGAGCAAAGGTATCTCCAGTGGGCAAATCATCTTGTTACAAAACAGATGTATGACAGAGATGGCAGAAACCTTTCTCTAAAGGAGCCTGTCTACCTGTATCTAAAGGGTGCCAGCAAGCTGTTAGATGGCTAAAATTGGGAAGAGGGATCCAGACACTGGTGAGAGGTATTTGAGAGAAAAACAATTTTATATAAAAAATTCAAAATTAATCCTAATTACGAGATATCATAGAGACTTAATAATGTTGTTTGGAACATATAAGAACGTTTTATATCATGATCTGATAATGGTTTCTTAGCAAATAGTAAAAATCACAGAGATTAACTCACCTCACACAGTTATTTTATTTTATTGTTGTGAAATCAAGGACACACTATGGTCATTGGCAAGATTTTCTTCCCTTTTGCTGGAAGCAAGGTCAAGTCATGTGGACTCAGATGGACAAAGGGAAAATAAAAGCTGAGATACATGAAGAATAAGTGTGCTTTTAGGCATTTGTAAACTCTTTCTTTGCTTAGCTTAGAATACATTCATACTCAAGAAAAAAAAGGTTGTTTCTGACTTTTTATTAGTTTTATTATAATTATAATAATTACTTTAAAAGTCACAAGCCAGGAAATTCTAAATGAGACAGTATAATTATAATATATAACCATAATAATGCTTCCTTCCATTCCTCACTTGGGTATTGTGAGGCTTAATTAGTTAATGTTTGTACAGCAGTAAAACGCAAAACACCATAAAAGTATTAAGCATTTTTCCTGGTTTGGTTCTTCGTATAACTGATTATCTTTCAGAAGACTCTTAAAGGGGGACAATTTAAAAAGATCTATATAAACCAAACTCTATTTTATATCTGTCTTGCTGGTAGTTGGAGTGGCAAATCAGTGTTTAATTGCATCAGTATTTCTCATGAACATGCTGACACTAGACATAGACATATGACCTAGAAATATTTGTTGATTATCATATTTCTGGGCCTTGCAACAAAATTGAAGTGTTCTCATGGGAACCAGAGATATAGCTGATGGAAGTGAATAGAGAATGAGTGACACAAGCTGACAAACCATCATATTTAGAAGGGAGAAAAAAATCACAAATAAAAGGTGTTAAATTGGAATAAATAAAACCTTCTGTCAAATGTTCAGAGTAGGAAAATCCGTTATTTCTTCCTTTATGATGAACAGAGTTCAGTGGGAAAAAATCCTTGTGCAGTGTGTAAATCTGCAATGTATAAACAACAAATGGAGTTAGAGCTCAGGGAATGTGGCACTGTAGACTAAAATATGATGGTTTAAATTATATGTAGGTCAAAGGACTCCCAAACAAGATCTGAGTATCAGAAGAACTCCTTTACAGACTGTAAGAATCAGTATGGGTTAGAGGTGGAAATGGACTTAAGTTAATTTTCAAGAGATTAATAGCTCCTCTGGGAATAGTACCCAGAGCTTGTGAGTTAAAATCCAGGACATTGTCCACTAGATCATTGCTTATGTAGTCACCCACATCCCTGCCATTGAGCTTCAGCACAGATGTAAGGGTTAGGATTAATTTTATCATCTGAAGGCTAGTTTGTCATTTAGGCTCCACTAGAGTCAATGGAAAGAGAGAGGCATTTCCAGAGGATTATTCATTTTGTCTGCCTTATACAAAACCGCCTTCGTTTCTTTAATAGCTAATGGGCTGGAGGAGCGTTCACAAAGGAATTAATCTGATCTTAAACATTTATTTTTTGAATAAATTAATGACACTATGGAAATGCCATTTTCCATTCACGATAAAGGAATTCTCAAGCTTTATAGCTGTCTTTCAGACTTAGATGATTAACTTTTAGATGCCCAAGCTAAATTACATCCTACATGTGCAAAGAATTAGACCTTAAGTCACAGCCCTCCAAGATGTTGCACACCAATAATGCAGAAGATACTTACACACATGTAGGAAGGGACAGTCCTCATCATTGACCTAGGTCAGGATCGAGTCCATTTGTTCAGTTCAGAGACCATTTTAGGTTCCTTCTTGCTGATGGTATCATAGAATTAAGAAGCTTCAGTTGTAATCTAGATGTTTCTGTGATCACATGTATCTTTCAAATACAGATTAAACCAGGTATTTTTTATAGCGGAGATGGAGTGCTAAGCAGTTGGCTTTGGATTCACGTGGACACTTGGATCAGTGCTTTTAAAAATAAGTTTTAATGAAAGAATTAGAGATAATATGAAATCCTAGTTCTATAAAGACAGCAAAAGTTTTGCCGTTGACTTTTGTGAATCCATTATTTCACCCATTAAATGAAATGGAGTGTGGTCTGTTGTAGTGGTAATCATATGATGGTTAAAATACTAGGGTGATCAATACATAAAAACAATCATAATTAAATATTGACTCCTGATTTTTTAACCTCAGTCTCTCTATTATTTGGGTTGTGTCAGGCTGGTTGGCTTTATATTCAAGACTGTATTATGTTTGGAAAGAATTTTTCTAATCTAATATTGCCACTTACTCTGCTTCCAGCCGATTTATAAACATCCGCTTTTAGCAGGCAAGAGCCTTCCACTTTTGTAACCGCGAGAATTTCCATTATTGCATTTACATGTGTCTCAGCTGCTGCTAAGCAACAGGGCTGAGTTACCTGCCAAAGCTTGGATTTAAATCCCAGGTCTGTAAAAAGGATGGATAGAAATATGAATGTGTAATATACTTAAAATAACAAGTGAAGCATGTGTTTTTTGGAAATATGTAGAAATGTGAAGGTATAAGAGGAATACAATTCCGTTCTAGAAACATGTAAATAAAGTTAATATAATGTGTTAGGGAAAATTTAGTCAGTCAATCAATTTCTTATATTTATGTGATTTGTTCTCAAAAACAAACTGTTGTCAGAGTGGTTTTGCTTTGCCAAATCTTACCATGAAGTGTTAGGCCGACATGCAATGTTAGACAAAGGGAGCAAGAAGTAGGGAGAACATGAAGCAGAAAACTTAATTGAATGCATATATTATTCCTAAATAGACCAAGTTTGATTCATAGTATTTTGTATAGTGGGTTTGCTTCTTCTTTTAAAGACATATGTGTTTATATTTGGATAAGAAATGAGTCAGTCTCAAGGGCTTTTCAGACTCAATTGATTTGCTTTTCCATTAGTGTTTTTGGTCTCATGCCTTTGGCTTGACAGGGTGGGACTGTTTCTAAGAAATGGTTTGGATGTTAGAAATCCCGGTGCAGTTAATCCCATTAGTCTTTAAGTCTAAGTGTACATGGTGAATGGTGGTGTACCAACACAAGGCATAAAGATGGTCTTCACCCTGCAGACCTTGTAGTCTGCATTTAGGAAAGAGGTGGTGGATAGTGGCAAATGGACCACAAGAATGAAATTGAATAGCAGGAGTCCCAGAAGTCACAACCCAAATGCCAGCTGACAATTGTCAACGCTTGGATAGACACAGACAGGTTTCAAAAAGACATATTGAAGAGGAGGAAATACCCTGTAGCAGATGTGCACCGGAAGAAGGTGTAATGCTGCTGGCTCCAAAACTGTAGGTTGTTACAGGCAACATCAGTGCTTGAAGTGAACAGCTGGTCTACATTTGTGCCTCGGTACTGTGAAGAAAGAGGTACTGTGAAGGCTGCAGGTTGAAGTGACAGGACAGGTAAATGAATTTTGCAGCAGTGTTGGCATGGTGTTAACAGTGGGAAGAGAAATTTTTCTAGGACAGAGAACACTGTCAATGAGCATGTTCAAACTGTTTGGACAGAAAATGTCAGATTTTCGTCATGTGCAACAGAAGCATAAGTTCTTTATTCTTCCCCAAAGTTTGTTCATATTTTTCCCTGCTTTTGAAGGCATTTTATAATTCTTTAAGGCATTCCTTCCTTTAGAATAACACTATGAGCCAAGCATTTAACTGTCTTTATTAAAGCATTTAAGAGAAGTTTCCTACAAAATGGTTACTCTTCTTCAGAAGAGACAGTCTGATGAGAATATAACATCATAAAATGTCATTTTAGTCAGGCAATTTATGCAGTAAATTCCTAATACTTTGTTTAGGTCTCTTGGTTTGCTTGGAAATAATATCTGTACATGTAATCCCTTAACACTAGAGTTGTAAGAAACAGCATTTTCACGTGTATTGCTTGTACTTTGGTACACACTGTTTTACTAACAAAACTGTTGAAACAAGGCAACAAAATTGTTGTGACATTTGGGGCAAAATATTTAGGCTGTGAAAAACAATGAAACAAAGTACTGTGCAGAAAAAATGATACTAACACATTTATGGCTGTGGAAAACAAGAATAGAACAACCGAATTTCTTACATAATTTAAAAAATTTAGGACTGGTATATCTTTATGTAATAAAACTACACTGTATTTATAAAAAATACTGGCAAGTGACATGGAAAAAGTGACATACAAGAAATCAGATTAAATCAATGGTTCACTCTAACTGAACACAGATTTTTTTTTTCTTCAGCACTCAGGTAACTATGTCCAGTTTAGCTATATTTCCCCTGTCAGCATCACTAGTATGAAGTCTGCAATTTAAAAAGTTGGGATTTATGTATTTACAGTCTGCTGGGGAAGAGTCAACACGATGTATTCCTTCCTCACCTCTTAGCCATATCCAAAGGGGTAAGGTGGCCATGTCTATTGAGGTAATCTGATTGACACCATTTACTTGACTTTCCAAAGAATTTGACAAAGCCCTTCACCAAATGAGAGATGAGTGTCTCCTAGATGTCTTTACAGTTACAGAAAAGAGATAGACTCCTCCCCAGGACCACCCAGAACAAGGATCTCATTTAAGCTCTCTGATTTGACCCTATGTGAAACCTGTCACTCCCTGTTGAGTACAGAGGGCCTCTGGGAAACAAGTATCCCTTGGATAACCCCGGCCTTTGCAACTGCTCTCTTTAATATCCATGCTGGGTCTTTAACTGGATTTTCTGGATTCCTGTGTCTCACAATGCTTTATTATTTCTGTTGAATATAGTATGTTAATAATGGTTTAAAGGGCAGTGTATTCTCAGCCTTAACTGTCTTTTCTTGTGGGAGTATATTTAAAGCTGTAAGGAGAAGCAATGGTTATCTCATTTGAAAGTCTTACTGCTATTCTCAGAGCAGTAATTGATATCTCACAGAGTATGGCTACCTTTTTCTTTCCTCATGTGTGTTATGATTCATAAAGGGGAATCTTATTACTCCTTGAATAGCAGTGCCTGGAGGCGCCAACCTGAAGTGCTTGGAATAAAGAGATTGTGTCATTGGCACCAGTGGAGAAAAGCCATGGGAAGAAAAATAAACCTCTAAATAATTTGATTACTTCTCGTGCCAGCACTTCCATTAAAGATCTCACCTGGGCTCGTGTTTTAACTTAACTGAAAGAATTTGAGCTAATGTACCCAGGGAGAAGTTGAAATACAAGATAAGATGAAGACTAAATAGCATCATGGGTCATAAATAAAACACTTGTAAGGAAAACAAAACAAAACAAAACGAAACAGCCAAAAAGATATGTAGAAGTGGTGCTTAGGGACATGGTTTAGTGGTGGACTTGGCAGTGTTTACAGTTGGACTTCATGATCTTCAGGGTCTTTTCCAATCTGAATGATTCTGCAATTCTATAAAAACCACATCTGGATGCCATCAGTCAAGGCAACCACTTTTCAGTAGCTCTGTTGAAGTGGAGAATGGAGGAATTGTGTCCTTAGGTTAATGACCCAAGAGAATGGACCCCTTAATCTCACTGGTTTTGGATGAGAGCAGAGCATCTACTGCACCTGCTCTGACAGCAGGGAGTTGGGTTTGCCAGTGGTTGTGCTGGCAGCTGTTCTCGCAGGGACCCCAGCTGGGACTCCCCGGGGGAGGGGGATTGTGTTATCACTCCTGAACCAGCAGCCTTTGAAGCTGGGACTGCAGGGCAGATCCAGAAAAAGTAGGTAGTCTTTATTCCTGCTCTCTTCAAACCATCAGCCAAAAGTGTCCCTGCAAATTGCTATCCTGTGTTGAAGGAGTAAGAAACAGTGCTGCGAAGCTGGCAATGCTGTTACTCTTACAGATAAAATAGGAACAGTTTGCTACTAAAATAGTCTACTGGTAAAATAGGAACATCTACTAATAGAGTGAGATGCCACAGTCAGATGGACAGTTCTGGTAACAGACAGATAAGAGGAAAAAAGAGTCCAAAAGCTGTGATGATTTCAGTCAGCTGTCAAAACGATCTTTAATTCCTCTGCAGAACCACCCATCACTAAATTAAAACGAAATAAATCATTGGCTGGTCTTGTGAAGCAATATTTGAACTCATTGAGGACGTCTTCCTCTCATTGCCTTAATCTTTGAAAGACATCTTCCTTTTGTATATGAAAGCACTTTCCGGCAAGAAGGCTTACTGGTGTGAGTGAGCTATCCCTCCACGATGTTGTGTAACCAAGAACATGTGGTTGTTGTTTCGCCTTCTGTTGCTAGTGGAGGACTCGACATGTGATGTCTGTAATCAATAAACTGTGTGAGCAGTGGCTGTTCAGCACGGCAAGCCTTATTTTTTACTAGTCAGGGTTGCATTTATTGCAGTGGGTTTGCTTGGGTTTGATCTATTTTTCTCTGTGCTAACTTGTGAGAAAACCATATTTTATCTGCCTTGGACAAGAGAGAGAGACCTGGGATACATGATTCGGTGCTATGTCTTAAACATCCCGGTGCTATACTCTGGCTGCAGAAGTGAAATCCAGGTGCTGGAGCACGGGAGATAAAGCACCTCCCCAGCAAGAGCTGCCAATTGCTTGGGAGTGCTCTGATGTGGAAAAAGTAACACGAACAGTCTGCATAGAAAGAAAGTACAGTTGGAGATTTATGCAAATGCCATGTCCACAAGACATCCTGGGTGTACCAGCATAATATAAATGTTAAAGCAACAAAAAATGTACAATTGACCTAACCAGACTGATTCAACAGGAATTAATTTTTCTTTTTTAATTCACACAAGGTGTGTGGCTAGGTGCCCATTCAATGGGCAGGGTAAGCTGAGGCACCTGAGCCAGTATTTTAAATGGAGAGCTGCTTTTCCAGTGAGAAATGTCCAGGAGGGACTTTTAGGTTAAGACCTGTTCCCCAGGAATCCTTGCATCCCGTGACCTGGGCTGAAGACAGTTGTGTCCCTCAGTTCTTGATTCCCACAGTAAATTCAAGCCACAAAAGTAGTGTTTCTGCCTCCTTTGTAGTGCCCAGCGTAGTGTCTAAAGTCTACCGGGGGTTCAGCTGTAGTCTTAACCCCTACTTGGGGGGATTTAAACTTAGTTTTCTACACTCCCAGTAAGGTCCTCTTGACATTTGGTGTTAATGTCTCTTTGTCAGTCTCCCTCAATCTCTTCTACATTATGCTGAAGAAAGGGGAGCAGCACTGGTCTGTCCTGTGTCAGAGCTTCTGTCTGAGGTCACTGGTTGGTCCTAGAGTTAGTCTGTCATTTCATGTCTGTCTGGATAATATTTGCTGTCTCCTTTCATAAGGAAATAAAGATGATGTGATTGAGCTGTGTGCACGTTTGCCTCTGTGTTTCTGACTTCCCCTAGTGAGTTTTGAATCTATGTCCAGGAATTCTTAAAATTCTATGTCCAAAGAATTCCTGCAAGTTTTATATAACAAATATCCACAGGAGGCCAGGCACACTGATTGATACTCTCTTGGAGGAAAGACACCAACATGCACTGAAACCTTCTTAGATATCAGAAAACTCACATGGGCATTCGTTTGTGTGCATGCAATGATGACTTTCTCCACGTTTGCTGCTCAGAAGGTTATCTGTCCCCCCTTTAAGAAGTTTAATAGCTTGTTCAATATTGTACTTAATAATGAAACTCAATTATTAAGAGTTTAATAAAATATTTGATATTAACTCATTAAGATTATGAGGCCTGTGGAAGCAATCAAGTTCTTGTTTCTCTCCCATTCTCTTAATAATTTAAGATAAAAATGTATTACATTATTTTTGTCTTATCATTCTGATTTTACATTTATTGTTTAAAACCTAGTAGATTGTCATTAATAGACTTACATGCAGATTTTGCTAAATCTCCCCATCATAAGTTTGTAAATCAAGGCTTTGGGTATGCACTGCAGACTATTTTTATAGATTTTACTTGTGATGTATCCCTTAATGCTCCAGTAATGTGCTACAGTGATTGTGTGTGTGTGTAAGAGGAATTCATTAATATAGGTAATAGCTCTTTTTGATAAATGAATTTGCTCAAATGCTGCCACATTTTAGCAGCATTGTTACATTGACATTTATCTGTGGTTCATGTCTGATTTTTAATGAATGAACAGTTCAGTGCCCCAGACAGCATCAGGTATGGTCATTCCGTCCAGTCACGAATCAACAGATGGAATCTGGTGACTTCAGCCCCAAGTGTTCCCCATCAGTGATATCTTGAGCAGCATCAACTGGTTCACTACCTGATGAATTTTATAGCTGTATTAGAAAAGACCCGTTTATAAAAGCAATATAACTTAGGCTTAAATAGAAATAATATTGGCAGGCAATATCATATAATCATTAGAAGCCATGACCTTGCTAAATGACTTTTGTTTGCATTATAGCCTTGTTTAATAGGTGCTTCACTATAACACAACAGTCTTTTAGTACACAATAATCCCTATCCTTGGAATGCCAGACATCAAGTCAGTAAATCCCCATGTAAATTCAAGTGGTTGAAAGACATGACAAAGGAGACTGGACTTTGTCTTCTGGATCACTTGTCCATCAGTATCATGTCATAAATGTACTCCCCTCTTTGTAAAACTAACCCAAATGATCTTTTCTCAGGTTAGATCATTAAAATAATCTTCTTTCTTTCTAATCTGGGATGATCAGCTTTAAATGAGGTTTGGGGGGTAGGGCTTTCCATTTGCCTGCTGTTATCAGCTAGTGGTGTTTGTATTGAAATTAAAAGTCTCTAGAGCTAAGCTGTTAATGCCGTAAATGATTGATTTATTATCACTCTTTGGAAATGAGTTTGTCATGGAAGGGAGCTCAAGAAATTTGAAATCTCTCCATTGCAGACCTAAGGGGACAGGTTGTCAGTTAAAAATATAAACAAATAATGAAAAAGAAGCTAAGAGTGAATGCCGCAGTTAGTAGACTGTTCCTTGTGGGGAGCACTCAGAAGGGCTGGGGCTCTGTGCGTGCCTTTGCAGCAGGAGGGTGCTGTGGGTGCTCTTTGTGCCGGGTCCTGTGGGCTATTTTTCATCTGCTCGGCTGGAGCAGTTGCCAGTGAGGGTGATGCACTAAAGGGTCCCTCACTGTGTTCTTGCCCTGACGGGCAGCCTAAACGTGAGGGAGCAATAATGCCAGGTCTGGGTGCAGTGGGGAGAACTGCTCGCGGCAGGGGACAACCGTAGCTGGTCCAAGTGGTCACCCAGGAGCAAAGCTCGCCCAGCTGCTCCCAGTGGGAAGGTGTTCCTCCTTCCCTATTCCCACAGCATTCCTCTGGTAGACTGTGCAGGACAGATTGTAATATTCCTTTAACATTTCAAACGCCATGTTGTTGTTTCAGATAAGGTCAGGGTGAGGATTTTTGAGGAAGGTAAGTTGATTGCAGCAAAAACTCTTCAACGTAGAAGAGCTCTTGACTACGCAGCCTCCCTCTGCTCAGAGGCTGGATACTCTGGGGAGCATGGTTTGCAGAATGAGCTGTATCATCTAGGTCTGCATCAGCAGCACAGCTCAGAGCTGGGCTGCCAATTGTAGCACCTTTCAAAATGAAGAGCTTTTAAAATGCAAAATGCAAGAAATTGATAAACAGGAGACTCTAGACTACAGTACGCTTGAAGAAGTAGTTTCACTTAATGCTGAAAAAGCCTTTGGGATACAATCCCATTTCATCCAACTGGTTTGCAAATTAATTATGCTAAGCAGGTTCCTTTAATTACATTGCTTGAAGGAAGAGCAGCAGAACATGTAAATTCCATAAGGGAGAAAGCAAAGGTTTCCACTGCCAATTATGGAGCAAAATTCAAGAAAGGCAGCTGTAGCATGATGGGGCAGAATGTGATTATTTTAAATGAAGTCTAGAGAAACTCCTGAATTCCTCATTTTTGTTTTCGTCAGTATCCTGTGGCACTCAATGGTATCACACTGGGCAGGACATTTTTCCAAAGTATTAAGACTTTCTGTTATGCCACTTTTGTGACAGGACAGCCTGTAGCAAGTTAAAGCACTTGGCTCTCACTTAGGAAGGACCATAGGTATTGTTTGACTTACACCACAGTGGAGGTCTCTACAGTGGGCCAAAATGTTTCTCCTGCCTTGTGGTTTCTGAGAAAGGCAAGCTGAAAGTGTCAGGTACTCCGAGTGTGGTATACACCACCACCATCTAGTGGTTACCTTCCAGCTTGATGGACAGCTGGCTGGAAAGTACTAACCAGAATTATCCTGGGAACTGGGAAAACTCTCACCCGGGGCTGGTCTATCTCAGTACATTTCTGTATCTTTTATTTGTTTACTTAAGGAAAGTATTCAAAGAAGAAAGAATCAGATTATGTTGTCCATGTTTAACAGCTAGAGAGGCTATTTGACTGTCAGTGTAAAACTTGAACAATTCTAAAATACAATATGGAAGAGCACTGTTCTTGTAAGAAAATGCTGAATGCAAAACATTTGGAAATGTGACTGTTGCATGTCACTTACACTGTTCCAAAAACAAGTGGAGGGTTTTTAAAAGGAAATACCTAAAAAAAACCTGAAAGAATGACTGCTTTTTTGGCGTGTGGGTCAGTGAGACACGGCCACATGGGCCATTCCGGCAGTCCGTGGTGTCTGCTGTGACCCACCTCAGAGACAGTAGTGGGACCAACAGTGTACATAATAAACTCTTTGATGGACCAAGATGTGAAAACCAGGGAGCCCCATGCAGGGAAAGACCCGTGCTAAGGTCATCTTCTGTGTTGTCATCCTCTCAGCTTGTTCAGATCTCCTTTTTCCCTCTCAGTCTCTTTTTTTGTGGCCTTGGTCTGCACTCTGTCTTCCTTCCCCGGCTCCATGGCTCCATGTGTCTGCCCTCCCATCTGCTGGTCCTGGCTTCTGTGCTGCTCTTGTTGAAAATACCAGGGAGAAGCCCTGGGCCAATGTGAACTGGTGCAGCGCTAGCACTTCGGTGGAAGCACCAGCTGGGGATCTGGCCCTTGATCTGGGTTCAAGGCAGCGGAGTTTCCACAGCTCTCTTTGAACTGTTTTTTCTTTCTTTATCCTCTGTTCCCTCACAAAGATTTATTACCCTTGAGATATCTCAAGCTGACACTAATAGAAAATGAAGCTTTTCAGTAGGGGGGTAGAGGTCCTCTCTCAATGCTCAGTCAGTCCTTGACCTTCCTGCCTAGACTTTTAACGGCATTACAGTTCTGTTGATATGCTTTTTTTTGCAGATACCACTAGCAATTAAACCAGGACCACCATCTCATTCTAGTCACTGCCAGACAGCTGTCAGATACTAATGACCAGAGTTTGCTATGACCGTAGCTGGATTAAAACTGGTGACCTACATGTGAAAGACTTTGTATCTCATTACCTCAAGCTCTTCACCCCTAGATTTCTTTGAAATTTAATGCTGTTTGCTGGATTGCTTGTTCGCTGGTGTCTGCCTTCTGTATTCCGTGAACTGCTGGGGGATTGCTAATCCATGGTCCTCTCTTGTATCACACACAATTTTCACCCATCTTAATTTTTGTTCACTCTAATTGACCTTAAGGGATCTAGAAACTGGATAATAACCCAGGAGTAAGAAGATCAAAGCTTTTTACATCTAGGTCACTACTAATAATCCAGTGGTGGCCATTAGAGCATATGTTTAGCAGCTGATGTAAATTCTTTCAGTTCCCTTCCTTGTGGTCACAAAATAAAATTTGCCTTTGTTTTACTGGCCCTTTTTGCTGATTTCAGTGGATGTTTGGCTAATTAAGAACAAATCTGTGAGCAAGGTGTCTATTCAGGATTTGACCTGGGTTTAGTAAGCTGCTTGGTGACTGCAGCCGTTTCTGTAAGATGGGAACCAAATAAAGATCCAGTGTTGGAAAATTAAGGTGCTGCAGGCTGTCAGTACAGTTTAGATGCTGCCTTGCCATGTGCTTCAATTCTGGGGGAAGATTGTTGGTGTGGGGGTCCTACAGGAAGCCTGCAGCTGCTGCATGTTTCCAGAGAACACTGAATATGAAGAAATAAAGGTTCTAGGCAGAGATCCAAAGCAGCGACACTGCCAGGGTTCAGTCTGCATTTTTATCCGCTAGCATACGAATTTTCCAGACAGACTGGTTCAGCAATTCAGATGGTCCCACCCCGACTCCTGGACAAAACCAGTGAGACACATGACACATACACGTGTAAGAGGGAGCTCTGTGTGCTGCATAGCTACTGCCAGATACAAAACACCAGGAAGGAACAGAGAAATGCTTTGAATTCTGTCATGCATGCTTTTGGAAGGAGAGTGATGTTATTAGCAGTGAGATTGTCTCCTGAAATGGAAATACATAATTCAGTTTGTGGTTCAGTTAGTTCTATTAAAACTGTGTCTTTATTTCTGCTGTCAAAATACATTTAGAACAAAACCTTCAAGTTGAAGGCAGGAAAGATTAAATTGCTCTTATCTTTTCAAGTTAAACTGAAAAGAGATGTTGGTGGAAGGGGGTTCTGGAGGTAGAGCAGTGCCATAGCCTCTAGGTATCTGCTCCCCAGGTGGAGGGAGGACAAGCCGACAGGATCTCGGTGCAAGTTAAGGAATGTGGGGCAATCTTTCTTCCAATATCATGAATGTTTCCAGTGAAAACGGTCATTATTTTCAGGGCCCCGGAGCCCTGCCAATTCCCTGAAGCTTGTTTGGATGCTGCCTAGCTTTTAGCAGCCCAGAAATGTTACACAGCAGTAGATAGAGGGGCAGTATGAAACCCACCGCACACTGTGGAAGCTCCTACTTGTGGAAGCATGAAGGAAGGTCCTTCATGCTTCATAGTCTCTCTCAGCTTTGGACAGTCTTTAAGTAATTCTGAAAACCTGGCTTTAAATACTGCAATGTAAAGCAATGAATGATGCAGTCATTCAAATGTGAATGACT
>JAOXJK010000023.1:108797389-108810274 GCA_025774025.1 Xenus cinereus
ACCTGTTACTTGTGTGATAGTAGCAACCAGATGTGAGAATGCTTTCTTGTTTTATTCTTGTCTTCTGGTAACTTCTGGTTTGTGTTTTTTTTCCCTTAATTGAGAATTTAACAACTTATTAGAATCAGCTCATTATTTTTCATCCATAATTACATGTGGTATGAAATGTGAGTCTATCAAAAATGTGCGAAATATATGTCATTACTCTTCCTCTAGAAATAACTCATCTCATGGAGGAGGGATGTCAGGAACTGGGCTGTATTTCTCAGTTCCAAACTTTAAAAGGATGATTTGGGAACTGGCATCACCAAGAACAGTGCTCCTGGGGGGATCTCTCTTGGCAAGCACATACCAGCATCCTTCTAGAGAGCAGTTGGTGGCATAATGGTTTGGTCATGATTACATAGTTTATTGTTCAGTCATTAATGTCTCTAGGGCTATTTATTCATCTGTATTGACTCTGGGGTATAAGAATGTTAAAGATGATGTGATCTGCTTCTCTCCTAAGATAAGAAAGCTAACTTATCCGAAGGCATGTATGACTAATCCTTCTTCGAATTCTCACCCCAATACTGAACTCTATTTTTGCCGTTATTATTGTTATTGTATTATGCCGTGCTTGATGAGGACTGAGTAGCTCTTGTTGTCTGTTCATGAAAGCCTACAACCTGATTTATTTAACATGTTTACCAGAATACTTGGGGGAAAAAGTCAAATCTATTACTCATATTCATTACTCAGTGTGGATAAGCAACAGTTGTTCCCCAGTGTGAGCTAGTTACCATAATTATACTGCTGGGCAGTTCAAATCGCATCAGCCTACATTTTTGAGCATACTTTTGAGGTAATGTTTATTAATGGGAAACATTGATTTTGATACATCCCTCTAGTTATGCTTTGCTGTGCCTATAAATAGACCTTGTATTTTGCGCCTTGCAAGTGGGTTTAGTTGGGCTTTCAGGTTTTTCGAGATTTTTTTTTGTAGCTGAGGGGAAGAATTCAAATGGATGTGTTTTTGAAACAACATTGCATTCACCACTACAGGGAAGACATCAGGTATAATTTGTTACACCCAGAATTTTATGCACAGCTAAAGTGGTGTGGGCATCTTCAGTTGATCTGGTGCACAGAGGGAGAGGGTAACTTAATCCGAAGGAGAACGTGTAACTATGCTGAGCTTGTGTGATAAATAAAGCAGCAAGGAATGAGCCTTAGAGAAGTATATTGCTTAAGCGCTTTTTATTGTGTCTTCAGCTGATCCTAGTTATGTTAGTGGAACTTCAGGTGTTTGTAAGAGTGTCAAATAGTACGTGCAGTGAGATACCCTAGTGTTGGAAGAATGGGCATAGGTAGTAGCTTTCTTTTAAGCAAGCATGTTGATGCATCTTTTTTGTTAGTGTAGTTTTACTCACCTTTTATGTAAAGATAATTTTTAATTAGAAGTAACTAATTCTCTGCAGATTTTAGAATTTATTGTATACTATCCCTTTGTATGGTCTTACTGCATTCTGGTGTTAAGTCATTTATAGACTAATTATATGAATAATTATAATATCTTAAAGGAATCAAGTGACAGATAAGCTGTTTGAGTTACCTGTAACCAAAGAGGCTGCTCTGCCCATTGTAGCTTTTTGCTTCTTTTGGCAAAAAGGAGCTGAAATTCAAAGGTACCCTGCACTGAATGATTTGACTACTTGAACAGGCAAATACAGGAGAGAAGGCAACCCTGCCGCTCACTTGCAATGTCTTAAATTAAGAAGCAGCATGTTCCAGTTTATACTAGTAGGTTTACGTATTTCTCTAACATGAGCCCTTGTGGTCATGTCTGATACATGAAAGGTGGATAAAACCACAGAGACCCACTGGAAACGGATAGTACAAAGTGGCAGTACTGAGGAAACAGAATCTGTGGGGTAATTTTCCCCCTCCAAACATCCAGTTCTCTTTGGTTAATTCCATAGAAGTCTGCATGCCCCAAGAGTTGAATGGAGTAGAACGAATGAAACAGGGGAGAAGCTGTACTCTGTGGAATGGTACTGTCTTCTTTAGTTGCCTGCAAAGGAGACTCCTTTGGGAAACATCCAGTACTAAGTATCATTGGTATCAATATCCACATTTTGTCTGTACTGGCTCATGAGCACAGCAGCAGCATATCCAGGGAGATGGCATCTTTGTGTGAAATGATCTATATGTCCCACAGGGAGTTTTCCCACATCTCTTTCTACAGATGGCAAAGAACATAACTGATGGGAGAAAAAAATCGTGTATGATGAGGATTTTCCCTTCTTGCACCATTTTACACAAGAAACAAGAATGTAATGCTCTTTTACATCCTTCCCTTCATCCTTTGAAAGTTTTTGTTCGAGACTCCTTTCCCTTACAGGTGTTCATCTGTGGAGCTAATAGACAAGAAGACAGTGTTCCCAAGAGCTGTCATCATTTGAATACTTGTGGTTCATTCTAGACTTGCCCATACTTACTTCCCAGAAGGTGACACAATAGGTTGTGTTGCTCCCTTCCCCTTTCCCACCCTTGAGAAGATCCGTTGGATTAAGTCACAAAAAAAAGTCTTCCAGGCTCCTTGCACTGACTTTTCCTCTTTACTCTTTCTTTTTCGTCTATATTGTGCTTTAGGTTTTATCCAAATGCTGCTCAACCAAGACTCCTAGATATTGTGACTGTCAGTAACACCGATAATAATGCTGTTATTCGCATAGAACTACAAACGTGCACAACACTTCACATAAATAAAACTGGGGGTTTTTGAACATCAGTGAGCTCAAGAGTGTTATCTTCCAAGACATTTTTTTAAGCAAGGACTGATTTAGTCCATTTGTTTGATACATATCTAAATATATCTAGATATATATAGTTATATATGCATGATCCTTTGCACCAGAATGCTGGTATTCCAAAGTTTTTGTATGCTATCGGTCTTGGTATTGACCTTTCAAAAGGCTTGTGTTACAAGAAAAGGCCTAGATATGGAAGAAAATACATTATCTCGCAAAGCTGGAATCTTAAAGCTGTACTGTGTTAAATGAGACCTTTTTATTATTACTCTCCATAGGAACAGAATCGAAAGGGTTACAGGTGGACGGAACTCCTAAGTAGGGCTGTACAAAATCCTGAAAACCTATTTGCTCACAGCTTCATTGCAAAAGAAAAGCTTTGGGACAGGCCTTGCAGCAGTTAGAAATTTTCAATTTCAAATTATTAGAAACTTCAGATTAGTTCCTCTGTGAATTGTTGAATTGCTGTTGGATTGCTTTGAAACTCGGAACTGAAAATAAAAGTCAATAGGATATGCCCAGGAACAGCAGGGAAAAAAGGATGATACCGAATCATTGCCCACCTGCCCCTTGTCTGCTGGGCTCACTATTGCTGCTGTTGCTACCAACCTGCCTGGCCCTCACCTCTAACTTTGGGGTCCTTACCATTCCCTAGGATCTTCCCCCTGTTGTCCTGCACTGATAACACATCCTGTTACCAACTCCAATCAGATAACCTGTTTGTGTGCCAAGAGTTTAGGGACAGATGTTGTGTGGTCTCTGAGCAAAGAGATGTCAGGATTTACCAAGGTGGATTTCCAAGTACTCTGCCTGGCTCTTAGGCGTTGTTAACTATTTGGGGTACAACACAAAAAAATCACCACTCCCAGTGCATTGCCTGGGGTTGGTTGGGCACAGAGGGATGAATTGCACACCGACTGACCTAGAGACTATGGTGCAGTCTGGTTACTTAGTCCATGTGTTCCTGTTGGGAGCTGCCTGGAAATGCAGGCTGGGGTTCCCTTTTCTAGCCTGTGATGGCAAGGAGCAGCAGGGCACACCAGTTCTGGGGGCAGTCAGCCCTTCCCATTTTCTCACCTTGAGTACTTGATGCTTTTCTCAGCAGACCAAGTTCTCTCAAGGTGCTCCTGATGCTCTTTTTCCCGCTCCTTTGATCTTTCTGGACTTCAGGGTGTAGTTTCCTTCCTTGGATGGAAAGGTTTATGGACTGCTCCACGGCCAAACGTTTTATGAACTGGAAAAGATATCTGAGTCAATCAGTTCCCAGCTCGCTGGAGAGAGCTCTGCTTGTAAGGGAATCGATGGTTCTCCCCAGAAGTTAAAGCTATTTGTTGGTAATTCCTCAATTAGCAGGGTTTGCCCTCAATATCAAGAAAAGAGATTTTCTAGTTTAGCACTCACTGAGATCTTCAGATCCTCAGTTCTCTGATACTCCCAGCTACAGACATTTTCCTTCTCTTTCTGCAGTTTCCCTTCTGCAGTACTGGGCTATAACAACTCCATATGTATAGGAATTTTAGGAGAACATATTACATAAGTATATGAGACAGATATTTCAGGCACAAGAATTTTTTCTGCAGTTCCATCTGTATATTCATAAGATGGTTGTCTTAGACTTCAGTGACTCCTGTTTCAAATCCCTTTTTGGCTGGAAATAGCACTTACTGAGGCTTCTATAGTCTCATTCTTTTGGGAAATTTACACTAAGTACTTCTCAACACAGCAGGCACAGTATTTGAGTTAATACTCTGAACCACTGGAGCCAAAACTCCCTGGGAAAATAAAGCCTTTTTCAGAAATGAAAAGGAGTCAGATGATCTTTACTGGGGAGTAAAAGAAAAGGAAGGAAAAAAAAAAAAAGAAATGTCCCAGATCAGTATATTCTCCATCTGGTATGTTCCCAGATTCCTAAAGAGATAACATGGTGTCAAGAAAAAGGATGTTGTAATTAGGCTGGGGCATAGCTACAGCACAACAGGATCCTGACATTGTCACAGCCCTGTGCTATCGCTGACCTTGGGGTAGTGGAAGACTGTGCCAAACTTTAAATAAATAAAGTGTTCCAGTGCTCCTGCTCAGTTAGGGAAGATCAAAGAGAAATAACATTTAATCAGCGGTAGTCGTGGTGTTATGCACTAGCAATACTAATTGTTTTGACGACAATTCTCTCTGAAGATTTTTTTGTTAGCACTGAGTAATAACTGATCTGCTAGTGTATTGACCTATAGCACTACCACAGCTCAATTAAGTTTCTTATTGTCCAAATCTAATCAGAGAAAAGCTGAGATTGAAAATCAATTCATTTCCTGCTATTAATGACTAATTCCCCACAAATGGGGATTAACTTTCCAGGTTGAAAGTTTTTTTTTAGAGGTGGACCCTGCCAGATGGATGTTTGAGGGGAAGAAGAAGCATGGTTTCTCTTTTCCCATCCATCTTCCTCCAACCTCTTGGCATATGCTGGTTTTTTACTTTAAATCTTGCTTTATCATAGCCTGTGGCGTGTGCTTGTTCTCTGGTCTCTTAACCTGTGTTTCACACAATTGCAAGGAACTAGTATTGATAATTCAAATCAACTCCTAAATTCTCAAATATTTCTTATCCATGTGCTTCAAATGAACATTTCTGCAGTGGCTGAAGACATCTGCAAGACAGGGTGGCTTAGTCTTTAATAATAATGTAAGAGCTAGTCACAGTCCTTGGAGGTCTGGGTAAGACAGACTCTTCTCTGATATCACTTCAACCTGTACAATTTGTGAATTTTCCCAGTGAAGAGGAGAAATTATATTTCTTGGCTCTTCTAAATATTTCTTCTTTATGTGAAGAACTAACAGCTGCTTATAAGCCTTCCCATGTGTCTCTGCATTGCATATGTGTTCACAGCATTAAAGCTACTGAGCGGAGACATAAGCAGTAAACATCCACGAGGTCTGGCAGTTCTCCCTGGTTCTTGCTAGTTGTATGGCTCCCACTGCAGCAATATCTGAAGTAGTCACAATTCTTTGTTGTATTTATCTTCACAGCACTCCTCTGAGGTGGGGACATCTCACGAATTTACACATGGACAACTGAGACCTAAACAGTAATTTAGATTCTGGTCTTTGGTGGTCCTCAAGATTATCCTTTACAGAGGCTCAGCCCTGTGGCTCAGCTGCTGTGGACAGCTATGGACCCACAGCTGTGGATGGTGCCCACTGCCTTGGGACCCTCTGGCAAGCTGAAGCCAGGTGGCTGGAGGCAGTTTTCCTGGGTGAGATATTTCTACCTTACACTGCAGATGTGCTTACCAGTGCAGTTATACCAGACTTGGCACCTATGGGGGCAAAAGGCTGGAGGGCTTTTACCATGAAGATTAGCTCTGGGACAGTGTGTAAATTGGTTTTTTCCCCTCATGTTTTGTATTGTTCCTGCTCTGCAACTGATGCTTTATTCCTGATGTCTTCTTTTTTATTTATTTTTATTTGCCTTACTGCACAAAATACCGTGCTGGTTTCTTCTTTGCAGCAGTGAATTTTGGCTGTATTGACAGGTTCAGGTCTGTATCCTCTCAGCCTGAAGCCCAGATTCGTGTGTAACAATCCAGTGTAATCTTACGGCGTAATCTCTTTCCTGATACTCAGCAAAACATAATCAGACTCATTTTTTTGGCTGACTTGAGAGAAGAACTTGATTACTGTGAAGGAATCTGGCTGGTAAAACCCATGCAGACCTGCAGTACTGGGTGGTGGCATTGCGTGCTCTGATTCTGCATTTTTTCAGTGGGTCAGCCCAGTGGACCTTTTGTCTGTGTAAAGCACAATAAAAAGGCTAGAATGGAGCCACAAAATGGCCTCTCTCCCAAATACAAGCAAGGACTCACATGGTTTAGGTGTGAAGTGCTTTGGTACATGTATGACAAGCTGGAAGGAGATAATAACCCTTCAAACGCTGAATGGGAAAAGAGGAAGAAACAGGAAAACTGATAATGTTTTGCTCCCAGTAAAGGCAGCTGTAGAAGAAACACAAAATGAATCTGACTTCTGGAGCAGTGTAGCTATATTAACATGTAAGTGTAAAAAATGCATTGATGCAGTTGCTTCATTGCATATTCCATCAGCAGAAGCTGCAGTCTTACACATGGACAGGCTAAACATCATCGTCTAATGTCTCCAGCAAGAATCCTGCTGTTTCTTGAGTTACATTAGTGCCTTAGAGTAATACATTGAGCTTGGGTTTCAAAAAGTACACACTCTGAGACAGTGTACCATTTTTATCCATTCATTGGGATTTTTGAAGGCAGAAGAACTACAATTAACTAACCATGAACAAAAGTTGTTAGAGCTATGTTTGCTCTTTTCAGCTTCATCTGCAAAGTAAAAATAGCTTAGCAAAAGAAATTTTTCAGCTAGCCAGCCTGGTAATACACGCAAGGTGTGGTTGGGCAAGGCCCTCAGCTTCGACACATACTCCACAAACCCCTGCTGCTATCCCAGGTGGTTTTACCTGCATCATTAACCCACAAGACCAAACCAACCTGCCCATTTTCCTCCAGCTGTATGTGTGGTGGAGCACAGATTGGGGATCCCCATCAGCCCCATTAGTGTGGCTGCTGCTTCAGCTCTTGTGCAGATCGGTGGTGTCAGTGCTGTAGCTGGGGGTGAGCTATTGCGAGAGTTTTTAGACCTCTCCTAGGATTTCTCTGCATAACGGAGTGATAATGCAGGGTGAGGAGGGATGGAGGAGAAGGTTGAGAAGAGGGTCCCTGTCTGTACCACAACTCTGAATATCACATCTGGATCGGTTAAAGCATCCCATCTCTAGCACAGTGCAGAAACATCATCTGATTCCACCCCCTGGAATTTCAGTAATGAAATTAAATCGTTGTAACCCTCATTTCATTTTCAATGCATATGAACAAGACAGCCCCAGACCTTTCAAAGGCATGTGGTGTGCCTTTCTGTGCTGATGTGCTGGGACTCTGTGGCTGAGGGCTGGGAACACATCAGGAACATCTGTATCTCTGGGATCCAAATCCCTTAACGTTTGATTAAATTGTTAATGGAAGCATGCATAGCTGCTGAAATTACTTCTGCTTCTGTGGAGCCAAATTCTTGGGTGCTCATTCATTGCCTATTATGTCTCTGCAGTAAACTTCTGTCTCAGAGTGCTCCAAGACTGAAATCCTCGGTGTTTCTCTTAATGCATCTAAATGCTTTTCATTTAAAGGGCAGCTGGGGATTTCAGCACAGTGAGATGTGGTTAATTGCCTCTGGGAACAGGATCTCCAAAGTCAAGACAGAAGAGTTGTGTGAGAAAAGCCCTTGGAAATCCACAGCCAAAACATTTGGACGTTTGGACACCTTAGAGCGATGGAAGACCTGGCTATGAAGGCAGTTGCTCAGTACCCTTCATTGCTGGTGTCCCTCTGTGGGTTTTGTCTTGGTTGCCTAAAGGCCCTTGGGGTCTGGACTTGAAAAACAACATTTGGATGTGTTTCAGTTCATTAAAGTTCTCATCCAATGAATAGTAACTCCGGGAAAACCTTTGACAGAACTAGAAAGTGGCAAGGAAATGCTTTCAGATTTAGTATGATTGTAAGCTCAATTCAAAACCCATTGAAGTAATTGGATCATTTGCATTGGCCCATACTGCTAATAATACGCATTCTGGTTAATATCATAGCAGTTAAAATGCAGATGAATTGAAAGAATTGTGAAAATTAACCTGAGTTAAAGTAGATTTTTAAATACATTTAGTGGCGGAAATATTAGAATCCAGATCTTCTCTATCCTGAAGCACTTCTTCAAGCGCTAATTTGTTTAAAAAAAAAAGTTTTCTGTCTTTCTGATGTCCTTTAATATTAGTTCACCCAAGCTGTTCCCAGTTTGGGAACTCATAGTTCCCTGATCCATACTATGCTGGTGCTTTCTCCTGAGCTGCCCATTCAGCTTGTCTCAGACATGGGAGGGAAGCGAGTCTGGGGTTTCTATGTCCAAGCGGAGACCTTTCAGCAGGGAAAGGATGTTGCATCATCCCACTGCTGTGATTTTGGGAAGCCTGTTCTACAGCCAACCACTAAAAACACTTGTTCAGCGAAAAGCATGTAGAAAATAGCTGGGAAGGGGTTGAGTCGGAGAACTACAAGGACTAGAAGTCTCCCTGCTTAGGACTGTGAAGACTGACTTTGCAATAAATATGCAATTTAAGTCTAATGATCCCTCTGTTCCCCCTACAGCCCGTCCAGGGAGAAGTCTCTAACACCTCATTTGCTTGTTTCAGGTGGCTCTTTGGAGAAGCCTCTCTCCATTGACCAAAGAGGGATCCAGGGTGATGCTGTGGCGCTCACAGCCACCGGCATTCCTGCTCACAGCCCCATCCTGCTCGGGCTCGCCCTGTCCCTGGTCCCCTCCCCATCGGTCCCCACCACCCTTGGCAGGATGCTTTCTGCCCACCCTCTGCTCCAGCGCTGGGCATGCAGGCTGCTCACAACATTTTGCATTCATTTCACTGGCGTGACTCTGGAGAATACGGGTGAGACATAACATGAACAAAAGGGCACGTTGTGCCTTATCCATTCTTAATCCACACATCCTCAGGAAGTCTTGAAAATGTGTCTTTATCTATTTTAAAGGTGTATCTGTCCTGACCTGCTCTTGAGCTGTGTATTCCCAGGGCAGTCAAATCTCTTCCAGAAGAAGGACAAATGTATTGGTGGTGTCTTCTTGTGCTGCTCTGGTTATGCTCTTGTTACATTAGTTTTCAGTTTTGTACAAAGAGGCGCTGGCTATAGCCCAGCAGGTCACCCTGCTGCCAGAGTGGCACAACCTTCCCGGCAGGTCCCAATGGTCCGCAGGCTGTACATCTCTCCCCCTTCTCATGCATTAACACATGAAGTGCAAGAGTACAGGATGTTAGAGTAAATTACAATTATTTTTTTTCTAAAGGAGAGAATTAAAAAGTAATCTTTTTCTTATCTCCTCAACTCCTGTGTTTGGAGGAACCCAGAGCTTTGTCCTCTTGTAAAAATAATGAGCAGCAGCTCGCTCCCCAGTCATTGCAGGCATCCACCTCATGACCCCGCTTCTGAGAATCTGTAAGATAGGGCTCAACCAGCAGCTATCAGCATCTAGGTTGAAATTTAAGAGGTTTGCTATAAAAAATACCCATCTGAGCTTCTATCAGCAGCCAAACTTCCTGATTCTCCAAGTGCTCCCATTTTCCACTTACAAAAGTGAACTGGGTGCCTGGCAAACTTAGGAAAGGGAGCAAAGAAAACTCTAACAAAGTAGATAAAAAGGGTAATTCACTCCTTTCTAAAGCGTAACACCATCAATTGTATATGTTTTTTCCCATGGGAGCCAACTGCTGGGCTTGTTTCCACGTGCTGGTCCCCAGGGATGCTCACACTGCTCCTCGTACTGGCTGTGCCCCGCTTGTCCCTCTTGGCTGCTTCAGCCCTCAGCAGAGCATGGCAGTGCCAAGCCCCAAACCGGGCAGCTCAGCTCCTGGGGGAATCAGCGGCTGCTTCTTCTATCTTCTCCATGCCTGGGATGCAGAAGCCCCGTACCACCTCCTGCTCACCCACCTTCCATTGTGTGTTCCAGCTCCCACCTTGATGCTGGAAGCTGTGACATTACACCAGTGATGGAGTTGTCACCTGTTTTCTCCATTTTATAGCAGAATTTCCCTTTTAATAGAAATGCATCTCAAACATGATAAAACATCACATGAAAAGCAAAGCACCGTTCAGGCCAGTCTATAGATTCACTCCAGCCCACACTACCAGTGAAGGAGAGACCCTTCTTTTTTGGACCTCCCCATCACTGGAGAATTTGGGGAAATTTATTGCTTTTGGTTTTGTTTTTTTCTTTATGTTTTAGCCATATGCTAAAGCTTTAGCCATATGCTTTAGCATATGCTTTATGATTTTTCAGTAACTTCCTCCCAAAGATGATCTGAATAGAGTTGGTCACAGAGTTGTCTGTGAACAGCATCACTTCAAAGATGCTAAAGTATCTGCAGCCAAACAGATAAATATTTCTAGGTATTTGATCAGTTTCCCCAAGACTTAAGTTATGTACAACTTGCAGATGCTATTTGCTAGACACTCTTATTCCAGGACTGTTTGAAAGCTTCCCACATACCATAAAGGTGTCCAGAAACATGCTGGGACCTAAGGATCTCCAAGATGATCTTCTCCTCCAAAATTTGAGGAGCAGAATAAGAGGGATTTTTTTTTTTCTCTTCTTTTTTCCTTTCTTAAGTTGTCTGTAGAGATAACACATTCTTCATGCACCAGCATGTTGATCTAACTGGTCAGAAAATTCACAGGCCAAGCAAGAGATGAGACTAGAGAAGCAGAATCATAGAATGGTTCGGGTTGGAAGGGACCTTAAAGACCGGCTTGTTCCACGCCCCCTGCCATGGGCAGGGACACCTCCCACCAGACCAGGTTGCTCAAAACCCCATCCAGCCTGGCCTTGAACACTTCCAGGGATGGGGCAGCCACAGTTTCTCTGGGCAAAAGAAAGGAAAGGAAACACAGGAATGACCAGTGTATCACCCATGGAACCGACTGCCATAAAAAGCCGAGATAGATATAGTTTATCTTGAATTTTGGATGAAAAGGGTAAAGCAGGAGACAATGCTGGTGTGTAGAGTGCATTTTTCAGTAGCACCATTGCAGCAGAAGGGAAATAGTTGCTTTCCTATCTAGGTTGATCACCTGGACAAGGGTTTGCAGAGAAGGCTGAAGAACCCACTCATTTTCCCAGCGGCTGTAGCCACTGAAAATCCCAGTTGTGTTTCTTCACTTGTTTTTGAGGCATTCACTGAGCTCGTGCCAGCGTGCCATATGAGGCAGACTAAAACACACTCATGTCCCCCTTGCCAAAAATGGGTGTTTGCCTTCCAGCGATCCCTGTCTCCCATTGCACTTGGCTCAGACTAGTCTTAAAGTAGTTAACAGTCTGTGGCTTTATGGAAAAAAAGGCCTTTACATCTTGCTAAGGCCTCACTGTATTTTAATAGGCAAATAATGTTTCAACAGAGGTAGCTTCTTTTGCTCTTTAATTGTTTTGGTTTTCTTTAACTCCATTTCTTATTTATGAATAATTTCAAAACAGGCCAATGGAAGTCTTCAAGTAGATTTTCAAACAAGTTTTGACAATGTTTTTTAGTTGTTCTGAGCTAAAAATAATACAAACCAGCAGGTACAGGCTGGAGAAGAGTGCCTTCAGTCCCTAAAGGACCTTTTACTGCATTTGCTCCCTAGAGGGAGGAACACAGAGACACACACACAAAAAATCTCCAAGACAAACAAAAAAAAAAAGGCATGAATTCCATTTGTTCACTTTACTAGGCTGTAAATGCCAAGGCCTAGCTCTGAGCAGTGCCACCACCTTCCTCACCTCAGAAGAGAAAAACTCCTTGTCCTGTCTGTGATGGGAAAATTAGAAGATGCTTTTCTCCCTGCTACAGGGGGTTAATGGTATGACTGGACAAGAGGTGGGCACAGCTTGCTGACGCTCCTCTAAGGGGTGACTGAATGATACATTAATTTTTCCCCAAGAATAATTTGGAAACGGTCTTTGGCATCTCCAGCCACTCTAATCCCCTAATCCCCCTCTTTGTTCTTGGGATCTTTTGTATTTCTGGCTGTGTGCCGCCACGTAGCCATTTTTGTAGGTGAGGTTCTTCGTTGCATTTTAAGTTATTTGATTCCTCCAGGAAGTACATTTATATATCATTTCTCAGTCTGGATCACAGGAGAATAGCACCTGAATGTATTTTGGTTCTCTGGACAGTGAAAAGGGTGATGCTGTTTCCTTCACACCACTTGCCTTTCTGTTACAGGGACTGTCACAGAGACACTGACGGGGCCACATCATCAGCAATAGTCAGCTCTTAAACGAAACACTTGGAAGGCTGTAAAATTTTGAATTATTTTGTTTTATAACCTATATATCATAGGACAGTGATCAGTACAGATTTCATAGAATCATAGAATGGTTTGGGTTGGAAGGGACCTTAAAGACGATGTAGTTCCAACCCCCCTGCCATGGGCAGGGACACCTCCCACCAGACCAGGTTGCTCAAAGCCCCATCCAGCCTG
>JAOXJK010000023.1:108813874-108825737 GCA_025774025.1 Xenus cinereus
TCCAGGGATGGGGCATCCACAGCTTCTCTGGGCAACCTGTTCCAGTGTCTCACCACCCTCACAGCAAAGAATTTCTTCGAATATCTAGTCTAAATCTCCCCCCTTTCAGTTTAAAACCATTACCCCTCATCCTGTGGCTCCACTCCCTGATATAAAGTCCTTCCCCAGCTCTCCTGTAGGCCCCATTCAGTTACTGAAAGGGACTATAAGGTCTCCCTCCAGGCTGAACAACCCCAACTCTCTCAGCCTGGCTTCATAGGAGAGGTGCTCCAGCCCTCCCATCATCTTTGTGGGCCTCCATTGGACTCGCTCCAACAGGTCCATGTCCTTCTTGTGTTGGGGGCTCAAGACATTGCCTATATTCATCCTGTCCCAACTCACGCCTACGTAACAGATGTAATCTCCGAGAACGGCGGGGGGTACATATGTGCATGTGAGCTTTTCAATATCTAGAGGTAATTTTTTTTTTCTGATGAAGGGATTAACCGTAAGAACAGCAGAGCAAAGGATTTACAAAGCCCATCTCAAAATCACTTGACACCCATGAAATTACTGGTTTGTAGCTCAAGTAGCTGAAGCCTCACTGGAGATTAACTTTAGATTACAGAAATTTACAGGGATAACAACACACTATTTTAAGTGAGCTCTCACAGATGGGCTTTAAGATGACCACAGCTCTAACAGGAAGGATAAAGTTTACCTCCCTCGTCATCTGCCAGCTACTCGCCACAGCAGTTAATACCAGATTTTGCTCACATGTACCCACAGAAAGCTATTAAAAGGTGATGACTGCTAAAACTGATTATTCAGAATTTATGTGAAACGTTTCAAGGGAGTGACTAAAAGGCAAATAAACAGTTGATCCAGAGAATAGGTTATAGCAGTTTTGCACTGTGAGACAGAACGGGAAAGAAGCTCATTCCGGGATGCAAAATGTGACCCCCAAAATAAATCCTACATCTAAAGATAGCACAACACATTCTTCCTTGTTTTAAGTACATCAACATCTGATTCTAAGAAAAAAACCCCAAATCTTTATGGAAGGTGGCAATCATTTTATTGTTGGAAAATGTTTCCAGATTTTGATCGCATCAAAAATTCAGGTTGATTCATTTGTTGAATTCTCTATTTGGTTTCTTTCCAAAGGCCATCTACAAAATGGTGGGCACTGTGATAATGATGAAAATGAACGAGGATGGTCTGACGCCTGAGCAGCGGGTAGACAAGATCTTCAGTAAGATGGATAAGAACAAAGACGACCAGATCACACTGGATGAATTCAAAGAAGCTGCAAAGAGCGATCCTTCCATCGTATTACTCCTGCAGTGTGACATTCAGAAATGAGCTGGTGTACGACGCGTCATAGACTGCACAGAAGTTTAATGTTCCATTCAGTTTGCAGCTATTTCCACACACACAAAAATTTGCTTGGACTACCTATAAATGGACTTGCTTCTTGTGTTTGAAACACTTGTGTGCATGAGAATGTCATTTGCTAAAGAATTTTAAAAGTATATATTATAAAAATAAACTGCCACAACGTGATGTGTGCAATGTCATTTCATAACAGCCCTCTTCCTCTGGAGCCTGTGCAGCAGTCCTGTGCTGCCGTGAATTATATTATTTATTGTTCATGTTTTCCTGATGCTAGCTCTGTGTCTCCTAGACTGAGTAATGTTAGTGACACTGAATCCCCATGGTAATGTTAACTGTTTATTATAAACCATGTCACCATTCTGCTGTAAAGTAGTACCGGACAGACGGAGGGGAAGAGTTCCTCGGCTCTTACGTCTGCTCCGCACACGTGCTTGTATTGTCAGTGGATATAAATGTACTTCATTTGCATGCCTTTTAGGTTTGCCTTAATTCTTACCTCATTTGCATCCCTTCAATCTGGAAAGAGCTATGTCAGAGGAATGCAGTATAAAAAAAAAAAATAATCCTGCTAAAATGATCCCTTTAATTAAAAGTATATATAAATATATATATATAATGTTTAAAATATTGTTTTATTGGAAGTTTAAAGGTTTTATTGGAAGTGTATTGATCTTTGCCTGAATTTTCAAAAGCTTCCACAGAGGTTGCAATATATATGTCCCAAAATAAATTTATAACATTTGACCTTTTCCCCTAATTCTTTTTTCATGTCTTCAGCACGGTAACAGGGAAAAAAAAAAAGCTCAATCTCTTTAACTACCCATCACTGTACTACTGGGAAATATGTATTTCATTACAAAAGCATGGAGAAAACTTCTTTACACTCACTCACTCAGAGAGTTGCACGATACGAAACCAGCAGTTGTTGTTTTTACCATCAGAGGTGCCGTTTCTCCCCTCAGCCGCCGGCGCTGAGATTTACCCGCGCCCGGCAGAGCTGCGCTTCAGCAGCTTTTGAAAGCGGCTGGAAGTCAAATACAGTTTATTTGCTTGGCCTAAACCCCGTCTTTGTATGTTTTTCCCTCCTTAAGTCTTTCCTCTTACCATACCACACTAAACTACCCCAGGTTTATATTAAACAGACAGGCTGTCAAAAATCGTTCCTAATAAATTAATGATCAAGTGTGACGACTGAGAAGGGGCAGTGAAGAGAACCACCTTCCTCCTCAATTCTATGCGCATCAATCGAGTCTGTATGAGCCTGCGCAGCCCTGGGAAAGCATCGAGAACGCAAAGGCTCCAGAAATTGCAGATTAAAATCTTTCCTTACACCACATTTCCCAGTTGCTTTAAACAGTGGGTTGCTTACAGGTTTACACAAAAAAAAAAAAAAAAAATGTCTGAACATCTTACAATTGCATGTTTGGTATTTCTTCTTTGCCTTATGAAGAAATGAGACAGTATGCGTAATAGCTAAAAATCAGACAATAAAACGTGACACAAACCAAGTCATTCTCTGTATTTTCAAATGTTTAATGAAGCTCATCCTAAAATGGAGGAAAAGAACCCCCAAAAAACAGCTTTACACATTTTGCTGAGAAACATGGGGGAGGGGGAAAACACGGAATCAATTGTTGACACAACCACAGCCATCCTCTCGTATTTAAGTTTCTTCTTAAATATTCCAAGCAAACAGCAAAAGGCAGAAATTTCAACTACATTTTTAATACCAGAATTTTCCTTGGACTACACCGGTAACGTTCTTAGCAAATTGGAGAGTGGCACACTTTGTTCGTTTGGCTGCAACTTAAAAATAAAACCCGCATTCTGAAAAATGTTACTTATTAGAGAAGCAGTATCTCAATGTACATTTACCTGCACCTTCCATTTTTGCAGCTGGACAGGCTCCAGTTTCTTTAATGCAGCATTAGGCAACGCGTCGCCATCCAAAATGGCCGACAGCTCAAAGACAAAACGTAACAGCAGGACGGCAGTTCTCTCTCTAGGGAGCTGCTATGGTAAACTTGGTACTTAAACTATCAAAAATAAGAGAGTTTTGAGACCTTAATAGGATCACTGCAAAAATAAGCGCATCCGAGCAAGTGCTTTGGTAACTGTTTATTCAGAACTAATCCTCCAGCATGAAAACAGCTGCTGACAACACACAGTCAGGCACACGTTTCATCACGTACAGTGGTAGGTTACAATAAATACAAGATAGTGATTTGAACCAAAGACCAGAATTGTTGCAACTGCTCCCATATTTCAAGTAAGTCTGTAGAAAACTTGGGAGAAAGCTGCAGCGTTAGCTCAGTAGGAATGCCAGAACGTTCCTGAAGCAATTTTCCCCACACAGCTTATTATAGAAGCACTAATGAAGAGAAATGCTCTGCTTTCTCCTGTCTCTGCACTCCTGCTTTATTTTTTTGGATGCTGAAGGAAATCAGGAGGAAGTCATGCTCTGCCACTCTATCAATTCATACTGTAAAAGGGTCTGAAACGTTCTAGTTTCATCACAAAATTGAGTCAAACTCATCGTCCTGTAACAGGATAGAGGCCTCCCAGTACAAACAAACTGGGTTCCAGGCAAGTTTTGCCAAGCATGCACGTCACGTGGCTTTCCACCCCTCCTCCAGCATTTTCACATAATCCTAAACAAGTTGTAAGTATCTTTAATATGTATCTCATCAAATCACAGGATTATGGAATTGCTTAGTTTGGTAGAGACCTCCAGAGGCCTCTCGTCCTGCTTGAAGGAGGTGCAGCAGTCTATTCAGACCCGGAAAGTCTCCGAGGATGGAGATTCTACAGCCTGTCAGGACAACACGCTCAAATGCCTGGTATCTCCATGAGGAACGATGAAGATACGAAGCACCATCCCCTCGGTTTATCCAGCCAGAACCTCCCTCCCTACCTCAATTCGTGGCTGCTCTGTCTCTCCTGCCGCACGCTTCAGCGAACAGCCTGGCCCTGTTTTGTCAGTGACCCCCTCAAAGCTGCTCGGAGGCTGCTGGCCCAGACCCTGGGCTTTCACAGTTAAACACGTGGAGCCTTCAAAAGATCACGAGAGTTAATCCCTACAGTTCGAATGCACTAGAACTGCCCTTCGCTTTCTCAGTGTATTTCCTTCAATTCACCCCTAACTCCCATACTATAGACATATCTACAAGCTTGTGTAAAGAATGAACAACGTTAAAGAACACAAAACACTGTGCGGTGGCTAAAACCAAAACCGGCTACAAACTCGAGGTAAAACTTACTCTGCAATGAGGTTTTATTGAGGAATTGCTATTTGGTAAATAACTGTAGAGACTGCAGAACTGTCCTCTGAATAGTCTCAATGGCTTTTGTATCCCCATAACATCAAAAAAAAGAAAACAAAAAAAAAGAAAAAGTATGTCTAATGGCTGAACTCTAAGAAGTGCCTCTTTTTGAAGAGCTCCCAACAATTTCAAGTTCCTGGAGAAAGGAGAACAGAAGAGGAAAGAAAAAAAAGTTAATTTGGGGCAGTTCAAAAAATCTGGTTCTTTCTCCCTCTTATCCCCAGCAAAGGCTTGTATAATTTAAGTAAAGCAAATTCATTTTAACTGCTTTAGTCTAGTCCCAGGAGAGGGCTGAAGGGAACGAGAGGTGGGGGACACCCAACAAAATGCAGAAATATTACTGTATTATTTCCCAAAATTCTTATTTTACTTCATTCCTCTATATTGGAAGGACTTCTGTCACTTTAGCTTACTATAGTATAATTAATATCTACAGACTTAGTCTATCCCTGCAAACTCAGATTGCGCAAGAACTTACTTTATTGGAATTAAGAATCTAAGTTTTTAACGCTGCAATTTGCTAGGCTTTGTAAGCTCGTGTCCAAAGAAATGCAAACTCTGCTCTATAAACTCTTTAGGAAGAAATAAAAGCCCTTTTTTCCTGCCCAGAGAATATATTGCAAATAAATTCTCCTCTTCTCCAATTATGAAAGTATACACTATAAGCGGATAATAGTAATAGTGTATAATATATAGAAACTAATAGTTTCTTATGTTCAGCTGCTGTGGTTCCACTGGAAAAAAATGAAACACATCTTTTACTGCATGTATTAATTAGCTAATTAGCATACGTTTAAGAAATCAAGCAGAGCTAGGAAGAAACCAACGTTTTTAACTGAATGCTAATTTTAAGTGTGTAGAGACACTAAAAAATTACCACAGGTATTAGTTCCCACTGTTTATTAAAATAGTATTCCATAGTTATTCAAAATATATTTCACCTTTTCCAGAAGAAAAAACAGAACAACTGATAAAAATGCTATTAGTTGGTAGTTAAAAATATCAACTGAACATTCAGGATTTTCTCATCATCAACACTGTGCTTTACTTTATCTGTACACACACAGTAATTCTTAAAAATAAAAAAAATTAAAAAAATACAGGAACCTCTTCTTTTCCTGAAAGTATCTAACAAAAGGTCCTCTTACTAGAGCAGGAAGTAATAACTTTACACATATCGTTACACATTTATCCTCAGCATTAGGCCATATTCACACACACAGATACTCATTGATCGTCCTCTTTGTCATTCCTTTTTTGGAAATTCAATGTCCTTTGGCCTCTTTCGGGGTCTTGCATTCGGAGGATTCGAATACGGGAACTCGTAGGCAAAGAACTAAAAACAAAGTATGCATCATTTAAACAGTGTTTCTTCTCCACAAATTTTAGGATTTCTATTTGATTCTTTCTATTACATATTTTCCTTTAAATAACTCCACCTCCTTTTTTTACCAGTTTTAAAAGAACAGTAGCACGGGGTGAAGTTCTGGCTTCACTGAACTGATACTGGAGCCAGACCAGTAAAAGCCTGAGGTAAAGACAATGACTGATTTCAGGGATTTCTAATTCAGACTATCTTAGTTATAAAAAAGGCACTTTTAAGAGAAACTCCAAATGAAATAACGATCAAATACAGTTCCTATTTGCCTTCCAGATCAGATCCTGAAGTGGCACACACTTTATACGTGTGTAATCACTTACATCATACTAAGAACGAGCAAAGTTACTAAAAGTTACACATTTATACAGGCTTCTCCACCAAGTATCCTAAATGTCTTCTTCCTGAAGGTGCCTCCCTACTTTTTTTACGTTAAACATTTGCTGAACATGCAACATGTAAAAAAATATAACAAAACCAAGCTGCACTGGAATTAAACTTTTAAACAGTAACCACACAGGAAATTCCTATATGTTCATTGAATACAGTTTCAGAAATTCCCCACAAAGCTTTCCACAAATAACAACAGAATACCATTATTCCACTTTTTATAGATTTTAGTAAGGGAAGACAATTAGAAGTAAATCAACTTTATTTTGAAGACTGCTTAATTATCCTCCACAGGCTTCACTGATTACATTTGGCTAATGGAGAGAAGAGTTGGCTGCATAAGGTTAGACAGTGACTGCCCCCTTAAGCTGGCAGGCGTTTGCCAGGCATTTACATGGAGCTTTTTAAAGAATTTTAGGCTACTAGATTAAAAAGAAAAAAAAAAAAGAAAAAAAAAAGAAAAAAGAGTAAGTTATCAGTTTCTAGATTGGTGATGTTAAAAAAAAAAATCAACTCAAATGACAAACATCTTGAAAGTACTATAGCGTTTATAGGAAAAATGCTAAGTCTTCTTTAATTTTGTGAGGGGAAAGGGATATGCAGGGCTAAGAGCTACCAGGAGCCTACTTTACAGAAAAAAACATTTTAAAAAACCTGTTCTGCTTAAGATAAACTGATTCAAGCCCCACTGAACATATTAAGAGACATTACCTAAGGAAGAGTGAAAAGCCTATTAAATTCCCAGAACCATCAGTAATGAACTGCTTTATTGTTGATGTTCTACTGCTACAAACAGCAAAATGTCTTTCTCCTCACATTTACTTTTTTCAAGTTATACTCCTTGCAGTGGAACTTCCTTGTAATTCTTTACCAGGAAATACAACACAACAGTATTACCTCATGTGCTGCGGGGTGAGCAAAATGAACTGTCGATGACGCTGAGAGTCAGCCACCTTAAGAATCATATCCATTGCAATTCTTCTGTTAACCATGTCCTAAAGACAAAAGATTTATCAGGAAGCGATACTGACCATGTGCTTCACCGGCCTAGCATTGCACAAATTAGGACATGTGCTTAAGAATAAATTCATTAGAAAATATCTTAATATAAAAAACTACAAGAATTAATTCACATAAAGCTTAGCTAAAGAAAAGTCTATTAAAAATTAGCTGGAGAAATATCAGGGTTAAATTGTGAAAGCTACAAATTACAGTCTTGGAAATTCTTAAACTCTGCTCTTAAGCATATGTGCACAATAGAAAGCTTCTATGGGAACAATCACACGCTCCCACTCACAGTGTTTTTCTATCAGTTTTGGTATACGTGTAGTACTTCTTGCTTTATTGGAGTGCTAAGATCAACTGCGTTTTAGTAGAATAACATTTCCTATAAAATCCTGTCTCAAAATTACCGGAAAGGATTTAAGGGTTGCATGAAACCTAAGATATTATAGCTTGGTTTTATTATGATGATTATTTTTATTATTACTATTTTGAACACAACCTTATGCATTGGGCTTACTGCAAGAGATGTGTAATGGAAAGCTACTATTAGCAGGGGTTAAACAAAGCTCTGCTTCTGTACTTCCTCAGGCATGAGACTAGGTATCTTCCTTGCAAATAAGCTGATAGAGACCTCTTGTGGTGGGTCTCCAGGACAACACCAGAAGTAACTACAGAACGTGGAGACAGTAAGGTTGCACTTACTGGCACAGCAGTGGAAAGACAAATTGTGTGGAATTATGTATGGAATACACAACACGGAAGTTCTCTGCAGGGCCTGTGGCTCTGAGTATCCACCCTTTTCTGGGCGGAAGGATAAATTTCGGCACAATTAACTTGTAAGAGAGGACCTAAGCTTTGGAAGTCAGCTGAAAAAAATCAGTTTGACCACCTTAGATGCATAGTTTCCTTTTGGAAATTCTTTATATACAAAGTATATTATCTTTTTTTCCCCTCAAGGTCTGTGATTCCCAGTAAATAAATCACTGATGGTCGAGGGATACTGAAGGCAAAATGAAATAATCAACTCTGTCTCACAGAATTAATTATTTTCTCAAACCATACCACACTGTATATTAATAAGGAAGAAATAAAAATATATTTTAAAAGTCGGTTAATCGCCTATCCAGAGAAGCTGCACACAAAGATCAGGTTTATCCGTTTTCGCTGACATTAGTATTTACTGTTCATTATTCTCCATTTCAGCATCTTGGAAAGATTCTGCTGGTGAAGTATAAAATAAGTTTCTGAGGAGCAACAGTGACCTCAATTGCTACACTTGCTCTGAAAAAAAAACAACAACCCAGTGACCTCCAAACTGGTAGGAGCCAAAGCACATGTGAAACCCAGAACTGTCACAGCCACATGCAGGGACAATCTGTGACAAACACAGTAACAACAGCTTGGGGAACTAATAAAAAGTTGTATTTTATGATTTTTGCACTGAAATAAGGTTTAAGTATGTGAACTAACAGAGATGCTCATAGGTGTGGGTACCAACTTCAGAATAAGCTTCAAAAGTCATTAAGCAAAGTGAACAAAGATCCCTACCAAGTTTTGGGTTGGGGTATTGGTTTTGGGGTTTTTATTTCTCATTTAAAGATAACTATTGTGTTTTAAAAATCTAACCAAACACAGATAAAAACCCAACTATTTTAGTAATTTATACAAATCAGAATAGCAAATGTAAGTTTAAGTTTATACCATGTAGACATCAAATTCATCCAAGCATCTGAAAGGAGATTCGGTAATGGACCAGAGAGAGAGAATGAAACAAACTGTTGAGAAGGAACGTTCACCTCCTGATAAGGATCTCACGTCATTAAGGGCAGCTCTGTCTTCCTCTCGAGGCTGAACCTTCAAATAAAAACATCAGAGCAATTTTTAAACCTGAAATAGAGGCTTACTAACAGAGCCATAATTTTAAGTGCAAACATATTTACACATGAACAGACAGAGACCACTTGAGAACAATTTTATGCATTTCACTGCCGCTGCCATTCCAGAAGGGGATGGCTCCTAACCATCTTCTAACACATTTCTAGGATTGCCGCAACTTTCTCCACTGCAGTAAAATACATTGAACAGACTGAACGACTCCACCAGTGTTTTCTTATTCAATTCTCTATTTTTAGTAGCTATTAAACAACGTTTAGTAAATATCAAGCAGTATAGTTATATGACAGTAAAATCCAGTGGTTACCAGCTACAGTAGAAAAGCAGGTAATTGATTTACAGCAGGAGTTTAAAAGAGGACCAGTTTCTTCACCAGAATATACAAAACACTGTGAACAGCTCTTTGGTTGCATTGATTATGACGACACCTTGTGGCAATCTCCCTTTAAGATTAAACTTAAGTTAATCATGTTACCTTTAACAAGCTAAGCAGGAAAATAACAATTATTATACCTTCCTTGACTAAATATAGATCTCTTGCAGGACAAACATGAAACATCAGCTATAAAAAAAAAAAGTATTCTGATAAAGCCAGGTAATGACTTGACATTTTATGGACTGAGTTTGAGTTAGTTCCTCAGATACATATCCTTCACCTGTTTAATTAAGACTGCGTCAATGCGTATTTGTGTTGTCACTACACATTTTCCCCCCTCAATTCATAAAACTGAAGTCTCCCACAAGAAAAAAAAAAAGTGAACACCCCCATAACAAACTTTCTGGGAGGTATGTTAAAAGACACACAGGAAAAAAAATATAATATTGAAGCTTTCAACCATTAGAAGTTGTTATAATAACAACTGGAGCCATTATACAATCACAGAAATAAAGGCAAACTTCCTATCCATGAAATATATGAACAAGTGATTTTGAAAGACTGACTAGGATGACTGGCTGGTGAATTCTTACCCTCAGAGAAGATGACAGTCCAAATTTATTCCATGTAATCTAGCAACCTGCTCGTGAGATGGTAATACATTTTTTGTTCTTGCTTGTTTTCAATGTCCTACAATTTAGCATATCACTTTCTGGAGAGGGGAGAACAATTTATTCTATCCTTTATAATGCATGTTCTAGCAACTGATATTAAAAATAATAATAATATTTTCATTAAATATTATTATAAAGTAATTCAAAATAACTTACTGTTATTGACAGTGTCTCATTCTTGTGATCAAAAATTATTTTTCCAGAGCAAGCCCGAATCCGTAACAAATTGTCAAAGTAGAGTTTGCATCGTAAAGAAAGAAGCCTTAAATCAATTAAATCAAAAAAACATTAGGTCAATAAGTTTTAAAATACACTGAAAAGTTACAGCAGATTTTTATCAACAGTTCCACATAATCTTAAATAGTAAGCGCTGCTTCATTAATAACATTTTCTCAAATCAATTAGGCTCTGGAACAGGTGACATAATGGAGAGAGTCACTGACACAAAGTAACAAGGTAAGAAATCCAGAAGTACAAGCTTTGTATTTTCCAGAAGTCTGTTTCAATTGACAAGAAGTTTTTTATTCCCTTCTTCTGCAACTTCAACAGAAAATGGCAAAATTCCACTGCTTTCCTATCCAGTATTTGGACTGCACAGTAAGGATAGTGAAGAATTTACCTGGACTCTGCTAGACCCCAGGATATTAATTCCACACACCCTCTTCCCACCCAGTTCTAGCATATAATCCCCCAAATAGACAATACATCACAGCTCATTCAAGAAAGAACTATGGTTCTTTAACACACCTTAAGAGTGGAATTTATACTCAAGTTTGGGCTCTAGGAACAAGATCTAGTTTGACATATATGGGCCCCAAGAGGCAAGCATCAGATTCTGCAGGTAAATATTATCCACCAGCTTTTCTAGACTTCCATCTGCAAAAGCTGGGATTCTCCAGATCATTACTATCTATTGGGATCATCCCAGCACTGCCTCCAAATCCTAGGTCAAAAAGTACAAAAATCAAAGCCAACACAGACATCCCGCAATTTCTTCTGAAGAGAATGATAAATGACAAAGGGCTGCACTGGAAAGCAGACCATCGGTCCTTTTGAAGGGAGGTCACCACAAAAGCTTCATTCCTGGGTATAGGATAGGAAGAGACTGAAGCAAGAAAGAAGGGGTGCGCTCCCAGAGTGTCCCAGTATGGACAGTCCATGACAGAAAGCAGCTGTCGAATTGCAGAATCTGAACAAGATCTCGACACTTTTTCAGCACATGAAGTGTGTGGCCCAGAATGAAATTACGTGAGGAATACCTGGGAGTTGACAATGAGGCAGCAAGGTACCCTTGGGGCCCAGAAGGCCAATGGTCTCCTGGGGTGCATTAAAAACAGCGTGGCCAGCAGGTTGAGGGAAGTCATCCTCCTCCTCTGCTCTGCCCTGGTGAGGCCCCATCTGGAGCACTGTGTCCAGTTCTGGGCTCCCCAGTTCAAGAAGGACAGGG
>JAOXJK010000023.1:108825837-108837758 GCA_025774025.1 Xenus cinereus
GTCCAGTTCTGGGCTCCCCAGTTCAAGAAGGACAGGGAACTGCTGGAGAGGGTACAGCAAAGGGCCACAAAGATGATCAAGGGAATGGAGCACCTCTCTTATGAGGAAAAGCTGAGAGACCTGGGTCTGTTTAGCCTGGAGAAGAGAAGACTGAGAGGGGATCTCATCAATATTTATAAACATCTAAGGAGCAGGCCTCAAGAGGATGGGGCTAAACTCTCTTCAGTGGTGCCCAGTGACAGGGCACCATCTAGAACATGGGAAGTTCCATCTGAACATGTGGAAAAACTTCTTTGAGGGTGCCAGAGCACTGGAACAGGCTGCCCAGAGAGGTTGTGGAGTCACTTCTCTGGAGATACCCGTAACCCACCTGGATGCGCTCCTGTCCAGCCTGCTCTGGGTGATCCTGCTTTGGCAGGGGGATTGGACTAGATAATCTTCAAAGGTCCCTTTCCAACCCCTACAATTCTGTGAGCACAGCCCCACTAACTACACTCGATGAAAACGAGTGACAATCCAGATGATTTCAGTGCTAGCACGTTGCTGATACTTTACTGACCAAAACCAGCACTGAAAGAGAACTGCCCAGGCTTAAGAAAGCACAACTGAGGCCTTTGATGTGAAGCAAAATACAGCCTCCACTGACCACACCGTTTTCCCAGCTGTCCATCCAGGCTGCCTCTGACCTGCCAGGCACAATAGTACTGGATCTGGGAGCAAGATTAGGTTAGAAAGATTACTGTGAATAACGCCTTAAAGAAGGCTCGTTCTTACAGGTCTGCTCTATAATTTTCACCCTGGAATATGAGCACATACTTACATCTACAAACTAGTTTATCTGAAACCAGAAGTGACAGTAAAATTAACTCACCTTAAGAACTGCCGATATATTTTGAATCTCTGTGTCATTATTTCTTCCAGCAGCCCAATAAAATTATTTAAGTTCTTTACTTTACTGTTTGCAGCCTTATATCTTTCCTTTGCATCATGAAATTGCCTGTTTTAATTAACAGAAAATTTAGGATTAACATGCACTAAATTAAATCCAAACTATTGTTGTAAAGGCTGAAAACTGATTTGATAATCAAAACATTAAAATAAAAACTCTCTTTTGATTACCTATGTTGAAGCTAAAAGCATTTGATGAGTCAAATAAGACACTGTTCACAAATGAAAAGTGAATTAATTAAAGTGAAAAATTAAATATTTACTTCTATTTTAAATTCTTTTGAAAGGAAACTCTTACACCAAGAAGAATGACTGACTGGGCTCCTCATGCTCAAGAATATCTGAAGTGAGTGACTCCTTGAAATACTGCAGTCAAAACTTCAAGCAATTGCCTAACTTATGCATTAGTTATGCAAACTAGAAGTATGCTTAATGCTCATGGCATCACAGAACAGTAGTGAGTTATGTTCACACCATGTAGTCATAATTGGGATACTCTCTTAGTGTTTAAAAGTATCTGATTATTGGTAATTTCATACATATATATATGTATATAGTACAGACATTGTTTAAAATCTCTAGGGGGTAGTTCAACGCTCCTAAGCCTGTTCAGGCAATCAGCACAGCGTGTTTCTGTACTGTCGTACATGGTTTAGGTACTAAAAACACATGAAAATGTGAGACAATAAGAAAACTCTTCTTTCCCCTATCTTTTCCATCTTACCTGAACAACTTTAGACATTAAAGATTACTTACTGTATTATTTCTTCTCTGTTACCATGGCGATTGTTTTCTGAATTTATCCTCTCTCTCAAGCGATTCATTTCTGCATCAAGACTCTTAACAGTTCTGCTGACCTCTATGCGCTCGGGGTAGATTTGCTTCGCTTGTGCAATTTTTTCCTAAACCAACGTTTGGAACTCAATTAGTTGTTACATTTTTAAAGAATCTTTTTAGCATTTGCAACAAATATTTTGTGCTATGGAAAAAAAAGGATCTACAAGCAAGAACAATGTTTTTGTATCCTTGGGTACTTACCACAGCAAACCTTGTTATCATTAACAATTTTACTAACAACATTTACAGGTAGGTAGTTATTTCAGTGCTAAGAACTGTATCCATCTGAGATCTTTGACATGTTCACAGTTATTTAGTTAAGACAGATAAATAAGGAACCAAATTCACTATAATTACATAGGACAGTCTTCCAAAAGTCTTTGTGGATATGATTTCAGAGTTAGTTAGTAACGCTTGATTAGATAAGTCTCAAAAGGTCAGGTATGAGGTCTGTACAAGCAAAACCCAGAAAACCAAAACAGTATTATTCAATTGAACTTGAAACACAAATTTTAAGGTTACATCATTTTAATCTTTGTATTGCAAGACACAGAAGAAAAAAAAAAGAGTCCTAGACGGATAACCCCTAACTTACCCATCAAGATAGAAATGGTGCTCTACCAGACAAAAGGAGGCCTCAATTCATTTCTACAAAATTACTTTTACTTGATTTAGATACAGTCAGCTTAAGACATAGCTGAGAAAACACTCAGTGTAGCTGACTATTAATATGGTCTGTATGTTGTACAAGTGGAATGATTTATTAGTAAATATTAGAAGGATCATGACCATCTGACTTCAATAAATAAAAAAAACCCCACACGTACCTCTAATTCTTTTTCTTTGGCAGCTAGTAAATCTTTGTGCCTTTTTATGCAAGCCAAGTGTTCTTTCTGCTTGTCTTCATAGTGCTGCAAACGGCGCTTACTGTTTTCTACCTCTGAGTCAGCTTGGTTTAATTCATCCTGTTTGGAATAAATCAAGGTGTGTTAAGTGAGCTCTTTGGGGTAGATTCCTAAACATCTCTCTAATGTTTACTGACTTATCACAGGTAATTATGTTGTTTTTAACACTGTCTAATTTATTTTGCTTTCAGTGAGATTACTCCTTTTAAAGTCCAGGAGCTTTAACAGCAACTTATCAGAAAGTCTATCCTCAATTCTGACAAGGACATAATAAATGCCTGCAATGTTTTTAAGAACCGTATCTTGAGGGTATCTTGGAAAAAAAGCCATCCTTTCTCCTAAACCTCCAAAACCTATGTTTATTTTATACACTACATCCTAGCCAGAACTTCTGATGCCCGAGTGACATCAGCCAGAACCGCATTTCCATGTGAAAATTCAGTGTCTTGCTACACCTATCATGTGATGTAGACAATAGCAACTTCTATGCTACAGAAGTGTTGATCCAGTTGAAGTGGTATGATATCTTTCTAGAGAAGCAAATACGTATAAAGAATGACAAACTAGAAGACAATTTTCTTCCTTATCGCTGTCAACTAGATGGCTTATCTTATAAAACAAAAATAAAACAATGAACATCACTTTCAAAATATTGCCATGCTAATTTCTTGATATGCTCTAGATGGAATGCTCTACATTTTCATAGTAAGACCTTAAATATATCAGGAAGGAGCATACTCTTTTCTCCATTTAACTCCATACCCCTTGACAAGGGAAGTAGTTAAAAATAAAATATGAAATTATTGCTACCTTAATTGGACCAGCAATTTCTTCTACTTGATGAATTTTTTCTCTCATTTCTTCAAATTTTTTTTCAGCTACCTGAAGAATATTTTTCAGTTCTTCCATTTTTCTGCTTTGTTGCTGCATGTCTTTTTTTACAGATTCCATCTTACCCTTATTTTCTGCAGCTTCATCTTCCTGACAAAATATATTAAAATGAAGAATAATAAAAGGAGACATACATTTGCAAATTACTGTACGATATTTTTATCTCTGTCAGGCTGCAAGGTTACATGCAATACGCTATAGCTCCAAGAAGAATATGAAAGGCTCAACACAGTTGCAACTAAGCCCAAGAGACTGACAGATCTTGTAGAAGGCCACTAAATCAAACTGCAAAAGAAAAAGTGGCATTTTCTAATTATATAACTGAAAATTAAGGGGACTTCATTAGGGAGTTGTGAAGAAAAGACTAAAGGGGCTAGCATTTTGTGAAAACTTAGTCATAATTATATTTTGCTACAGTAATTTTTTTAAAGAAAAGAACAAGGGAACTCTCTGGATCTGTGACAGCTTATATACACATTTAGTATACAAAGGAATACAGGAAGAGTAAACGGATCATCACTGTTCCCTGGACAATTATACAATTCCTAAGAATCATCACCAGACATACTTCCTGATTCAAAAAGACAAATTTTCCAAAACCTGGGAAAAAATATGTAAATGAAACTTTGTATTGCTAAGATTCTTTTTCACAATCAGACAATTGTGAAATCAAGGTAGCAATGAAAGACAAATACCAAGTGAAAGAACAGCAATCAATAATAGTAGTGGTCAGAAAGTGCAGAAAACAGAAAAACAACAATCCAAGAAAGGAATAAGGAGAAGCAAATACATAAATCTACCAGTTGCATAAGACTATTATCAGAAGCAACAGTAAAGATTTTGATGTTCAAAAAGCAAGTGTCCAATAATTTTCAAACAGGAATATATTCTCCTACAGAAAGGTAGTATTTTTTCATCTCACCAAAAGGATAAAGAATATTCTTCTTTTTTTTTTTTTTTAAACCAACAAAACTAGATAATCTGGAAAAGAGAAACTCTACAAGAGTTTACAGAATCTGTAATGATCCCTTACTTTTTTAGTATATTTTGAAATATACTACACACACTTACACGCATGTGTGTGTGCACACACTGAAAGAGAGACCACTAAAAAAGTGCCATCAGAAGTGACAAAATTACCCCCAAATTCTGGGCAACCTAGCCTCTTGCTGAGCCCAGATAAAATAGTGAGAAAACTGGCGTGGAATTTAACTGAAACAACTATAGTCAGGATTATTATTAACATCTATCAACATGATTCTCAGAATTTAATTCTTGGCCATCTATACATTAGATTACAGAGTAACAGTTGAAATTCATGGCCACAATCATACAAATCACAACAGATTATCAACTATTTTTCTTCTGTTTTTAAACTACTATTGTACTACCGTGATCCTTCCCTAGAGCGATATGTTTCTGCACAGTGAAGCCAGAGGAAAACAAGAAACTGTGGGTTCAGGGCAGGGCGGCAGCGGTGTGACATAACGTATGCTCCCGAGTGGCCTTTACCTATAGCTCTGATGGTGCCACTTCTGACCTCCAAACCTACAGCACCGCTTCTCCCCAGCCAGAGTTTTACAGCACTGCAGGTCTGGCACGAGGAAAGAAAATGCATGGAACATCCCTTTAAAAAACCACCTTGCCTTCAATAAACCTCTAGTGCTACTGGTTTGAAAAAGGGCAGGGGAAAAAAAAAAAAAACAGACAAAAAGAAAAAAGAAAAAACCCAAACTAAAACTCACCAAAAATAAATAAAATCATGCCATTACAGAACATCTACAATTATGGCAAAGTGTTACATTCTTCACTATTTATCCAACTTGTACAGTAATTGAAAAATCTATAATATTTGCTTATTTCAAAACACTGCCAACATTAAAAGACTTTATTTCATATCCTTATTTGATATAATTTCATAATCTATTCTTACTAGTGTACGGATGCCCACTGACTGGTGTTCTTCCGTATTTTCAAGATCTGCTATTTCTGCATTTGTTGTTCTTATTTTTATCTGAAAATAAAAAGAAAATAAATATTCTTGAGCTTATCTAAAGAGAAAGGTTCTTTTCAGTCAACACGGAAAGTAAAATATTCAGTGTTTTAGTTTCATTAGTGCCTACAAAAGACAGAACTCTTCCCACTTACCTATGGAATCCATTTTTATAAGATATAACTTGTTCTGAAAGTCACATGCACTTTAAATCATCAAGTCATTCTTGTACTTCCATTCAACGTGACAACTGAATAAAATCTATTTTACTTTTCCTTCAAATATTTATCATCAGCAATTTGACTCCACATGCCAGTTTTTTTCCTGGTTGTTATTTGTAATTTACTGAATATAACCTTATAAATAGTATGTATTATCTTACACTGCCTAACTCTAACATCATTGGCCACCACAAACATACATCCTACCTAGAAGCACAGGAAAACAAAGAAAGGAGACTAACAGTTGTAAAATGGTTTATAAAGAAATTAACATTAAGAAAACTTAAAGGTGAAATATTCAGCATATTAAAATAGGTTAAGAGTATAAATGAAAAGCATGAAGAGAAACAAGATTCTGAGAATGAAGAGGCAAGGCTCAACAGAAATAAAGGAGGGGGAAGCAGGGGAAAAAACCCTCAACTTATATCAAATATTGCAACAACTTCCTATTTGTGTTAAAAAAGCAGCAGAAATTTGTAAGATTTAGCACAAGAATGGAAAAAAAATACCATACAGAAACAACAGCATATGCTAGGATTGATGTTACCTCTATCATTCTGACCTAAATGATGAGCCATAGAATCGTGGAATTGTCTAGGTTGGAAGGGACCTTTGAGATCATCTAGTCCAACCATCAACCTAACTCTGATAAAAAAACATCACTAAACCATGTCACTAAGCACTTTGTCAACGCATCTTTTAAATACCTCCAGGGATGGTGCCTCAACCACTTCCCTGGGCAGCTCATTCCAATGCTTAATAACCCTTTTAGTGAAGAATTTTTTCCTACTGTCCAATCTGCCCTCCCCTGGCACAACATGAGGCCATTTCCTCTTGTCCTATCACTTGTGACTTGGGAGAAGACACCAATCCCCGTCTCTCTACAACCTCCTTTCAGGTAGTTTTAGAGAGCAGTAAGGTCTCCCCTCAGCCTCCTCGTCTCCAGGCTGAACTAAGTATGAAAGCATACTACAGAAGTAAACAACATGAAAGCAAACAGCAAAAGTAAACATAAACATTAAAACCTATCATCCACTTAAAATATATTGCAAAAGTCAAAAATGAAATAAAGAAAGACTGACCCGTTTCTAAAAATTAACTGTCTACCTATTTTACCTGTAGTTCTTTTTGGCGTTGTCGATGACCATGAAGATGACTTTCATTCTGCTTAATCTCACTTTCAATGGAACGTAAACATTGATGAGATGCTGTTATCTGTGCCTTTTTGTTTTCAATTTCTTTCTCCAAGTGACTTTATAAAAAAAGTGATATTGAGATATTCTATATTACACAGATATGATTTATTACACACATACACACACACAAAAATACACAAAATTAAATGCATGACAAGACAAAGGGTAAAAAAGAACACACCCCTTCCCCCCTCCAAAAAAAAATAAAAATCTGAAGTCTGTTATGCATTTTGATCAATACAGAAACACCAGAGCTCTCTAGCAGAACCCACAGCTAATAACCAGCAGACAGCTGTTTGATGGTCCTAGCTCAATGCCAAGCAGACAAACCATTCATGTCATTTGAACCACCTGTAACCTCTGTTCACAATTTTTGCAAACAGGTGAAACGTTTGAACTAAACAGGGGCATTACTTCTAGAAGTACTTCTGCATCTTAAGAAAAAACAAACACTTTGACTAGGACAGAACACTTGCAGTCAGAGAGAAAACACATTAACAGAGATGTGGAAAAAACATGTATATAGTCTCATACTTTTCCTTCTACAAAGGAGGTCATGTCCAGAGATTTCCATAATTAATTCTTTCAGTTTGTGGTAAAACTATTTGAAATGCAAAACAAAGCTATTTTTTCTAATTATTTACAGATGGCAAAACTTTGATAGAGTTTTTCATCCCTGCAAAAGAAAGGGGAAGCTTTACTAATATTACTGTTTTAAAAATATAATGCAAGTGTTTAATCCAACTTTTTCTATAGATGTGTGAAATGGACTGATTAAGTCTGATTCCAAAATCAGTGTTTAATAAATTGCATACACTATTCCAGATAAATGTGTCACTGCTTTAGGTTTAAGTTCTGAAGGGGCAGGAGGTGGGAAGTCTTTTTACCTTTTTAACTGGCCTACATCATTCCCCCATAGCAGTATCAGTAATGAAATGCCTATAAAACTTTGAAAGTTAAAATAATCTTTGAGTGAAGTTCATTATATACCAACACGAACAAAGTACAGTTAACTGGCATATTTAGGTCTTTTGAGTTTACAGAAATAAATTTTTAACATTGAATTCAGCCTACACTATCAGCTATTAATAAAATTAATTATTTCCTTAATATGTCTGTAAAATAATCTAAGACTCAAAATAAAAGTATTCTATTGTCATCAATTTGCTTGGTGACAGTTTTAAAACTCTGAAATATGTTTGGATTTTAAAACTACTATTTTGATAAAGTAATAAGAAAAAAAAACACAACAAAAAAATAAAATGGAGGGGGCAAGGGGGAGTCAAGCGTCTCAGAGACACCTACCATGAGTGAAGACAAAAGCCTGAGAAAACACAGATGCAAAGTTTGAAACCAGTAGGATTACACGTGTCAATGTAATTTTTATTTGAATAGTCAGGCTTCCATTGCAGTAAACTACAAAGGAATTTCAGGTATAAGATTTTTAAAGAAACAGTTTTAACTCCATACTCTTTTTCAGGAACCATAGCATAAAAAGGAAGGTAACTAGATTTCCTGGAGTATTCAGCCCAGAAAATCCCTACTTACTGGGCAAAATTTAGATGCCACAAGCTGAAAAATATCAAGGTACAACTCAGGATTGTACCTATCACTGAAAGGCACTGAAATAAAGAGGTTTTCCAGAATTTTCAGAAAAGAAGTGTAAGCCTCAGAGAGAAAATGGAGAGACTGAAAAGTGGTGTACATGCAAATAGACAAATATGCAATTCCTTTGTATGTCAACAAGTGCACTTATTACAAACACAACATTACAAGATGCTAACCTTATTTCTGCTTCAACATCTTTGCCTAGGAACTTGGGTCTCAGGTAATCAGAAGAGTAGTATCGTCTTTCAAATACCTGGTCACCTTCAGCAGTGAAAGCTTCTCTACAATTCTTTGGGGGCCGGTTAAACTGCATTACTTCACGAGCTTTACGGCTACTCTGAAAAATACAATGGCCTTATCATACCAATAGAAAAGCAACCATAATTAAAGATATCCATTTAAAATTTATCTTGATATTCTCACCCATTTCACTTCCTAATGAAAAATGAGAATAATGGCAATGAAGGAATGTGAAAAAAAATCTATAATGTCAAGACTCTGCTTTTTTTCAGTTGAATAAGACATGTTCCCAAAAAACATCCACTTAGTTTAGCTGCCTATTTCTTTTATTCTATTACAAATTTATCTAAATTGTGAGTTCCATAGTCCAATCAGTTCTTTATAATTTGCCATGGGAAAAAAGAAAAATCACTAACCAAATATTTAACTGTCAAAAGTGGAATACACATACAGGAAACATTCTTCCAAAGGAAGCTGTGAAGTCCGTCAAACAATATTCAATTAAAGTTTGTGGAAGCATGTTGGTTAAAAAAAAAAACCAAACACACAAAAAAACCCCACAACATAGCCAGTGACAGATTAAGTGGTCACAAGTGCCTTTGTCCGAGGCACTTATGTTACTCATTCAGAACTATAATTTCATCCACACAAATACCCATTCACCTTATTTCAGGTTCAGTTGAAATTATTCAGGTAGGGCTCAAGAATAGTAACATTATAAAAATCAGTGCTTAGGTAGGCACAGGAGGAAGACCAAAACTAGCATTCCTGCTATGAAAAAAATAGCCTAGACAGTTCAGCTGTTACTTATCCCATTCAGCAACAGCCATGCTTGCTAAACACTCAGTCAGCTCTGCACTAGACAGACCATAAACTGCCTTTTTTCCAGCAGGAATGTCACAGGACAAAATAAGAGAAGTGCTTTCAGAGGAAAAAAAAATCCACAAAAAGCAAGTATCATTAGTTCTGCTGCTCATTAGAATACCTTGCTTTCTTTAAAGAAATAAGAAAAATATATATATCTTATTTTATCTTTGAACATTTTACCTGTAATCTTATCTGCTGGAGCTGGCATTTTCAGTAATAACAAAAAAATCAAAAATCAATTAATATAGGAAGTCATACAATGGCAGAAAACAGCTCATTAACATGTTTTTATAGTGATCAAAAAATACATTCTTATCAAAATAGTATGCAATCTTAATTCAATACCAGTTGCTAGTCACCTCATTCAAATCCTATTTAGTAACTGATTATTGCTATTTTTTTTTATTTTACCCAACTCTTATCAACAACCAAAACATACTCCCTCATCTCAAATGCCTTAACAGCACAGAGTCCACATGGGCTCTGGTTGTTGTGGTGGGTGAAAAATAAGTTAGGCTGTGAATGCTACCAGGAGGCTGATAATTTCATGTAAGAGTGGGTGGTTGAATACCCAAAGGGGAACTTTTTAACTCTCAAGCACAAGCGTGCTACAGCTGTAACTGGTACCTAGCTACCAGTCGCTAGGTACAACTGGTAGGAGCTGGTTGTAAACTCAGACTACACAAAACTGACACATCCTGAAACCACCGAGACACGAGAGAGCAGTTAGGAGGCTGATCAAACACACATGGACTACTTAGACTGAGGAAGTAGACCACTTAGAGGCCTGGAAAGGTGGCGATGAACATCCCAGAAACAAACAGGGAAGATCCTGGAAACACATGGGGAGAAATCTGTAGAGACAAATCCCAGGGAATACCCAGGGACCTTGGCCAGTAACAGCCCAAACAGGTATCTGTGAGCAGCTGCACAGCAGGAACCAATAATGATTTTCTGCCTGACCTTTCTGGATCTCCCTCCTGGGGACAGAAGTTGAGACTTAGGAAGGTAAGACCAGGAGGGGCAAGGAAACTAGCAAGTAAAAGCTCTAACCTTGTTGATTCTTAAATATTTAAATCCCAGTATCCAAATCCACTATGGCTGTCAGTTTACAATCTCGCCCAAGACATAAAATAGTGTTTGAATTGGGATACTGACAGTTTGAATGCCAGAGTGCCTTAGAGGGAACCCTGCAGTGATAACATACAGTCAGGGTTTCCTGAGCCGTCGAGGTCCTCACCTCTGCTCAGAAGGGCAAAAATTAAAATAAAATAATCTTTCCCTATGTGTTTTGTCCATTACAGACACTATCAGAGAAGGTACCATATATGCTCCATACCAAGAGAAAACGTTTTTGTTTTTTTTTTTTTTTAACAAGACCAACAGGGAACATAGAGCCTTACTTTAATCAGCAGGATTGTTTCTATGCCCCTCACATCAATCAAACAATTGGCAACCACTGCATGATCTATTTCCAATGCTGTGAGAACCGATGGGAATTCTGGATGATCAACTGCTCTGAAGAAAAGAAGAAAAATCACCATTCATAAAGCTCACATGAGATCTTTAAAAAAAAAAATATTTTTACAACTAATAATAATTTGAACCATCAAGGCTAAGCAAGAAAATTCATAATGTAACTTACCTGTGCCTAACATCATAAACTTTATTCTGAAATTTATTTACAATTATTTGAGGTCTAAATCCATGTGGATAATATTTTGACATCAGTAGCTGAAGAGCTCTTTCGTCACTGTGGTTATCACAGCAAAATGCCTGAACTAGGCTCTTTAAACAAGATTCAATAGCCAAGGTCAGTTCAGCATCTTTAGGATGAATGAAAGCACCTAAATAAACACAAGAGACAAGGCTTTAGGAGTTGTGTTCCATAACAAAATGTCCAGTAGTGCATTTTTATGACTGAAGGTTTTTGTTTTGTTGTGTTACCGCTTTTTTTAAAAGTCTAAAACAATCTTTTCTTACAAGAAAAAAAATTAAAAAGTTAACTAAAAGATAAAAAAAACTCCACAACACAAGGTACCCTGAGAACAGACATCCGAGTACTGTGTCCAGCTTTTGAGTCCTCAACACAGGAAGGACATGGAGCTGTTGGAACGGGTCCAGCAGAGTGCCACGAGGATGATCAGAGGGCTGGAGCACCTCTCCCATGAAGACAGGCTGAGAGAGCTGGGGTTGTTCAGCCTGGAGAAGAGAA